>CM043020.1:18878343-19359883 GCA_023690525.1 Holotrichia oblita | reverse complement strand
AAGTCAATGACAAAATTCAAGATATAAAATAGTTTGAAGTAGTCTCTGACTGTAAAACCATCAAGCGAAGTTTGAAGATGTGGATCATAGCATGCTGTTACAGGGTTTTGTCTCTAAATGAAGCTATAAGAAAGCACCGAACCGAAGCTAGATGAAACGTTTTTAGGCAAAAGAGTTGTAACCAAGTTATCTATAGCAACTGAAGAAATCTGCTACTACTGACAATTTACTTTCTTTCCACAATTTTAGCAATAAAGCTCTTATGGAAAATATGCTGTGCAACTGTGAGCCTAACCGAAAATTAGAGCGTTAAAATCTGATCACAGCAGATTCCCAATATCGGTGAGAGATTATAACAAATACATAGAAAGCATTGATTTCGTTGATCAGCTAGTGTTAGCTTATAGAATTCCTTTGAAGAGATGCAGCAGGTGATCTACAATGGCGAAACTACTCATTCATTTACAATATCGCTTACAGTTCCCATTAAGGTTGGTCATAAACTACGCAGGCAGCACAAAACTAGGACCATTATCTCATATTGGCGGAGGCCAAAAGGGGAATCGTCCTCACTAATGTTCTCTCCCAATCTGCCAAAAAAGGGAAACCAACGAAGCTGTTGTTGACTGAACCATATACAAGATAAACAACAAAGTTGTAATGTATCATGTACAAATTACAATGCTGCTTTTGTCTGGAATGTTTTCTTTTCTTTTCTTCTGCCAAGTGAAGTTCATAGTATTGTAAACATATTTATTTAATTGCAAGCAAAATAAGAAGAAAAAAAAACTGGGTATATACATACAATTTATTAAACAAAGGGTGGCTTGAATAAATGGAGGAGGAAAATCTCTGATTCCAACTATTTAGGTGTTATCTTCATTCCAAGGGCAAAGCATAACAAATTCCGTTGAAGTTGACAACTGATGCTCAAACTCTCCTTGGAGGTTATGGAATATCTTACTTTACAACAAATTCCTAAAGTGTTTCTATTCCGAAATAAGGGAATAACTACAGGTTTAAATTTCATATTATCACCCAAAAAGTACATCTCTTCGTAAGTGTCTTGTGATATCCAGGAGTTTGGTTGATTAGGAGTTCTAAATAGCTACGCAAATTTGTCATCAAAATCGGGTCTAAATGAGCTGAAAAGAATATGAAAATGTATTCTAGCTTTTCTACTATCACGCTATTCATTAATTGGTATCTCTGAACAACATAAAGTAAAAGGAAAATGGATATATGTAGTTGTAAAATTGAAGGCAATACCAGAAGAAAAAACCAGATCTACCATTCAGGAAAATTTAATAAAATTTTTACTAGAGATGAATCTGTTTATAATTCTTCAGAGCAGGCAATCTTTCTAAATAGAGTTGAAACTCTATTGCTATTATCTTGCGGATGTAATGTAGTGCATATAAATGTTCCACATGTGTATGTATGTACATATGTAATTACGCCATTATCGCTGAAAATGAATAGCGCAGCTCGAGCTAGTTTCCCTATTTATGCATTAACCTGGTAGTCGTTACCTGTTTTCTCGTTATGACTATGTCAATTACTACAGCAGATATTATCTCACTAATGATAATTTGAAAAGGTGAGGACTTGGTTTATATTAAATGTATTCTACTAAAGTTAAGAATAGTTAAAGAACCGTTTCCGTAAATGGACTGTGTCATGTTGATGAAGAAAATAAAAATGAATGGAAAATGAGAATGAACGCATAAAACACAATAGAATTAACGAGAAACTTCCTTTTAGTTTCAGTAAAATGAAATATACTTAATATTTATAAACTTTCTTGTACTGTAACATTATTCTGGTATTTCATTTACTGCAAACGACTATATTTTCTACATTTACTGTAAACAATATCGTCTCCGCTTGTTAGTTGAAACTTGATCTGGAGACCCTTATAAATTTTAAACTTAATGATTTGGGAAATCTCGCGGGAATGTGACCTCACGTCTTACTAATATTTTACCCTTGAAATTCTTCCGAGTAAAGGTGGCAGTAGCAAATATATATATAGAACGCTCTTACGAATCATCGATCTTATGGGTCCAATACCTATCCCGTCCATTTGTCAACATTCTCTACTCGTAAATAAGACCGGTACCATCGCAATTAATTACTTCGTGTGGAATATCTAAATAGATGTCGTAATTTGTGTGTGTGAGTGTATAGGGGAGGTGTTATTTTATGTATAGGTTCTACTTCTATTCAATGGTAGGTGAGATAGATCTAATTAGATATTTCCGAAGCCTAAAGAGACCCGTATCAAACGAGAACGATGTATTAATTACCCTTAGATTCGAATTCCTAAACATGATGATTAAATTTGTGACATATACAGGGTGTGGTACATCTCTAAGATCAGTCGATTGTAACTTTGATATTCACTTTGTAAAAAAATGTCTGTTCTGTAATACATTAATGTGGAAATAGAGTAGGAATATGGTAACGTAGTCTACCTTTGTTACATTTTTTTTCTTTTGCATTAAACCAATTCCTATCATTGGTCCAGCCGGAAATAAATAAAGATGAACTCAAGAAGCAAAAGAAATATTTAAATTACTTAGTTGAAGAAATTGGATGTCAAGATGAGACAATTTATTTTCTAAGCTTTCTATGTTTACATGCTTGTTCATTACCTCTACACAAACCAACATGAATTCTGCGGACGTGTTGGTTTTATGTTTTAGATTATTATTATTATCGTACTATTTTGGCTGTTTTATACAAAGCTTCAACTTTAGCAGCTGCGAGAAGATAGTACCTAGAAAATATGCTAATAAGGGAATGGATTCTGCAAATATAGCACCACCACATCACCTTCTGTTGGTGGCCATTATCAGCGAGAAAATTGTTTTAAACAAATTAAACAATATTAGAAACCGATCTTATAGTCTGATCCATGTGTTTCCAATAACGATGAAAATGATCACGAATTTGAGCTGTCAGATAATCAGAAAGAGAGTTCAGTTAGCCTCTAAAATAAAAGATCTGTGTAATTGTAGACTGACTAGAAAGACAACTTTGGGGATACCAATAAGCAGCGAGTTTTGACTTGAAAATTGGTACAAATATAGGCTAACAAAAATAAAAGGAAGAATGTGTAGATAAATGGAGGATCGTTGAATTCAAGACAGAGTAGAAAAACGTTCACGTATGTTTATTTGTCTCTAAAGGATAATAACAAAGTACATATTCGTAAGACCATTTTTCGAAACAGTTTCTGTGTAAGTACTTAGGTGGTTGAAACAGTTATAGAAGAGGTAAAGAGTGCCAAAGCTCGTTCGAATCAGTTCGAAAAGATATCAACTCATTTCAAACGTTTGAAAAAAAGTATTTACTTCCGTGTCTTAATATTTCTAAAAAGCATTCTCTCTATCAGTAATATAAAGATAAATATTATTAAAATAACAACTCAAAGAATATACCGAGCAGTATTCAGCTCAGATTTCAATGTCTCATTTTATCGACCAAAAGTGAGTTGTACGATATTTGTCATAAACAGAAGCAATCGTATGCAAAACAGAAAGTATAAGCTCAAGAAACATATTAACTACACTTACAACAGTAAGTTAGTGAGGGAATTGAAACATGCAGAGAAAAAAGAGCTGAAGGTACTCGAGAGATTTGTTGTGCAGTTTTTCATTTGCAACAAACATTACCGGTTCCAAATAATGATATTTTTACATGTGGTACGAGACCATTGGCAAAACAGGTTCTTCTGAAATTGGTTGGCTTATGGATGTTATAATGCACAAGACGTGATTGAATTTGACTTCGTTTCTGATAATTGCGGCAGGCAAAATAGGGATAAATACATAATTTCACTAAACAATTGCATTCCAGTTCTATCTTTCGGGCAGGACTTTTCGAATAAGAAAATCTGGCGAACCCTCGACCCCCAAGCCCATACGTGCGGGTGACCCGCGAGGTTCTCTTTCGGGACCTGATATTTTTATATTTTTTACTTCAAACATCCCGTGTTCTATCCATACACTGCCGATGACACTGTGTTTTATACTTCATGAAGGGACGTGTACAGACTCAAAATTAATCTTTCAAATGTGAGGCTGTTCGTTTCTCACGCAAGCGGAACCTTCCCCACACCACCATTCTCATAGAGGCGGACAGTATCAATGGCGATCAGACGTCAGATATCTAGGTGTAATCGCTATCTATTTTCTAGTTTGTTGTTTAAACACTATGATATGGTTGACCGTCTTTGCAAGTTTTCGCATAAAAATCTTTTTAAAAATGCATTGGTTGTTATTTTAAAACTTTTACCAATTTACTCTCGAATTAGATTGTACATAAATAGCGTCGATTAGATAAGGATCCTAAAATGTGTAACTAATGCCTAATTCTGCATCCAAACTGATAGCAAGACCCATCTGGAATATGGCACAAGACGCAAAGAAATGGTAAACAACTACTATTTGAACAGAAATAAATTAAATTACAGGTTACTTTCGCCAAATTTAACTTTCATGAATCGCAATCAAAAGTTGTTTGTTCCTGCCAATATATATTTCTTTTCATTCAAAGGAAAAGATAATTGAATATAATATGGAAACGGAAAAGGAATTCTAGATAAAAATGCAAGGAAATTGCTTAAAAATCGCAAAAAATTCGCATCCGCGAACAAAAATCTTCTCAAATGGTAATTATATTTGATACATAGCCGCCGGGTTTACATATTCATTTCTGTTTCTTTTTTAACAGGATTATACATGAAAACAAGTAAAGAGATAACAAAATGTCGCGACTCGTGAAACGTAAGAGTAAAATTGAAAAAGATAAATCCCTTTACAAATTTCAAGCAATTTATATTTCATCGTATAATGGTTGGGACGTACATACATAGGTATGTAGCATGATATATAGCTTCTGATTAGTTTATACTGATAGAAGCAGTAAAACAAAGTTTTAATCTAATTTATCGCTGTTTTGAATTTGCGCTCCTCCCAGAAAGTGTACATCCAGCTCTTATTCACAATAAATGCATTTTCTGGACTGGAGATTTCTTTCTAATTCGAGAAGTGAACTAAATATAATATTTTAGCAATTTAATTTACATAGTTTGCCAGCTATTTGTCCTGTAAATGTTTAGGGTGGGAGTTAGAAACTTTGATGGTTTGCGCACGTGTAACTGGTGGTTATCTCCAAGTAATTAAAGTAGTAGGAACGGCTATATTGCAGAAATTTCTAGCGTCTCTCTGATATCAAATATGTTTATGGTAACATAGTTTCTAACACGTCCTCAAACATAATATGCTTTAAAACTCGAAATGACTACCGCCTTGTATCATGGTAGATTGTGCACATATAAATGTAATGCAAAATGTAATAGCGAAGACGAATAAACTCTGCTGGAATAGCAAAACTTATTACATTTATTTTCATTTGTTTATGTGCTGATGCGGGAACAAGAACAATAAGTGCAATGTCAAATTATTTGCCGTATTTTAACAAATTAATGATTAAAGATGATAACATGATGTTATCATTTTGTAGAAGTTTTCGGAGCAACGATAAAATTTGGTTTGAGAATAAATTTGAAAGGGTTGAACATTTTCCTTACACAGTTGAACTAAAAGTAGTTCTTAACATGAAGTACTGGAAAAAATTATTCGCCGATACGTCATTTTAATCAACTGCTGTTGTTGAATTGACCCATGTATTGTCAAAACGATGCCAAAACTGCTAAACTATTCTCAGACTTGTTTTCATACAGTTCATCCGTACCAATAATATCGTGGTTAAAGTACTGGATTTACTCATCACTAATGTTGCCCATATTGTCAGGTTACTAGTTCAAGTAAGAATACAAAACATGCAGTTGGAAGAACATAATGCAATTAATACTATGAAATGCGTGTACCCTGTTCGCGTAAAGTCTTGTAATATACTTGTGCTATGAATACCCATTTCTTGTATTTGAGGTCTAACAGTTTCAGTTTTGTTTCTGTTGCTTTGTGAAACTTTTTCCAAGATGCTCAAAACAGTCAGCTTCTCGATCAAACGTTCAAAGTCATGTGAAGAGATGGTATTATGGTTTCTAAGTTTATATTGTTCTTTATTGATACAAAGTGCTGCATTAGTGGTAGTTTTTGCTTATTATAACTGTAAAGAGATATAAAGCACAAGTAGTTGGTCTAATCTGATTGCGTACCAAATATTATTGCTATAAGATTAAAATCAGAACATACATATATACCATAATTAGTTTATATTGGAAGAAGTCAATAATGATGACACGAGAAATTGTATTATTCTATCCGCCCGGAGGTTGTGGCGAAGAAACTGAAATGCATATTGTCTACTTTTTGCTAGAGAATATACAACTCAGACTAAAACTGCCGCTAGCAGCGCCTTTTTGTTTTCCTTTCTCTTCTTCAATTTTAGCTACCTCAATCTATTCGGCACACTTTCCGCTGCTTCCACAATCTATGAAATCTGATTTCCACCATCAATTAAAAATAGAAGTGGATATATGTACAGGTTGGCCAGATAAGAATACAAACCGCTGTGCCTCTGAAACTATTCGTCGTAGAGACTTGCGGTGAAAAGCATTATTAAGCCCGATGGACACATACAAGAAAAACTTTAAAAGTTATGTTAAAAGTTTTCTTTACAAGTCCGTATACACAAACAAGTTTTTAATGTAAAATATTCGGTTTTATTTCTTTTCAGTTTGTATACAGGGTGTTTCCTACGTAATCCAAAATATTATATGGGGCGCTTCGTCACTCAATTTTAAGACGAAAACTTCATATAAACATGTGTGATAAGTCTTGTCGTTAATGAGATACAGGATGTTGAATTGTTTGTAATAAATCAGCTGTGATTGTATTTGAAATTAATTTTTCCTGGTGACGCTACTGGTTTTTAGAAGTAATACGAAAAACATGCTTATTATAAGTGACGTTTGACGTAACGTTGACAACTGTGTCAAACCTAAAAACCAACGCAAACAACGAACAATAAATTTTTAATAATACGATCTTTTTGTGTTAAGTTAACAACGATGCCTGTGTTTACTAATGCTGAAATGGCTAATATGCACTTCTTGTATGGATTAGCTAATGGTAATGCCTTAGAGGCTAGACGTATGTATGCCCAGCGTTATCCTAATAATCGTTTACCATGTTCAGATACGTTTACTAAGCTACATATTCGTTTACTAGAAACTGGAACTGCCAAATCAAAGAATATTATTGGACGACCCAGAACTGTGAGAACTCCACAATTGGAAAACCAGATTCTTCAAATAATTGATCAACATCCAGAAACGAGTACCAGAAAAATTGCTGATGAACTAAATGTTGGTAACAGAACTGTTTGGAATATTTTAAAAGATAACTTATTGTATCCATATCACGTTCAACGTGTACAACATTTGCTACCTACTGACTATCCGCTTCGCATACAGTATTGCCAATGGATTTTAAATAAAATAGCAAACAATCCCAATTTCGCTGCCGATATTCTGTTTACGGATGAAGCCAACTTTTCAAGACATGGCATTATGAATTTTCATAATGACCACATATGGGCAAATGTAAATCCAGATGCCATAATTGTAAAAAGATTTCAACAAACATTTTCGGTCAATGTTTGGCTTGGCATCATCGCAGATTATTTAATAGGACCATTTTTCCTTCCTGCACGGTTGACCGGTGCGACATATCTTCATTTTCTAGAAAATGAACTTCCAGTTCTTTTAGAAGATGTACCTCTTATTATTAGAAGGCACATGTGGTTCATGCATGACGGAGCTCCTCCACATTTTTCATTGATTGTTCGGGAGTTTTCAAATAAAGTTTTTCCAGACCATTGGATCGGACGAGGATCTCCACACCCATGGCCCCCTAGATCACCGGGACACAATCCTCTGGATTTTTGTGTGTGGGGATATTTAAAATCGCTCATTTACACAACCCCGATATTAAACGTACAAGATCTTCAAAATCGTATCATACAAGGCTGTAATCTTATTCGTAAGAAAGCTGGTATCTTCGAACGTATTCGGCAATCAATTAGACAGCGAGCAGATGCTTGCATTTTAGCTGCAGGTGGACATTTTGAACATATGCTCTGAAATATAATATTTTTTCTTTATGTTTAACACATGTTGTTGCTTCTAATAAAATAATAAAACACCCTGTATCTCATTAACGACAAGACTTATCACACATGTTTATATGAACTTTTCGTCTTAAAATTGAGTGACGAAAGCGCCCAATATAATATTTTAGATTACTTAGAAACACCCTGTATATGCGTTCTGACGAACTGCGCATGCGCGACTTGTAGCTTTTTCATACTTGTCAAGAAAAATACTGCATGTACCAGTTTTACTTGTACAGTTTCGACTTTCAAAGATGGACTTGTAAATTGCAGCGTCCTTTTTTTAACTGATATAAATGGACGAGAGAGAACTATCTTTTAAAGTTTTTCTTGTATGTTTCTATCGGGCTTTACTAAACTAGCCAGAAGAAGATCGTGGAAAATATTTTCCGATTTCCGAGACGGTCGCCAGTGGGCGTAACCGGCATCTGAAACATTTAAAGTGATTTTTACTGAAATCCACCCAGTAAATGTTACCAAAAAATATATGCTTTTTAAGATTACGCTTTACCCGAGTAATTGTTTTAGCACTTTTTGACGTATCTACTAAAATAAAGTGGTGGAGGGTAATTCAATGTTTTCTTAAATAAATAGCTGTAACTCCTACACGACTGAACTGATTTTAACAATCTTGGTCTCATTGGAAAAACATTTATTGTTCTATCTAACCTATCTTACCGGTGATATGTCTATTTCTTAGTGATGAAAACATTAGTGATAGAAAATATTTTCCACGGTCTTCTTTAGTCGTTAACTCGCTTTAGTCCTAACATTTTTTAGCGCAAGTCTCTACGACGAATAGTTTCAGATACAGCACTTTGTATTATTATCTGGCCACCCTGTACAGAGCTTTAACTAAGCAGTAAGAGATAGTTGTCTTTATTTAAAATTAGAACCACTCCACTAGCAACGATTCTATATTATAATGAAGAAGAGAGTAGTTATGACTTCAGGGCGAACACTATTGGAAAAAATATTGAGGTCCGAGTGGCTGTTAGTTTTTATATAATTATTATTTAACAGGTCGATAGCCGCAATTGTTAGGCGGCTGACTATCGTTGTGGCGGGACGATAGGAGCTGTTTAATGCCACTATAATCAACAGAATAGATTTTCATAATATTTGAATCCGACAATACATAACTTTTGCGTCGTAATGTATAACAAAGTGTCAACAATGATGCATTTATAGATAACTACAGTTATCTGCAATAATGGAATGCTGATCAGTAATATATTTTTATCAGATAAACCCATTCCAGGAAACGTGTATTAATTTGGCAGTTTATTACTATTACATCAACATTCTGGCAATACAGTTAAATTCGTCAGCAATAGCGGAAATTTTGTTTTATTTTATTTTTTGTTTCCATAGCGTCATATTATATAATCAGTTAAAGCATGATCGTTACAGAATCTTATCTGGGGTATTAAAGCGATGAGTAAGTGCAATAAACTACAGACATACATAGATAATTAGGTACCGATATGTGTGATTTAAATCTATTTTTGGCACTGTTTACTAATTTACGTGTACTATTATTATTATTTAATTACGCATAGTATGCTCAAGGTACATTATTTGTAGTAGATATTGGGATGTAAATGTTAGATAGTCAAAGTTGCATATTATACTGTTACTAAAATTATTATGGCAATGTGTATGCATTTGTGAATATGAAGTTATTCTTAAAGAATTCTAAAAGTGGTTCTCTTGAGTTTTTGTCAGTAACTAATCATTTCAGAGTAGATTATTAACAATTTATTGCTAGTCAAATTAATAGTTTATTATTTACAGTAGTTACTGTCAAAGTAACACTCTACAATTTAATTTCTAAACATGAAAGAAGTCATATAACGAACTAAGCTGATAATTTGCAAAATATTAATCAGTTAATTCCACATTTAAAGGTGAGTTACGTGTGTCGATAAGTAAATTAGAATTTCTGCAAACAGTCCACTATTGCAAATATTTATGCTAATTCTTATGTTATTCACATATCATTTTCGTAAATTCATGGCATCTGTATACTATAATAACACTATATAAAATACATCACTTAAATATACGAGTAGTTACCCCAAAAATCACAGGGGATAAACTTAAATATAAATCGAACAAGTCAAGCATAACAAATGTCGTTGCTTATATAATGTACTTGTATAGGAGATGCCTATCTAATTACAAATTTGCGAGCAACTGACGATGATACCAATAATATTATGAATATTAATTTCGCCATGCATGGAAGCGTGAATTCAAGTATCCTTTATCCTATCTACACATACATTTTCCCTGAAGATATTACGTGAATTACTTCTTTTAATACTAATACATACGTATTCATATATTTACAGCTTTAAAAGCAACGTTAATCAAATATACATAGATACAGTACAGTAAATACCTTTTATACATTTGCGCAAGATGTATGTAGACACGTTTCTGATTTGTTATATTAATTAGTTGTATTCTTTGATGTGATAACGCGTGTATCCTTCATTCTGGCAATCCGTATTATTATTGAATAAATAAAATTGAAGGTAGATTTAGAGTTTTCACCAAGAAAGGATATGCGGAGCCATCACACAGTTATGCAGTTGATGATGAGATACGAAATATATCCCTCTCACTAAATGAACTTTATTATTATCGACAATTGCAATTATTTTTGCTGGATAACTGCAACTGCATTATTAACTAATTCCCCAAAGGGAATCCGTGTCGCATTTGACTCCAAGTTTTAAAATTTTGATGATTTGGCGTTACTTTTTGATGGACGGAAAACAGAGGTCTACTTTAATAATTAATCCGTACTTTGTTCGACGTAGTACCGCTATTGCTTGCGTGCAGACAGAGCCCTAAAATTACGAAAGCCTTTCAAGCAGTTCTACCGGAGATTAACAGTACACTGAAATGGGACAATGTAATTTTCTAATAGAAAAAGCACAAATAAAGACGTTACTTATTACTACTATTTACGGACAAAATAGAAGACTTCTGGGAATTCCTACGATTTTTAAGAGGACTGAAACGGGGAAGTATCGTCAACAACAAGAAATATGTGCCATTGATTAATAAATGGCTTGAGCAAAATAATCTCAAATTAAACATTGTGAAAACAATGTATATCTTGTTCTCTAATCAAAACACCACTCGTGACATAGACTACGAAGGCTATACACTCATCTCCTCCAACCAGAGGGCGTCTTTCTTGATATGCGACTGGACAGCGACTTCAGCTGGAAGGAGCATGTGAATCATCTAGTTCGGAAACTTGCCAGTTTCTCTTACGCACTAAAAACCATATCCAACACAGTGAATGATAATGCTGCCCTTAGTGCGTATTACGCCTACGTAGATTCCAACTTACCTTACGGAATCATCTTTTGGGGTAATTGCGTGGACATTCAGCGTGTGATGGTGAAAAAAAAGGTGCGTGCGAAGCGTGCAAAATTTAAACAAGAGAGACAGCTGTAAAGATATTTTCCGAAATAAACACATACCTACTTACTGTCATTGGTGTATATGTATACTCAAAGAAAAAAGAAATAGCAGAATTACAATACATATCCGTATTGTACTTGTCCCATTTATTTTTTCTTTGAGTGTACTTGAGTGTGCACTCTTCGCGAAGGAACGCTATGACCAACACTTTGAGAAATTCGAGATTCATCATACGAACGAAGCGCGTTCCGATCATGAGCGATAATGCAATTATCACGATTTTATAAATGTATTCAGCAGCAGACGACTGTGCATGAACATAATTTTGACATTTTGAACATAATGATTGAAAAGATATTTTTGCCAGTTATATAAAGAGTGACAAATAGTTTGTGTTAACGTAAAATTTGCGCTCTTAATAAAAGCGTCAAAATAATTTGTGTAATCATTCAAAAGATGTATGTGTGTATGGGTAAGAAAGCTACAGTGGTTAGGCGGCTGCTCATCGTTGTTTGTGTACGTTGCGAGCCGGGGTTGAATTCTCCGAGGGAATGGTGAAATTTTTTCCCGGTGAAATGTATCATGATCAGTCAACTATTTACTATTCCGAGCAAAGTTATTAACAGCGCGTATTATAAACGGCAAAGTGGTAGTGGAAAAAGACTATTCAACATACACACGATTTACACAACAAGAGTTGTGCGAGACCCTGCGACTTCCAAGACAACATTATTGGGAGAAGAAATACAGTCTACAATCCTATTATGCGGCAGAAGTCTAGTAAAGAGTCGTGCAAAATAGGAAGTTTCTTGGAAAACGCCCGTGTAGAGAGACTAACAAGCATCAAAGTAGTGTCGACAGAAACGATTGGAGTTATTGCTGGAGTCCCACTCATTGAATTGTTGATGAAGGAACGAGAAGCCAGATACGGCGGTACGACGAGGACTGACGCCAGAGAGCAACTAAACGACTGATGGAAACAAAAGTGGAATAGCGGAAAATATGGAGTGTGGACTAGGAAACTTATTCCTAACATAAAGGAATTGTTGGAAAAATCTTACGGAGAAGTCGACTACTATCTCACAAAGGCACTGTCTGGCCATAAATGCTTTCTCAAATATCTACATGACAGAAGCAGAGCGGATGCGGATTGATGACGTTGAATATGTCATTTTCGCTTGCCCAGAAAAGATATTAGATACGCGTAGAGCAGGGATATCGGGGAGACTTGCAACGCTAACACTATAATAAGAGGCCTAAGGAAACTAGAAGAGCAGTGGACTTAAGTATACCAAGTTATAAGAACTCTTTGGTAAAAAAAGTTAAACAAGCAAGAGAGCTTGACAAGCAACTAGCATCCACTAGAGATAAGAAAGAAATAACCACATTATACAAAAACCTATCAAAACCCTAATTATTGTAAAGGAACCCCAGCGTTTGTCGTTCATGGATTTATAAATTCGGTACGACATCGAGTACCTAATTACAGTTTCGAAATGAATGAAGAAAGTCTTTGTGTTTTGTGCGCAGATATGGTTACACGGTTGGCTGTCAGAGTGTAATATGTCTATTAGCATTTTTGTAGGTTTTATTGTAGTTTTGTCTTTCGAATGGATGTTGGTAGTGTTGGTATTATCTGAGTTTTCAAGAAAGGTAACATTGTTTGTATCATTTCTTGTAAAATGGTCTAGTAAATAATTGTTTGTTTTATAAATGTGCTTCGGAAACGAACAGAATCGACTCTGGAGATTGTGAGAGGAGTTAGATACGTGGGAAGACCAAAATAATGGTCTAGATGATGAAGAAGACGGCAGTGAGGATGACCTTGTAGAAGCGCGCGAAGAATATATCTCAGCAGCAGTATCCTCATAAACATCGAAGAGCGACTACTACAGAGATAGTTTCTTATACCAATCCGCCATGCGTAAAACTAATCATGTGAATGCTGCAGATTTGTCGAAAACTAACGCCATATCAATTGAAATGTTCAGACTAGCGATGTTACTAGAGCGATATATTGATTTCTGTTACGGCACTTAAGGTTTGACAATAAGAACGCTCGGCCTAAGAGGCAAAAAACAAATATATTGTAACTGTAAACAAAATTATACGCCATCGGCATATACTACAGTTGATTAAATACTTCCGAGATTTTGTGGAAATTGCAATTTTCGCCAGCACATACCCAGTAAATCAGAGAGGTATGGTATCAAAATTTTTGCGTTAGTGGCTGTTAGAAGCGTTTGTACATTGAACATTCAGGTTTATGTTGGAAGGCAATCCCCTGGGCCTTTTTGTGTTGACAATACATCGAACGCAGTCGCTGAGCATCTTGTATCACTTATAATCAATACCTTGAGAAATTTCACCATCGATAACTCGTTTTCCAGGTTTCCGTTGTGTAAAAACCTATTGCATAAAAATTTGACTATGGCAGGCACCATCAAAAAGAACAAAAGAGAACTGCCTTTTGAATTTGTAACAAACGTCATACAAATTGGCTCAAGTATGTTCGGTTTTGAAGAAATTTCTACCTTAACCCTGCGTATACCGCGGTGGCCTCAGAAGCCCGTTCATGTTTTTTAATCAAAGATATCTTCGCTGAAAATTAATATTTTTTGGAACGGTCTTGTGACTTTGTTTGTGGTTAGGTGATGCTTCACTCAGTTCTTTATTATTGCAAAAGACTTTTGGAATTTAGACTTACTTAAAAATCTAGCATCACGTAACACCTGGACCTCTAAAGCCCCTAGATTTACAAGTTCCTGCTTGTTCTAACTAGTTGACTTCTGCACTGGTAAATCTACGATATTGCGCAGGTCCATGCAAGTCATGACATGTTCGACATACGTATGATATAAATACGGCGGCGACGTCTACTTGCACACACTTCAGTTTGTACCAGATTTTGTGTGCGAAAGGTTACTAATTCTTACATAATATCGTACGGATATAAAAGACCGCTTACTCGGCGTGAATTAGAAGCAATAGCAGAACAGATAAACGGAAATGATGGGAAATTACTTGATGAAAATACCCTATCCACAGATGATACCGAATCAGATTGTGTCCAAGAAGAGATGTCCGAAACATCGGAGAGTTCTTCTGACAACAAAACTTCTGCATCCGCAGTAACAGGCAGTTCGTCATTACGTATTTATACATGTAGAAGTAATTTAGAATGGTCTTCGAAGCCATGCAACTACCTACTCCATGTCAACTCCTGGACCTGCACGTTTTGCCAAGGGAATGTGCGATTCAATTGAGTCATCCTTTTTATTATATTTTCGTAAACCATTATCAGATATCATTTGCAAGTGGACAAATAAAGGGAGGCTAGAGTTTTGAAAGATAAATGGCAAAACCTTGAAATCGCAGAATTGAAAGTGTTTATTGGAGTTCTGATCTTCAACGGCATATTCAAGTCCCGAAATGAACCAGTAAAACCGATGTGGAGTAAAAAAGACGGTCGTACAAGTTCCTATCAAACAATGAGTAGAAATCGATTCCAAGACTTATTAGGTTGTTTACGATTTGACGATGCTGCAGCACGAAGAGCTAAACAAAGAAATAACAAACTGCAACCACTTCAGGAGTGTTTTGATATCTGGAATTTATATTTGAGGGAACCATACAATCTAGGATGATGCATGACGATAGATGAACAGACACAATTATGAAACTAACTACGGGTTTCTTAGGCCCGGCCGGTAGTTGCATTTCATTGGACTGAAAAATCTTGGGCGTTCCCAAAAGCCAGCTCAAGAATGGGAGACAAAAGAAATGACAAACCCCATCGAGGAAATTTACTAACTCCTCGCTAAACTATAACAAAATACTACTTGATCTCAACAAGTCAGAGTTAAGGACTTGTACGAACCTTCTGACTGGCCACTGCCCTCTAAGGTACCATCTTAGAAAGATGGACAATTTTGATCAAGACACGTGTCGATTCTGTGGCACTGGGAACTGAAACAGCCGAGCACATACTTTGCGAGCGCGAAGCATTATGCCGGCAAAAGACAGGCGACCTTAACTCCTAAACAGATCAAAGCATTGGCACCCAAACTAGTCATGAGGTTCGTCAAGAACATTGGAATAGAAGGGTACTGATACATAGACCAATAACTCGCTTTCAAGAGAGGTGCTTGGAATCTGAACGACTCACCAGCAATACAATATTATACTAGTTACTCGCAAAAAGTATCGCACAAATTTAACCTACCATTTCCAGAAAACAATGATATTTCAGCATTCTTACTTTACAGTCTGGATGCAAATCTAATGAAATTCCTTTGACCTGGGGATAATAAAAATCAGCCTGCGACGCGCAAGGCAAAAATATTGTTGAAGGAGACTACGATAATTTCTAAAGCAATTACGATGGTGTAATGAAAAGCTTTGCACGCAATATTACGTTTTTATTATACATATTTCAATTTGAATTTTGTTTTGCATAAATCATTGAGGAGCAAAACTATCTTTGTACGGTTTTCTTTTGAAGGTGGCGTTCACATAACTTGAGACGTGATCGGAATTCAAACAGTAGAACTCTACAGAAAAATACAATAATATTTTGGCTCGAATTGGAACATAAATTGTGTTAGCTGACACCTGGATATACTTAGCTGCTACATGTTAGTATCTAAACTCTTATTTATTTTGGTTTCGTGTTGCTCAAGGTGCGAAAACGAAAAGATTCTTTGATGTTCCTGTTTAAAAAAAAAAGATGAAGAAATACGTATTCGTTTAAAAAAGTGAACTTTACTACCTACACCGTATCTACACAAAAGCCGGGAAATATTAAGTAATGCAAGGAGTCATATGACCTCGTATATTCTCACAAGTTTCACGCTAACTTCGATTCGTGGAACTTTTTAAATCCCTGAAGTGCAGATTCAAAATTTATAGGTAACGTGCTAAAAGTTACGAGTGAAGTACCTCTTGAATAACGAAATTATAAAATAGTCACGTTGTCTGAAGTATAGCATATGTGGAAAGACCCTAATATTAGAAAGATTGCTGAAGTAACGAGTGAAATAATTTGAAGGTGATAGCAGAAATTGTGGTAGACAGAAGTGTGTATAATCATGCAATTGCTGCTGTTACATAGCTAGGGATTTACCGAAAATATGAGGTAGTTAATAAAATTTATAGTGTGATAAAAAACATTAACAAGACACGGAAATATTTACTACGTTCTCTCTACTACAGCAGTCGTGCTTGATTTGACTGGAAGTTTTATCAATTGCTCACGAGGTGCTGTATTAACACATTCTTTGCTTAGATTTATGACTACTTTATTCAAGAAAAAATGTATAAACAACATGCTCAAGAGCATCGTCAGTTTTCTTGAAATCCCTTTGAAGTGCACTATCATACAATAATAGTGTCTCCGCGTAACTGTCTTTAAAATATGTTGATGTGATTATATGATATATAGCGCTCGGATTTTGGAAGTACAATCGCCATGTACCTGTAGGCTAACATACGGAAATCAAACTCAGAAATGGGGCAACAGAAATCGAACCCGGTATATTAAAGCCATTACAAAAAACAACTGCGTTTGCATAATTTATGAAAAAAGCACAACTACTTGTTTATTAATTTACTGCACAATTCATCGATTCGGTATCGTAGACAGTTGTGAAACTAACAACAATTTACCTGTAATCTCTCAAACAGTTTTACAGAATTCACCTAAACGGTAAAACTATTTTAAGTACTTAATGCCAGCTGCAAAGTTCTGGGATCGATAGTTTTAATAAAGGAAATAACAATCTTACCTTTTTGTCGTTTATACAAGAAATCCTTTGTCAACTACACAAAAGGCTTTTCAACTTTCACTCGTCGGCGCACTTCTATATCAGATTTTCCCTTTTTCTACCAGTTAGAAGTTAAGAGAAGACATTTTAATTAAATAGAAATAGTTTACGTTAACTACCACTAACGTTATTAAATACTTCAATCTCGGCCGTATCACTACATACACCTTGTTTGTATCGTGAGAGGGTTAAACCAAATCCCAATTCACGAAGTTTTCATTAACCGCCGAGAAACAAGACTTAAATGTTACACGGTATTTCGTGCTGCTTAGGTGCTAATTTAAGATCTGTTTCACAGACATACACTCCGATATAAACCAAAACTCCTGTGTTACTGAGTATTTGTGCAGTCTATTTATATAGTTTAACAGGAATTTCTATAAACGATGACATTATACCAACTATACACTATCTATACGCGTGTAATAACTGAACTAAGGAAAGGAGACCTTATTTCCTTCTTAGGTTGTTTGTATTTGATAAACGGTTGTGTACTGTTTGATTAGATTGCTCGTATAAAAGTAAATCTGGGAGTGTATAAATTTCATAGTCTTATATTATATGACATTGATAAGATAAATTGCAAGTTATGATTCGTCAATTTAAAAAAAAATCTAGTGTAGTGTCTAATGTAGTGAAAGTAATAATTTAATTTGTCTTCGAAAAGTATTAATCTATCTATGTACGATAATAAGAAGTGACATGAATGGCTTTAAATTTTATATTATCGATTGCAGCAAACTTCCTTGTAAAAAATTTTAAAGGTAAATCTAACGAACATTATGTTTTCCGATAATTTGATAATCTTTCTTTCCAACTAATTTAAATCGTGTAATCTTGTGTTTGTAATTCGTGACACGATTTTATTTTTTATAAATGTATATATAAATGATTGCTTTCATATATCATTCTTTCATATTTGTACCTATATATCAGGGAAAACCACATTATAACGTATACGTAAATAATAAGTCATGCTATGAAAATAGCTATTTATTACTCTATACGAACTATTGTTGTTAGTGTCGTAAAATGTAGCTAAATTACTATGATTTAGTTCAGTTAAAATAATCTAGGAAGTTTAGTGTAAAAGTTTCTAGACAAGTTGGTTATTATTATACAGGATGACAATTCTAAAACTCTACAAAGATGTTTTCGAGATACGAATGGTGAACTTAAATTGAATAATTGCATATTGATACCATTCGCTGACCATTTATTCAATGAGCAGCCATGCCTGAAACATCCAAACAATGGTATATTTTAGTAGTTAATACATTTTCATTTTGGACGTTGTAGGAAAAGAAAATCCCTTCAACAAATACTGTTCATGTAATTTATCATTTTTCTAGTTTGTATGAAAAGTGGACATTATTCATCGTAGGGGTTCAATTGTTAAAGTTTTGGATCACAAATTTAAGCTCTAATATCAAAACAACGTTGTGGTGTTATATTTAACCTGTCTACATCATTTTATTTTGGAGTACCTTGTTAGAATTCTTTAAAGTTTTATACAGGTAGTCCGTTTTCTTTCTGCATAGCAAGCTTTAAACACATTGTTGACGTCTCTAACTTTTCCCTTGAACAAGACGAGGTATGAGAAAGAGCTTAAAATTATAAAAGATGCGGCCAAGTGTAATGGTTTCCAGCCTCAGCATATCTATAAGTTAACTAGGAAGTTTAATTATAAGAAAACTGTGAAAGAATCTACAACTTTTCGAGAGGATGTTAAAGCTTCACCCGTTGTGACCTTCCCTTACGCTACCTTTGTCACTAAAGGTTTGAGTAAAATCTTCAAAGAGCTAGATCTCAGAATAGTTTACAGTTCTGGAACTAGTTTACGAAGTCTCATCGGTAACCCTAAAGATAAAATACAACCTCTAGAAAAGTCAGGTATTTACGAAATCAATTGTAAAGATTGTAATCAAAAATATATAGGGCAAACCAGGAGAGCAGTCTCAACTAGATTCAAAGAGCATATGGCTAATCTTAGATTTAATAGAATTGAGAAATCGAGCGTTGCCCAACACATTTTTGAAACAGATCACAACATCGATCATACGAATGTTAAATTAATTAGACAAATAAACAATTGTAAGTTTCTAAATGTTTTCGAAAGTTTAGAAATATATAAAAATAAGTCATGTGTAATGAACTGTGACAACGGACCTATCCCCCATTCGTTATTGTTTTCGTTAATCGGAAATTAATGATGCGTATCGGATTGACCGTGCATAACATTTAGTTTACCTGTATTTGTAGATTTTATTTTAATTTTGTTTTATTATCGCCTTGATAATGACAGCATTGCTGTTGAAACGCGTCGGTGTTTTAGTTAAAACTTGTTTGGTGTTTAATGGGTTAAAGTGTTTAGTGTTCTACTTCTGCACCAAGAGATCCAGTGAAGAACTCCCCATAGTTATAAATACAATTATAAAAATAAGACAACATTGTGGGACAAGCTGGTCTCTATTTGCGAAACTTTAAGCTTCTGTCAAGAAAAATTTCTCTAAAAGATCAGGCGCAGACCATGTGAGATATTGAGGTGGAAGCAGAGAAGTGTCTTCTTCCACCAACTCGGTAAACCTGCCTTACGTGAGGACGGCCTGTCACACACAAAATAACGCTACTGTAGAATTTCTTTTTCAGAGGTATCATGATGATATGGTCGATGATGGTCAAGGAAAGGTAA
This sequence comes from Holotrichia oblita, assembly GCA_023690525.1. Classification (NCBI taxonomy): domain Eukaryota; kingdom Metazoa; phylum Arthropoda; class Insecta; order Coleoptera; family Scarabaeidae; genus Holotrichia; species Holotrichia oblita. The sequence continues at coordinate 19,339,771 of CM043020.1, read as the reverse complement.
ACACGCGAGACAATTTCTGCGAGTGCCTAGTTTTCTTATGGTTAACCTGACAACCATCTCAGTGTTTCAGAGAGCTAATAGAACACTATCGGCAGAAAATCTAATTGCCTCGGACGCCAATGTTCAAAGTATTGTTTGTGGAAGCACCAGCAACAGTAGATAAGCTGAGAGTTATGTAACATTGGAAATGAATGAGTCTTTATCGATATTAGACGAAGAGTCACAGCTAGAGCAAGACGTAGCAACAACTGCATGGTGGTCTTGACAAGCAATACAGTTTACGAAACCCTGCACCCGTAGTCACCGCCAAAAACAAAGAACTAGAGTCGCTTGTCGTTTAATCAGAGATAACCGTGCCAGAACTGGCTTATGTGATAACTCGAAAGGTTATGAATCAAAAAAATAAGTGAAGTTAAAGAAAGAGATCTTCGTGGAGGATCACTAGATACGATGTTTCTGGCTTTCCTGGGAACACTATCAAACAGCTACAACAGGATAACTTCTTCATGAGAAAAAACCATGATAAATTCTTGGTGTAAGAACAGCGCTCTTTTACTTGAAAAGACATTTATGTAACTTAAGCAACGTATCTGATTCCACTTAAGGAGGTTGTTGAGTTAATGCTTTTTGAAATAAGGAACTATCTATCAAACAGATATTTCGTTTCTTATTTTAGACAAGACTTTTGGGGAGCTGTAAAATAAAGGAGCACAATTCTCCCTACAGATATTTAGTACATGTTCATATTGTACATGTATACATCTATGATTTTGAGGAATCGTTGTGCTTAATTTGTAAGAGAAGTCCTTAGTATATAGAAGTACAGCTTTAACGGAACATTTCACGTACGAATATTATTGTAGATGGATAGCAAGAAGGAAGTTAGTGACGTTTACGTATCTTCAGTTATGCAAAGAGTCAGATTCTATTGATTGCTGAATAACTTTTACTTTTTAAAAATGTAACCCAGACGCACGGAATTATGAAAAATTGTGTAAGATTGGATTAGTATTGACAAAATGATCAGAAACAAACTCAATGTTTTATAAACCGCAAGAATTTCAATATCACTATCAAAAAAGTGACAAGTTAGAAGGATATCTACTAACCAAAGACGTATTATTTAGGCCAGTACCAACCTACAAGGTTACGTTTGTGTATTCTAAGATTTGAGGGAATTTGAAACAAAAAAAAATGTTTCACCATGAATAATGTAATTGAAAAATATAAAGTTTTTCCTCCGTCGATTTGTTTGACAGTCAGGAAGGAGAGGAAATATGTACCAAACAAGTTGTCCTATACCTGAGAACAAATAAAATCGTAAAGTAAACGAGAATTCCGTTTAGCTTACTTTGGCAGAGGCTCAAAATAAAAGAAAGATAACCTTATTCAACAATAACAAATTTTCCGTATACTGGATAAGAATTAAGAGCAGTTACACCAGCAAAACAAAAACCATGGAACACCAGTTAGAGGAGACACCAATGCGTATAGTAACTGTGTATGTGTTTAGTTGTATAACATCAGTTCTATATTTGTATTGTGAAGTACATTATTCGCATCTCAGCGCATTAAGGACGGCAGTATTTGAATATGTATAGAGCATACTTGGATCCACTTATGCCCAAACAGACTTAAAGTAAGCCGATGTTATTGCTTTTGCCTAAGAGTTTTTCTAAAAGCGGCCGTCGAACGGAGTAAATAGGTAATATAGACGGGAACAAATCTCGCCTTCAGATTATAAAAACGTATACATCTACGTCAAAAGGAAAACCCATAAAGTGCAAGACGTCATGCATTAAAACGTATAAAAATATATTTTAGAAATATTTTTGGTATGTATATTATTTCGAAAAAAATGCATTACAGATATACGTACTTTAATTTATTTGGAAAATTACATTTAGAATGCTACCACCATCTCGAAAGAATTCCATATGATGTAATTTGCCTGGAATACTTTGGATATTATACCAGACTGACATCTGACCTTCCACGAATCTGGTCTCAATATGGGTCATTTGCTCAATATCGTGCATAATTAGTTTGTGATCCAGTTCAAAAAATTCTAATCAAAACGCCAAAGATCGATTCGCTAAGTAGAAAATTGCGTATTTTAGTATGAGAGGAATTTTTATTATCGTGATATTGTTCCAAATATCCTTCCGTACGCTATCGATACAAAAGCGGGAAGTTCTAGCGAAAGATATTCCAATTAATTCGTCAACTGCGCTTATATCAGCGACGTTGGCATGCGGGAGCTATTTCATTGGCATTATTATGGGTTATTACATCAAAGCAACACAATACATTCTGTATCGATATATTTACAATTTTTCAATGTACAACGTGTATTCACAAACAGTATATGATTGAAATCAGACAGTATACACATATAGTAAAAACATTAATGACATCTCGGGAAAAAATTCCACTAATCTCTAATAAACTCACTGCTAGTAAACATAAATTATAATTCAAAACCGTAAAATTATCAATGCAATGATTGGTTAGCAATGTATTTCAACTCTGACGAACAAATTCCTCAATTCCCCTTTTAACATAGCCAAACCTTTGTTAAATCCTGTGTTATTGCACCTGAGCATTATTCTTGCAGCATTGTTAATTAACAAACAATATAAAACAACAGTAGGCAGGCAACTAATTTAGGTATACAGGTTCCAGAAAAAATATAATTTAACGTATAAAAGAGATAATTAAAAAATTATGAAACTAATTAGGTGGGGTATTGTAATTAAAGGGCTCCTCTTTAATATGAAATATCAGGATACCTGCTAGTCTACACAAGGTTTATCAAATATATCGTCAAGGAAATTTAATGCCATCAGTTTTCTTTCACAGCCGAGAAATTTGCAGCAGCGTATTCAGGCGAAAACATATTCTAAATAGATTGAGCTGGTGTTGATGTTTTCTCCGTACTACTGTTTAACTATTTTTAAATTGGCTGAAATTAAAATATCTTTAGGTTGAAATTTAATATTTTTCCAAGTATATACGGCATTAAGGTCTCGTTTAATTGAAATGTTCTCAAGAATCTTTTTGTCCCACAATTAATTTGACTTATATATTTCAGAGATCCAGTAGTGTTGCATAATTTTCTGTATAACTTGGTGAAATGTAGTGTTCCAAAGTATATCTTCCGAAGAGGTAAAACACATATCGGAACTTTTTACTTCCAGATTTCTTTTCCTAAATCATGCGTTAATAAACGTAGCATATGAGAACCCAAATATTAAATAATTTAGGAATTATAATCTAAATCTTGAGCAGCGTAAAATTAGTAATTGGCAACATTTGTTATAAAGACGACAATATAGGCTGAAACGTCAATTTAATGAATAAAAACAGAATTTCTATACATAATCTAAAACCTATAGTTGAAGTATCTAAATATACCAATTAACGACTTGCCATTCGCTGTTGGGAGCAAAGTGATTAACAGCGCGGCATCATAAAAGGCGATATGATGCTGTCACAAAGCCATTTAAACACAACTTACACACACTAAACTACACCGCAAGAGTTGCAGTGATAGCCAGACAAGTAATACAGCTTACGGAGTCACTACAACTAAGCACCCACCACACATTAAAAAGAAAAAAAAAGTTGAGCGACGAGTTACAATGAAATTACGGGAGCGATGCTCTACAAAACACACATCCGTCCAATCCTAACCTACGTCAATCCAGCCTAGGCCAAGGCGGCGCCATCTCACATCCTTCCACTGAGGCGGGTGCAAAATCACGGCCCACGACCTGTATGTCGCCTCCCTAAACGCACCTCGCTAGTTATTCTCTGAGACTTAGACAGCAGTAGATGCCCAGGACTTAAACGAGTTCTTGAGGAAGCTCAACCGAGGATTTTTTAAAAAGCCACTCGCAAGCAGCAACGCGACGATGAGTTTCTATTGACCCCAAACATCGTACGACGACGGAGACACTCCAGCTAGCATGACGGAGTAATTGAACACCACTAATACCTAATTCTGTTTCTGATTTCAAATATTCGTCAGCGAAGAGGATCCATCAGAAGACTCCAAGAAGCCAACCCATGATGAGCCTACCTCTGAAAGCGGCCGTAGAACCAACGCGTCCAATGAAATTAGGTCTTGCATTTGGAGAATTGCTGATGAAATCGGATAGATCTCAACCACGTGGTCCGGTTCTAATAGCTTTGTTCGCGGAAGAGATCCCGAATAGATACAGGATATACTTGGAAGATGTTCAGTACTTTTGTATTGCGCATGCGACTCTTGGAACATGAGAGGGAATTTTCTCATCCGCGAACACTACTCGAACGAGTTTCTGTTATATTCATTAGTTAACGTTGCCATCACTGTAACAAATTAAATTTTGACATACTCCAAGTTAACCTTGGTGACTTATAAATGGATTCTGTTGGTGTACTGATATGTGTATTTTGCGAAAAATGTTCAAAATAATGTTGATCTGAGACTTGCGGTACAATTTCTTCAAAAAAATTGGTGGTTTTGGAACCTTTAATATCTGAAGTTCTTCTAATTTATCATCACTTGATGTGAAATATTCAGACATCTAAATTTTGACTCAATTAGAATTGATTTAAAGCTCGTACAAACATAACATGTGTATTTCGATACATAAAAAACTTTCCTTTATATCGTACCTTTTTACTTTAATAACAATTTTAACCAATTTGTTTCCAACTTAACTCTGCTAACCATAGCAAGAAAGCAAGAACATAGCGTATTTTCACATCAAAATTTAGAGCGCATGCGTAGGATATAAAATTCTTGCCCTTGATTCAGGATCTACAGAACATGTGACGGACTACTTCGGAATTTGTAAAATGGATTGCGCGAACAAAGAATATTTTGCACCGGTGAGAAAATTCTGTTACCGCGAACGATCATATTTGTAGTGCGCAGGTCTTTCATCCCCGAATACGTTCAGAATGCCGTCCGCGAACAAAGCTAATACTTGATCTATTTTCTTTGCACTCGTTTGCAGGATAATTTCCAACAATATACCATAATCATCTAAAGTATACGCGCGCAGCAAAAAGAAATAAAACGAAGGTTTTTAGCGAAACTGTTGTAAACAATACGCACATTTTGGCTAAACTTTTCAGTTGTCACAAACATGTATGAAGAATTTTAATGAAATGGAATCTTTTTACTTTTGCAACTAATATTTTTTAGTTGCTGCTGGTTATTGGATTTCAGATGAATTTATTTAATTATTTCAAATGATGCGAGGATTACATGTGTATGAAACCGTAAAATCGCTTCAAGTGGCGTGGGCTCATGAGAGCGAGAGCTTTTTATGTAATTAGCAAATATTTTTAATTAGCACTGAATTTTCCTGATGATTAAGTTAGTAAATTGATTTCTCCTTTTTTCCATTTGATATAATCAGAGTATTAAGATTTTTAGCGTTTTAGGTCAAATCGCATTCATTTAATTTGGAAGCTCTAGAAATTGTCCTCCTTTTTAAACGCAAATTTACAATTAGCATTTGCATTTTAAATTGTGAGTTTTACTATTGTTATATATTTTTCTAGAAGAATCTCTTTTAAATTCATTCTTATATTCCTTCAAGCCCATGGTGTTTATATTATTCTCTCTTCATGACGGTATAGATTTGATGATACTGATGATCTGCTTTGTTGCATCCTGCTCCTACATATTACAGGAGATAAATTTTCGACGTTCGCGTTCTCATTGATTCCTCCTGGAATAATAAACAGCATTCACCTTCACAATTAAATTCGAAAACACATCCGTGACAAGCATACATGAATCAGCGAACAGTTACCGTGATAAATCAGCGAATCACAGCGACAGTATATAATAACGACAGGCGGAAAATAACTCTTGAAAGGACTGACAGTACTGCCTACGAAGCGCTAAAGCGCTACATGACGAAGAAGAGGTACTTACCCAAACGAAGAGGCATTAAAAAACTTACTGGCGTAATACTAATGGAATCGCGTCGATGTGAAAGCAACATATCGCGACAGAATTTATTCCGTAGAGATTATTCAGCAAACGACAATAAAATAGTAGTGATTCGTTCGAGGATAAATTACTGTCAGCCTGTTATCTCTGCGACAGGATATTAATCAATAATTACCAAAATATGATATAAAAAAGTCTCACTCACGAGTAGCCAATAATTTAGAATGTCTTCATAAATCATTTTGTGAGTAAAAGTTCGGTCCCTAACCTCAAAACTTTCAGAAACAACTATAGTCGCGAGGATATGTAGTAGATACCCATCTCAATGAATAGAAATCAATATCTACGCAAAAGCTGTGGAATTTTTAAATCCTGCGCTTTCTTTGTGTGTAATTAGAACAGATCCGTAATTGCTATAACGTACTAATGACGTGCTAACATTTTATGCGTTTCGTAAATGTCACACTGAAGGCTATTAAACAGCATTAAGCATATGAATATAGCGATCATATATTCAACAATGTAATGGAAATAGGATTGTAGAAGTGTTCATAAACTTGCTTTGTTGCAAATTTATTTGGATTACTTTTGGTAATGGAACACTTACGTAATACGATATATAGGGATATGAGAAATACAGGTGATTTCAAAAATTAGTAATATACTAAGGTGTAACTACTGCTTGATAGAATTTTGTAAATTTTGGTTTCTAATTTTCTTCCTAATTGCAATTTATACCTCCCTCCCCAGGTAGCACAGTCCGTTGGCTAAGATTCGGCGATAGCTGGGGCCAACGTATCATAGTTGGCGCAAAGTCACAGTCTACAAACGATAAATATCCAACATTAGTTCATATATCGGCAAAATACGGTGGTTCAACTTATCATTGCAACATTCCATGTTCGTTGGCTTTAGATCGTTTTGTTGGCTGTATGTCACATAAAAGTTTTCAAACGATAATCGAAGTGAGGGCGGAGTCAAAGCTGATCCCGTGGCTTAGTGGTTAGCGTTCTTACCTAACAGTCACGAGGTCCCCGGTTCAAATCTTACCATGTGACTTTTTTTTTCCTTTTTAAAAGGCACCATTTCTTTTATATTGCTTTTTATCTCAAAAATCATGAACTTACGGAATATTATTGTTCATATTATCCATACATTGTGAGCCATATGAGTTTAAATGTAACAAATGTAATGCGCATGCGCATCGATCGGCAATCCACATTTTTAATCGAAATATAGTGAGTGTAGGTACACCATATGCAAGCTTGTGTTGTTGATTCGGTTTTATTCGTTTTATTAGCCCAGCTGTTAGTCATGAGAGTACAGATGTACAATATTTAAAATAGCCCCTGTTGTGAAAGATGTTATAAGAACAATGGACGGGTAAGTACTTTACATATACATAGGTAATATAATATGTATTGATATGTATTTTTCATACATGCTGTGATTGAAAGTTGTGAGCTACCACAACCTGGCGACTAAGAAAACATTGGATATATAGTAACCTGAAAGATATGTCAGATTCCAATAACGCAACACTGATTTGTATCTTGCATGTATACTAATGCCAGTCATCCTTACTGCTGATTGTAAGTATGTACGTATGTATGTTGATAATTGCCATGGTTTCTTTCTTACAAAAGGTATTTACAGATGCTTCATCTTCTATTTCCGATATTAGGCCAGAGTTGCGTATGATATTCTAATTACACATAATCATTTGTGACAACTCATCGTAAGCTATATGTAATTGCCATTTTCTAATTTTGCACAAACTGATACTAGAGCTTTAATAATAAATTCTTCTGTAGTTACGCATGAAGTCTAAAAGTTTTTTTACAGTATACGTAATGTCTGTTTTTTCTTTACGCATTGGTATTTACAGGTATACTCGTGTAAGCTGACTTGAATAAGTTGAACCGTGCTGGTTGTATTGAAGACTATTTAAAGATAATATTGAGAGACTTAAAAGCTATAAAATTCCAGATAAAAATTATCGAAGCAAGCCTTTGATAAAACGAACATCTTCCAAGCGATTATAGGTAAGATTTAATTTTTGTGCATTATTCTTGAGATATTTATGTAAAAAAATTATTGTGGATAGTCATTATTATTATATTGTATTTTTTGCAATTCCTCCTAACTAATTAAGAAATAATCAACTAAAATCACTTATTGTTTATTACATATTTAGCCAAGACAATTTTCTATTTAATTAAACTTTTATATTAAACATAATATTTAGATGCTGTCTCAATATTTGTCTGCGATATTTTAATGAAATGGACTAGTTATGAGGCGAAAGTTAAAGAATAACTATAGTCAAAATTATTAAATCAACAATCAGAAAATTTCCGAAAGGTGATACGTAATCACACTGTATACATAGCAAACCCCAATATACATAGTGTCCAAAGTAAAATGTTCACGAGCTAGAAAGTTAGATTACTTAAGAAGTTAGTAATACTTTTTACTCTGAATGATAGAAAAACAGAAAAAAAGCATTCACATTGTCTTTTTTAATGGAATACTGTATATTTTTAAAGAAACCAATATTTTGAACAAAATCTTTATTACTTACTACTGTGAAATTAAAAATAAGCAAGTAAAAAGTACTTTCTGATAATTGTGCAAGTAGGCAATGATCAAATATTGTAGAATAAATAATCACATACAGGTTTTTCTAGTTACCTACTTGCCAAATGAATCATTCTTTGTGATTATTGATTCATCCTTAATAATTATTGCTGTGCGAGTGCCATTTATTTACTCTTGTCGTAAAATGTAATATGCTGCAAGTATATCTGATTTATAGAAAAAATTAGATATACTTCGCCATTGTTAATTTAACCAACTTCATAGCTTTAATAATAAGTTTGCATTGGTAAACACGTTACCATAAATTTGAACATGGTGTAAACTTCTAATACTTTACGTAAACTAAAGATAGATACATACATATGTTAATATTTTTTCAATTGTTCACAGTTCGAGATGAAGGTAAAGCTGAGCGTAAGTTGGAAAAGGCTATTGCTGGTCGTACATCTTTGACTACTGCTGCTGATAAAAATTAGGAATCAGCTGAGCTGTGAACATCTCCGCGATTAGGTCAGTGTTTTATAATGTTTTAATATTTTTAGTCCAATAAGATATTTCAGTTATTTTAGTTTCACTAATAAATAAAATATTGTAATTACTTTATTTATTTATTGTATGTACAGATCATGTATAGTGTTATATGGGTATATGATTCGATGTTAACTATTGTTAACAACAAACATAAAATTTGTAGTAAGTTTTCGTTATATATTTTCCCATAAAATAAAACATTTACGATATATGTCCTGATTAGAGGCAGATCATATCGAGATATACTATGTTACACAATTATGAGCATCTTTGTTGATCAGTTTTCAAATCATCTACTTGTATATGTTCTTAACTATTATCAACATCTTGCATACATAGATATGTAAAATTCAAACAGAACTTTTCTATTACATTATCTATGATCTACAATAATTGTAATTTGGTAGTTTATATCTAAATTAAGTTTATTTCATATGAAAGTATATACAGATAATTAATTCGAATTTTGAGTTGGTACAATATCGCTGTAATTTATTCAGCAAACTAATTAATAACATCGAATCAGTGTACCTATGTACCATCATATATGTTTTGCAATATCACTTCCCGTAGTTACTCCTTTGTATCCTTTCGATAAGAGTCCAACATCAGCTGCCAACACTACGCCAATGTCGTAAAATGTTCACACTTTCACATACTACCGACATTGTTGCCCAACGCGTGCCCAATACAACTCGGACAATCAGCCAACATTACACCAACGTTTCTTTTATGTCTGTCCCACATATTCCTGATTTAATCTGATACTTCATTGGCAGTATTATAAAATTATCTTTCTTTTTTTTTCACTTCTAAAAACTTTTATTTATGAAGCGCGAAAAGTTTTAGACTTCAATTGAATTGGGACACAACGTAGCAATTACCGACGTAAAATAATTGCAGAAGTAACTGCTACCTATAGGTACAATACTTGATAAGTTAGAAACTAATAGCCTCTGTCGAAAACCTTTCATAATGAAACGTACATATAAGTATGTGAGCTCTAGTTCAGAATGTAATGCCTGCGGTTAAGTTTATAGAACCATGTTCCCTTACCAGACTATATTACGTAGTTCACAGGGGAATTCTTGACCTGTTACGTAGGTAAATTATATTAGGGCGTAGGATGAACAGGTGTTGTACTTGCCTGTGGCCTTCCTATGATTTGTCATTCGTACAATCTGAGATCACATAATGCTTTTGTCAGTTGTAAATGTTCTGAATGTTAATTTTAGTTAATTATCCAATGCTGTTATTATTGTTTAGTTTATCGTATCTAAATATGTTAAAAAAGACAATCTCGAATGAAGAAATTTACTATATTGTACGAGCTATAAGGTTATCAAGATATCAAATTGTGCAACTCTCTAGACGCAGATTTTAAACTACAAGTAAGTTTGATTACGTCATATTAATTGATGGATCACTAAAGACTTTAAGTAATAACTAATTACATCGTTTTTCTCGTACGCCTATCATGTTCTAAAATGCTCTCAAAGCTGGATGCAGTTCGGTGAACAGTTAGCTACATAGCAAGCTGCATATATGTAATCTACCATTACTCATCACGGCAGAATCGACGTTGCCTTCGGGGAGCTCTGCATCTAAAACAATGATAAAGTGCTGATACGAGGTACAGCTATAGGAAGTGATACCTTTCAGTCTAATGTTCTTCATACGTGTAAAATATTTTTCTCCCTATTCTAAGATTAGTTTGTTGATTACTTTCAGATCTTTTTTTTAATTCCAAAATTACAGAACATAAATCTTTGATACTCAATGCCTAAAGAATTTTATAATTTTGATCAACATAATTATGTAATGAACATTAAAAATTGCGTCTTAGATCTAATGTTTATAAATATGGATTCTAGTATTAAAGAAGGCGATTCGTATTCACCACCAGGAGGATAGGCACCACTCAACATTACATAGTGTTGTTGAATGTGGCTTTACTGCCATTCACCATTTCCTAGATGGGCAATCGGACAACTTTTCCTCTAACTATCCTCTAACGTACGATCTACTTCCTAGTGTTGATTGGACCTCTATTTATAAAACAGATAGTGAAGACAAAGCATGTGTGTGCTACCATATCCTACTTCGATAGCACAATCATTAAATGTATTCTGGACAAGTATACAGTCCATTACAAGTTCAAAGAACTTTCATTATACACCAAAAAAAAATAAAAAACTTAAAAATGGTGTAAATTCCATATAAAAAATATGTGTTGTAAAATACTCTCCAAATCCGAAGGAACTTCCTCTTTTGTAATTAGTAAACGTGGGACTGCCAGGATACCTGGATAAATAAAGTATATTAATGATCTGGACACGCTTTTAAAAATCATGGACGTACATGTGCATCACTTCAATAGCGTATATGCAATTTGCACCTAAAGTATGGAACAAATTGACATCAGATTTTTTTAAATGGAAACTGTCAATTTTTATTCTTTGATTTTGATTCATTCACGAACCGATGGTATAGTAGTGTTGCAACATCAGATTAGAACATTTTTTAGAAACTTATAATCCTCGAAGTATTCCAATACCTGCGCGCCTTAAAGTTAATACTGATCAGAAACTCCAAATTTTGTTAAGAGCTGAAGAAAATTTTCATAATATCTGTCGATAGTTGCGTTAAAAATTATGTAAGTCATACAACAGTGCTACGTATAACGAAGAAGAGAAAATAGCGTTCATATAAAATTCAACTCTTTCGACGACTTAAAGAAGGTGGCTTCTATCGGAGACTACAGTTTTATGAGGCTGTGATAAATTTGTCCCAAGAAACCACGTTTTGTCACAATAGCACAATTACTTGTGCCTATTAATAATTATCTACCTTGTAAATATGCACAGGAATACGTGCAGAAAACTTTTAAAAGTGATAATGACGATGATGAAAATTAAAAAATTAAACTGGTAAGATGCAGGAAAAGTCAGACGGCCAAGATAAATCAGAAACGAAGAAATAATTAAAGGTACTTTCGAAAAAGCATGTTTTGTAGGCAGAGATGCAATGACGAAGCGTTAAAAACATTGTTCACTAGAAAATATATTAAGTCACAAACTATATTTCCGAAACTGCTTCAAAATATTTACCAAAGCAGTTGATGATCTTAATAGGGTCCATTTTAACTAACTCCACTAATCGCCTCCGGGAATTGAAAAGAGTTTGAATCTAGTTATAGAACCTAACGTCGACACTACTCCAAACAACTACTTATCCTGCGCTCTTATCTCATGCAATGAAAATAACCGTTAGATGCAGCGACTAATATGCATTCTAATCCCCAAGACTGAACGGCAGACCTATACAGGAAATCGTATCCGCCGACAACGGAGCTTTGTGTAGACTTCGCTGCGCATCCAATGCACACCCTCACAAAGCTCCGATAAACTCCGGCGAGTATAAGATGTATCGAAACCACAGCCCAGCTAGCTCTCGTTAAGAGTAAGTTTCGATCGTCACCATACATCTGTTGCGGGATTTACGGTGCTTTGTAGTTTAATTTCCTATGCTTGTTTCCAATTATTACGATGGCACTGATGTATATATGCCTGGATGTTTTCTTAATTAAAGATTTCCGTGTTTACTATCCTATTAAATTAAGCGTCTGTTCCTGTTGGTATTGTCTAGCGTTGGCTATCTTTAAAACGAAGTCGTTTGTATATTCGTTCTAATTTGTTTATTCTGTTGTTCATTGTCCACGATGTTGTTAGCGTATTTCATTAGATAAAAGCATTGTTTTATATCAAAGCTTAATTTGCCAGTAGTAACACAACAAATATCGTATTGCATTAGGGCACAAATTAGCAGGTTGAGAGTTTACGTTTTAAATCCTCTCATTATATTTCTTTGAATTTAGGAATATTACTCTTTTAAATCAAATTACGACTACGAAGTCACCAGCACTGTCTTACTCCAAAATTAACGTAGATACGAATAAGGTTATATCAGAATTTATATTTATGTTATTGTCCCTATAAAAATTAATGGAATTAGGAAGTTTATTTATATCGTACTTTTCTAGGAATCCTATCTTACACAAGCTAGTATCAACATCTAAAAATAAATGAAATTTGTCCCGGTTTTCAATATAGTTGACACGAAGGAGCACAGCCGTGGATTTAAATCGTACTTTAGTTTTATGTCCAAGCAAGCAGTTCTTAAGTTTTGATATGTTGCTCGCATAGCATGTATTACAGTTATTACACTCACAATACCAGACCGCATTGTATGTATTTGTTCAGATGACTGGACAAGATAGTTTCCTCCGAGAAGAGATAGAACTTTAAATTTATTACAATCTTTAAATATGTTAATTTTAATATATATATTCAGGACTACTGATTATTAAATTAGTTAACAAGCAATTTCTTCGCCAACTATTCTTAATTAATGGCATATTCTACCTAGGACTAGATTGATGTTTATTTATTTGGTTTTACATCTGTCAATTTATTGATCAATTTCTAGAACTTAAAATTAGTCAATTTCTAGTTCTTGAAGTAGAACTTATTCTTGTATTACACTGATCAATGAATTTGGAAATATTCAAAGATCTTTTTCTTGGTGAATTTTAAGTTCTTAAATAAGAACTTACTATTGCATTACCTAACAATAAATTGAACTAAGAACAGCAACTGTGAACGGAGTTTGGAATCTTTTTAATGTTAACAGTGGTAACAGTTTAACTCTCTCCGTCACTATAGGGAACTATGAAGACGTTTGACTCCATTTTGAATCTTTGAATATGTACAACAGGTGTATCACAGCTGAAAATCACGGGATAATACAGAGCTTGTTTATTATACTTGTAGTTCAGGGGATATACAGGGTGTTAGTAAATAAGTGCGACAAACTTCAGGGGATGATTCTGCATGCAAAAATAATGACAGTTTGCTATATAACGTCCGTCCGCAAATGCTTAGTTTCAGAGTTATTTATTTTCAATAAAAGAAAAATTAATTACTTATTAACAATAATTTTATAGCTAACTAAAAGCTTAATAATAATGAGTTGCTATTTTGACACTTCGTTAAAATATTTGTATTTAACAATGCATTGATATTGAACGTCGACAGTAGCCTACTAGATAATGTATTAAAGAAATGAAAAATACATGTTAAGATGTTTTATTTTTTTGCATAAAAACGGCGCCTCACACGAAAAAAAAGCAAGAGAGTTCTTTTATCACAAATTGAATGGTAAATTCAAAAATGGTTTTTAATTTGAAATATCTCAGTGGCGTACCATTTTTTTTTTAAAAAATTAAGATCATTACCCGTATGCACGCCAATGATGAATATAAAATTCTTGGTTGGATGTGAAGAAATGCGCAATAACTATCTCTTAAAACCCACCAAATTTCATTTGCCTATCTCGACCGGTTTCAGAGCAATAAATAAATCGTCAGTTTTTAAGAAAAACTTTAACACCCTATAACTCTGAAACTAAGCATTTGCGGACGGACGTTTATATAGCAAACTGTCATTATTTTTGCATGCAGAATCACCACTTGAAGTTTGTCGCACTTATTTACTAACACATATATAGAGTTTGAAATTTTCTCTATTGTGCAGACACAGTGAGTATGTTCCATGATTAGTTATTATTTAAATAGATCCTGTGGATGTTACTTACTGTTGTAGATGCCATTTCAATTCAATCGGAAAGCCACAGAAAAGCTAATAGTTTTATATGAGCAACATCCAAATTTATACGATGTCAAAAGTCCCAATTATAAAAATGTAGTAGTAGTAATGAGGATTAATCATATAAGGAAATTGCAACTAATATGAAAAAGTAAACAAGTTTTTGCATTAAGCATGGTTATTGGCTATATAAGATATTTTTCAGAGAATGGAATATCGATGTCATTTGGCATTTGGACAGTTAGTATATAACCTGGTAAAAATATAATGGGCTACATTTTGTAGAATGGTAACATCAGAAATGCGGCGATTGAAGGATGTCCGGGAGACAAATATGCTCAAAATCAATATTTTAAATTTAATCTATGAACATATTAACAAAGAATTGTAAATGTATAAAAAGTTATGTAAAAAATAGAATATATTATTTACAAAGCGTTTACATATGCAGAAAATTCATCTCGAACCCTTGTGGCATTACTGGCTGTGCGATTGCCTGCTTGCCTCTGCAAACCATATAAAAAAGTATACCGATCTTCATTCTCTTTCTGCATATAATAGTTATTTTCTTTCTTCAAAAATTATGCAATACACAGCATGCTAAAGTGATATCCTGCACTTTTTCTATACTTAAATTAATTGGTGCTAGAAAAATTCTGAATCTATTAGCCAGAATTCCAAAAGCGTTTTCTACCACCCTTCTTACTCTGCTAAGCCTACTGTTAAAATTTTGTTGGTTTTCATTCATATTTCGGAATGGGTAAAACGTGTTCTGAGAGTGGAAATGCTGCATCGGCAACAAAGTGCAAAGAACTACATCGAAAAACGCCACCATCAGAAACCCGCCCATTTGTACCTACATCAATATATAAGAAATTATAATTGGCATTTACTACAGCTAATAAAACGATACTATGTTGATGCTTATAGTTGAAGTACATGGATCCAGCACTTCTTGGAGCTCTAAAAACGATGTGTTTTCCATCAATAGCTCCAACTGTGTTAGGAAAATTCCACAAACTTTCAAAATCTGCGTCTATATTTAGCCATTCTGCAGGTGTGGTGGGTACCTAATATAAAATGTTTATCAACAAGGCATATTATAAGAAAATATTTTTACCTTTAAATGTTTTGCCTTTAAAGTGTCATATATACGTCTGCAAACTTTTGGCACAAATAAAGATATTGTTGAATTCTGAGACACGGAATGTGTACATAAGGCTACGGTATGTCTCACCTGTACCCAGAAATCTTAGGGTAACAATTTGTTTATCTTTGGCAGCTATACAACTTCGAAAAATGTGTCCTGTTTTGAAATATGAGGTTCGACCATATTTAATAATTTTATGAAACTACTCTCGTCCATTCGCAGGTACTTTTTAAATTGTTCAGGATCTGCTGGAAAATCGTTCTTTACTAAATTTAAGTTTCCCTTTTTTGCTGTCAACCATGGTCTAACCCACCACCTCCTTGTTACTCTTGCTTGTTGCATTTCTATCATTTTTACTAACAATAAGGAGAATAACGCTTTTCTTAAATTTGTTAGTCGTTTTCGTTGCCATTTTGACCTTGCTCTCTGCATTATGCTACAAAATCAAAATTTCAAATAATCTATAAATATGAATTTAGCCTTCATAATTACAAAAAATATTATGTTGTTCAACGAATCGTTATTGTTGCAATTTAAAGTAAATTTGGAGTTACTCTCGTGCAACAACTGTGACAGATTAGCATAAACTATATTAAAACAAAAATTGCTATGAAATTGAAGTTAAATTGACGCAAAAATAGAACCTGCGCTAATTCTTCAATTTCTACAACTAGGCCAAGTTCTTGAAATTGATTCTAGAAACTTAAAATTGAAGAGAACTAGAACTAGAAATTGAACTTAAAATTGAACTTGAAATTGACACATGTAAAAACATGACTTGACGTCAAGTCGTCTAAGTTCTAGAAATTGATCAATAAATTGACAGATGTAAAACCAGCTTAATAGGGTAAGCAGTGCTGGCATCAAGTTCAAAACGTACTCATATACGAAGGGAAGTTTACCATCCTAGTATAACATATAATTTCTACTATAGATGAGGCGATTGTTCTCTTAATAGGACAACCTCAGTTTCCTCTTAAAGTGAAAGAAGTAGAATAAAAGGAACCTATATAAGGAAATGAATGAAATTATAGGAAAGAAAGTTTCACTTGCCTTGTTTCACATAAACAACCAGATCTAAGAAGCCTCATACAATTTTTGAGGAACTTATCCTCCCAGCTGTGATTGCAATTGCACAAATCATGTTCAGCGATAGTTTCAGCAAACAATTGCTCTCCATACCTGCCGATGACGATACTTTTTCCCGTCTAATTGGTGGTATAATTTAAGATGTAGAGTAGTCGCTTTCCGTAATAGAACTCACACGAACATCACTTGCATTATTTAAGCTTTTAAATGATTTTGTAAATAAGATGAACATTGAGTCGAAAAATTGTATATGACAATGTTTGTACATTATCTGGAAAGCGTCAAAGTTGTCAAGCACTTGTGAAATAAAACTCTGTACCGGGTAGGTGTCCGAGTACATTTTATGATTCAGAGGGCAGCCTGCCTTTCAAAGAAATCAGTCCTGTTCAGAATATTATGCTTATAACGGTTGTAATCGTAATAAACTATGTCAAAACTAGATCTGTTATATCCAGATTCTTTGTTGTACTTTGTAGATATGTGTACTATACACTGAGGGTTACTATTTTTAGCGAAGTAAGATGGTTATTACCTCGAGGAAATTTTTACAATGTTTATGATTTAAGACACGAAATAGCCATTTTTTAGAAGAGGAAAATATTGGAAATATTGTTTGATCAACATATTCAACAAATTGTACACCTTGATTCTTAAATTTGGAACTGGAATTGTGAAGGAGAAGATTAAACGATGAAAACAATGAAATATTTGCAAATGTGCATGTATGTAACTTACAGAACCAAAGAGCAACACATTCAGGTAGTTTTTGTCGCTTTTGCCGCTTAGTTCTGCTGGCAGAGAATTTTAGAAAGTATTTTTGACGCTGAGGTGGTACCAAGTTATCAGTATATACAAAGTACTCTCGAAGGTCTCTCCCATTATTTTTAATAGCAACAAAAGACACTCTATTACTTTCCTTTCGGTAAATTAACCAAATTTCAAAAAACCACCCTTTTCTGTACACATGACCTGTGTAACGTTCGCATGATTTATTTTACACTGTAGGTGTAATTCATTTTTGGAGTCTAATATTGGAGGAAAATCGAAAAATGCAAACCATAGAAGATGTTCGATAAAAAATTTGCGGTTGAGAGAAGAAAGTTAACGCTACAACCGGTATACACGAGTAAAACGATATCCCTCTTTATATGATTTTTGACTAAATTTTGTATTTAGTTTATAAAGACCTCTCCTTGAAAGTTATTCAGGGTGGCTGATTCTCAACGAAATGAAGTACATTTCTGATTTTTTCTCAATAAGAATGTAATTGTGTCATAACTTCAACAGAGACATTTTTGCTTTGGAGGTTGACAGTATATGTGACACCAATTCGAACATTTCTAATATACAAATTGCAGTAAAGTAATATTATGAAACGCAAGTATGGAACTTTAAATACGTGTAGCGCTTAAATATTTCAAGAGAATGCTCGAGTATTCGAACATCCAAGTTTGAAAAGAGCAAATATGCAGCAAATCTCTTACTAATACTAATCTCGTGTTGAAGTTAAGCACTAGTGAAAATACTACTACATAGATTTATACTTTCTAAGATGCTCGCGTCTAGTTGTACTTTACAATATTAATGTTTTGCATAATTGAACATGTCTATAAAACAAGCTTATCTCAACAAAGGAGGTTGAATTTGTTCTGTATCTACCTATTATATATTCTGTGCTAATTAATATCAACTAATTAGGTATGTAAGTATGTATACATACCTTATTTGCTCTTAAACCTATGTATGTTTCGTATTTAGCTGACATTAGAAACACCCACTCCATGTAAGGTGTATTTGTACGGCGTGTTGTAACTTGTTACTAGAGCTGTATTTGCTTAGCATATGGATCCCCTGTTTTGTAACTAGATAAAATTATTAGAAACACTAAAGCGAACTAAATAGTTCAAACATTATATGATAACATCGCAAATATTTGTAATAAGAAACTCGTTTACGATAAAAATAATAACGCCGAAATATTACACTTCCTCTGTAACATTCCATACTTCTGTATATTGTTCTGACAGATGTTTCACCCCAACTGATATTTTATATTTTCGAGGTATATTCTATAAGGTAGTATATAGATGAGAGAATTGGCAATTTATATACATATAACTCGTATTATCTCTTGTTCTCTAATTTACTGTTTACGAAAAGGCAGAGGAATTTTAATAAAATTCACAATACCCATAGTTTAGTAAGTAAACAACACCATTTTTCAATATACATTATATATATTTACATTTTTCAAATATACTACAAAATAAATATTGGACACCAATCAGTGCATTTCCTTCAGAACAAGGCCAAATGCAGCATTTGTTTGAACTATGCTTCGCATGTCTACACCTTCTCATCGTTCAGGACTCCGGCGACCTAGGTCATGCCCTAGTGATTATTTGTTAATTACACACAACAGGAGATCAAATCGTTTTGGCACGAATTCTGTATCCTATATTTGTTAATAGAATCGAGACACGCCCCATAAATGGAATCACAATAGTTCAAATGTGACAACACTAGAGTGTTACATAACAGCGTTTTATTGAAAGTGTTTAAAGTATGTGTGTGAGGATAAATTAATTTCAGGTTGATATATGCCCGTTAAATATTTGCAGTAGTGTTATTCCTCAACCGCATCTCGCTATCAAAGATAAGGCCCAAATTTCTGGCAGTATCCTTACGAATTAGCTCTGTACCATCCCATCGAAGCTTTACAGAATTACCGAATACAATAAAACAACACTTATTCTTATTAAGACTCAAACAATAACCTTGTGAAATTTCGGAAACCTGCTGTAAATCGATATTAATTGCATCAATAGCTGCATCAATTTCAGAGAAAGAAAACGATGCATAGAGCTGAGTATCATCAGCATAGAAGTGATAGGAACAAAAGAATTTATGAAAGAAATCAAAATGAGAAATGTAAATTGCATAATAATAATAATAATAATAATACGTTTATTTCAAAGTATACATACATGTAAAAGTAACATAATGTATAAACAGAAACAAGTCAAGAAACAAGATGTCATACACTTAGATGTTGGTATTATAATATTCTTCCAAGGAATATGGTTCTATGTTAGTAAGGTGTCTTTTGAGATTATACTTAAAACTAGTGTTATCGCAGTTTCTTATACTCAAGGGCAAATAATTGTATAATTTAATACAAGAGTAATAAGGACCTTTTTCAGTAACAGTGAGCCTATGTTTCGGATATCGGTAATTAACTGCTTTTAGTCTAGTATCGTAGTCATGGCAGAAATGACTATTGTTGAAGTGGTTTATATGTTTATGCATAAACATTATGGATTCAAATATGTACATTCCATATACAGTTAAGAAGTTATTACTTTTAAATGATCCGCGACAGCTGTCTAGTTTTCTCATATTTAGTATTATACGGATTGCCTTTTTCTGCAACAAAAATATTTTATTTAACTCAGGTGATTGACCCCAAAACATTATTCCGTATCTAACATGAGAATAAAAGACACTGTAGTACACAATTTTCAAATCGGGAATGTCCAAAAGTTTTTTCAAGTTAAGAAGACCATAGCATGCAGTACTAAGTTTCAAACACAGATTGTTAATATGCGAAACCCATTTTAACTGATAATCAATATACAATCCCAGAAATCTAGTCGCTTTTGTTATACCGAAAGTATGACTATGCAAATTCATAGACACAGGAGTAGTACCCGATGCCGAACTCTTAAAGATCATGCATACAGTTTTGTCCTGATTCATCTGTAAATTATTGTTGGAGAACCAGTTTTCGAGAGAATAGAAGTAGATATTACATTCATTGACAATTCCAGCATAATCCGCCCCTCGCACCAAGAGATTAGTGTCATCAGCGTAGTTAATTATTACGTGGTCCGTTTGTTCTGCTACTTTGTATATATCATTTATAAAGATGTTAAAAAGTAGTGGGCCTAATATACTACCCTGACGTATACCCCTCTCCACTGTAGTGAACTTGGAGTACAGAGTCTCTCCATTCCTGCTTACCATCACTATCTGCTTCCTGTTAGCAAGATAGGATCTCAAGAAGTTGTTTGCTATGCCTCTAATTCCGTATTGCTCCAATTTCGCAATTAATATTTAATGATCAACGCTGTCAAATGCCTTACTTAGGTCGAGAAATAAACCGCATGCTAGTTCCCTATTCTCGAGCACTGATAGTATTCCTTCTGTATATTCAAATATAGCTGTTTCATACATACAATAAGGGACCCAAAACAGAACCCTGTGGTACACCTGATTTTAAGAATACGAGGTCTGACGTATCTTTATCAATGTAGACTTGCTGAGTTCGATGATCCAAATAACTTGAAAGAAGTTGACCGGCACAGGCGTCTAAACCGATGTAATGCAATATAGATAATAGTATGAGAATGAGTGACTTTATTTTTAAAGTCGGGCTGGTAGCTTAGTGGCTTGCACACTTGACTAGCAGTCCGGCAGTACCGGGTTCGAACCCCGGTGCTTCCTTTCTGAGTTTGGTTTTCTGTAGTTTTCCAAATTCCACGGCAAATGCGGAAAGGTAACATCTTAAGTCGGTCTACAGCCGCAGGCGTAATAATAACTCATGGCCAGCCGATGCCCCCTGTAATTGGCGCAAGCTGTTGGGGGATGCTAAGGCATGGATTATTATTATTATTATCAAAAGCCTTAGAGAAGTCTAATAACACCAAAAGTGTAATATTACTTAGATCAGTGGCTAAAATAATGTCATCTGTAATCTTGGATAAAGCTGTAGCACAACTGTATCCAGGTGTGAAACCTGACTGAGTAATCAGCAAAAGAAAAGGAGCCAACTCCAGACCTAACATTATTAGAGTAAAACATGAGATACTCATCGTGCGCCACTGATTGCTCACAAGATGCTCTACCAAAATGTACATTTAATGCGTTAGCATCAAGTAAACATTCAGGTAGTGTCACAGTTTTCTTACGATAAATATTCAGATCGTTTAAATCTTTCCAAATAGATTTTTTATTAAAACATTTCATTCTAGAATCAAGATAGCTTTTCTTTTCACGTTTAATTGTAGCTGTAGTATAGTTTCTTAAGGATTTAAAATATGAGAAGAATTCATGAATCAGTTCAAGGAGGAATCGTAGATGGCCTCCGTGAATGTGAACGGTTTGACAGTAATGATTTAATGGCCTATAAGAATTCTTCAATCTATACCAAAAAAGTTACAAATATGGTGTAAGGCTTTTCAAACTGTATATAGTAGACACACACACACATACAATGTATTTGTTTATATAAATCTTGGGAACGAAAAAGGCAAAAAAAGTATCCTGCATGCACATGAAATAGTTAATGATTTTTTGGAGAGTATAAAGATCGAAAAGGGAGGAGCCATATACATATTTTGCAGACAAAATTTTAGTTCAAAAAATGTTTACCTAGCCAAACTATGCCAACTATGTATGCAGAGGAATCAAACCATGAATAAGAAATATAAAACGTGTTGCTCAAAGACCAGTTTTAATAATTAGGACTAACCCAAAACATTGGGGCGCATTAATAGGTAGTCGAAAAACAAACAGCAAATGTGAAGGTGTACTGGAACTGAAATGCATTTTAGATTACAATAAGACTGAAAAAAGAGTCGATAAATGATCATATGTCGTCCTATTTGAGTGGTCTAAGGAATTCTTTAAAATAGTATAGAAAAGTGGTTCCCTGTTCGAAATAATTACTATGGTAAATGCTTGGATAATATATTCAAAAGCAAACTATCCAAAAGTCCTAATTTTAGAATTTAGGGATCTTGTACTGCTATCTTTGAAAACCAAGCAATCTCAAAAATAAAATATTTTAAAACCTGTTTCACACTCTCTTATGAAACTAGAAGAAATAGATGAGAAGCAAAGGAGAAAATGTGTTATGGTTGTCACAAATTACTTTGAACGACCCTAGCACGTAAAGAGACATACAAGAAAACAGAAAAAGTAATAACTTGCTGTAATGGCTGTACAAATTAACCGGGCTACTGCTAGACTACATTAACGAATTTCATCTAGCTTAAATGTATAATTCTGCATGCACCTTTGTTTGAAAAAGAAAGACCTTAGTTATACCTTTAAACAGTCAACGTAGGTACAAGTCCCTTCCATAAAGAACCGCAACGGGAGTTGGTACTAATTTTGAGATAAACTGTTTATACCTAGAAACCGACTTTAAATTTTCTCTGGGACAACTGACGTTAGCGCCCCAAAGATCGGTATTCCCTCAAGTTGTCATTTATTGTTGCAATAATCACTGCACACACATTCTGCAGCCACACCCAATATAAAAAAAATTCAAGGTAGAACACAATTCTTAGTATCTATGTATAGGTACTGTGAACATAAATCACATCTAAACTTCAGTTAGTTCCACGTGGCATCTATATTACCAGCTCTCCTTTCCAGATTCAAATTTCCGCAATATATATTTATGATAATTTGCGAAAATATATGGACTAACTTAGTATTACAATTTACAAAATTAAGGGCAGCTGTTCATATTTGCGAACTGTACGTATTTTATCCGTAATTAATCCAAGTTCACCGCTTCATTCTCCATAGTTGGAAGAATAATTAATATCCACTAGGAACGTAGTCAGATTTATTTGCGAGAGAGTCTACGAGTGAATTTAATTCTTTTGTTTTTCGAAGAGGATTCGTATCCATCGCGTTAGCTGAAATGTTTCTTTTCCCAATAAAAAAGGAAGAGCAAATAGCCGATACCGTCAGTTCAGTAAAATTAAATAAAAATCCACGCAAAAAGTACCGTAAAGGGTTCACATCCAAGCTGCAAAGTAGTGACATGTAGTCGACTCCGTTCAAAGCATATGGGGAGAGAGAGCGACTGTATGTGAACAAGGCCGGATGCGAATTTAAAAAGCCGACGTGTGTTTTTGACGTTACTTCAAAGAACATGTTCAAACAGAAAATTCTCCGACAAAAACAGATTTCTCTTTATGCTTTGTACATACCGCGTACAAAAGTGCCGTACTACCTCAAGATAGATCAGCCATAAAGCCACTTATGGAATTCGTCGAACAGTCGGATGAGTTTTGATAATTTATTTAAATTCTACCTGCTGGCGTTCGATTTATGGAGCGTTTTATTATATGGCACACAAGTACATTTTTACAAAATAAATTTTGGGATCGAAGTAAGTTTCAATAGATTAAATAAAATATACAGCATCTGATTATAAGAGTATTGTATAGTAGATAGTATGCATGATATAGCAAGTGTTATTATAGTTTCCAAGATACGAAAACTATAAAAAGATAACAGCTGTCAACGGTTATCCATATAACTGAGGAAAAATCCAAATTATGATTGCCACGATTACGAACGTCAATTATTAGTGCAAGGAAACACGAGACATGTAGCGAAAAGAAAATTTCTGTAAGTACAAAGATGAGGAAGGAGAGGCACAATTCTTTTGCCCTATATACTCTCGCAATTGCAAAGTTCCCATTCGCTTTATTTAACTTTTCTGTTTGTTTCTGTAACAATTAGTTGGTAGTTAAAAATTCTATTTTGGTTCTTTATCATTCAGTACTTGTACCTACATGTTTCTCTCAAGAAATCAACGTCAATTCTCATCTTCTAGATCTTCATAAGTATTATACCTACGGTTTATCTAGATTAACGAAAAATCGATCCAAACTTGGAGAAGGCTGTCTCCTAAAATGGAACGATTTTGCCGCTAAAAAATCCGTAATTCTAATAGGTCAATATGGGACGTAACATGTTTCTAATTGTGACTGGTATTGGCTTTTGCGGACACCTAAAAATAACTAAAAACCATTACGTAAGCTAAATGTAACTCAAAAGATTATTACATTTTCTGCAATGTGCCTCTGAAATTTATGGTTCTTTTAAAGGATCAGTAGGTTTATAAGATGCTGCATATATTATTTTTTTAAATCCTATGCACTAAATAAGTTTCTTTAATAAATAAATAATCGATCGATAAAATTATTTTGTATATCCTTCTGCGTGGTATTACAGCCGACGATACATTTTGCTTTGTTGATACTATAATATTGAATGTCTACTTTTCTAGTTCCTTTAAGAAGCTATAGTGGCAAAATTCATCTGACACCACTAATAAGCTTGTTTCTGCGTTAATTTCAAGAGATTGACTAAATCGTAGAATTAAAAGCTAAGAGGTGATAAACCGTGCCTGCATCTGTGACACAATTTTTTCCGCTTAGTATGAATGCTCTTAAATTTTGAGTTGAATAGCTGTTTAACTAAAGATTAAAACTTAACATATAAATTCAAATATTTTTGAATCATGCCCTAAGTGATGAAAATCACTTAGTTAATGAAGCCATACTATCCTATTTTGGATACTCTGCCTGCAAGCGCTCACATTAAAAATACGCCATGTGATGTAAGTTTTGCACCAATGCAAGTCGTCCAGGATATACAGCCTATTGTGAACAATACGAAGGCCCTTCTACTAACTTACCAAAAAGATACAAAAAGTACCTCCGTGGGTTTGCAATCCGCAGACATTCTGACAGCAAGCGAATTCGAAAATTTTCATTTCCATTTCAAACAATTCTTTTATACATCGGACATTGATACAAGAATGAATCTTCCAAAATATCAGCTGTACCAGTGGCACACCGGGTCGGCGTTCACCCTATAGCGTCGACCCTTAAAACTCTGCGGCTGCACTACCCAATCCCTGATTTCATAGTTTCAGGGCAACGGGCGTGGCGGGAGTAGACTTCGTATATAGGGGAGGATTCTTGGGCGTAAGCATGGGCATACGCTCCGGCAGTCCGGCCGCTAACCGTCGGAATATACGGTGGGTAAGTGAGGCACCCTACGGCGCTTACCTAGAGAACTCTGCAGCTGCACTACCCCATCCTTGGTGGTCACACTCAGGGAAACGGGCGTGGCGAGAGAATTTGGCGAAGATAGTAGGGAGGATAAAAGTCGGTTCGCCGAGGAGTAGTCCGACCGCTGGTTGTCTGGTTGGGAAACCTTTGGTTTCATCCTAAAACAACTCGGTGACTCTGGGACCCTACGGTTTCACTGTAGCTGCCGCGGATACTTGATCGCCGGAGGGGCGAAAGGGTTGGCGCGGTTGGCATTTTGGGGTAGGGCTTTTGCCCGGCCGTCCCCGTAGTTCAGGCTTAATTCACGGGCGGGCTGGTTGTACCTCACGGCCAGATTCCGTTTCCCACGCTTGGCCGATAGTAGCCATCCGCAAGGAGGCCTAGGCCCCGTGGGATTAGATGTGAGGTAGGAGTTCGCTAAAGCGTCTCCAACGGTGACCCGTCCAACGTTGACAAGAAAACTTGTCTAACATGGGTAGCACGGGAGAGAGGAGCCCACCGGTTCGCCGGGCCTCTCTGAGAGGTGTCGGTCTCGTGCGGGCAACTGGTTTCGTGCCTCTTTGTCCTGAGGAGTGTGTGCACTTTCCCTGTTTTGCCGCATACCTAACGGTCGGTCGGCAGCTGGTGCTCCTTTTGGGGTCCAGCAACCACTTTCGTGTACCAGTGGCACAATGTAAAGTTATTAGACGTGTTCGACTTGTTAGTTACAAGTACAAACAGAAAAATTTTACCTGCAGATGCAATTTGAGACATCGTCGATCTGACTTCGTTGTGCCTTTCAAAATTCAATTCGAGATTTTTTAAGAATATTGATAATTCCTCTATACAGTCCTTGGCCACTTTATTAGGCCCACCACAAACATGTCATTTATTGCAATTTTATGGATCTGAAATTGAACGATCAAGTCGCTGCCCGATGCTAGTCTGCCATCGATAAGATTCTCCTAGTCTTCACACGAGCAGGGAGTCTGTCGGGATCTAGCTTTTCCAAGTGCTGGATCAACGGGTTTCCCGTCCGAGAGGCCTTCAAAAGAGTTCGTCTGGTCAGGACCATCGTAAACTAGCAAGAAAAGAAGGAGTTTTCAGAGGAAAGGTCCGAGACGTATAGCTCGTTTAATGAAAGAAAATATCCACTTCATGTAGCGGAAAGACATTTTGTGGCAGAAAGAGAGCAACTAGCGATTATCCAGCGATTATTATTACTTTATCCGGTAGAGACATTACGAAAATTCTAGCTGAAGAAGATCGCGAAATAAGTGAGCGTACAGTTCGTTGATACGAGACTGGATTCAATTGCAAGTGTCCTGTTAAAACAAACCTAAATTGACAACCTTAATGAAAAAAATGCGTTATCAGTGGGCAAAACATCGTGTTCAGTGATAAATCAAAATTAGTAGCAGTAAATGAAAGGGCCCAATTTGAAAGAAGGTTAGGGTGCGAATGTTGTAATAAAGCTTGCGTGGTTTGGTGATTTGGTCCTGTATTTCGTCAGAAGGTCTCGGACCGTTTTAATTTTGCGCATGAATAATGGCTTAAAATCAATACAACCATGTGTTGGAAGAAGTTTTGATGCCATACCTACAGGATCTAGGTTTTATACGTTTTTACATGATAATGCACCTTGCCATAGGGAAAAATCTATAAAATCCTATTTTGAGTCACCTGTATTATCATGTTCAGGAAATTCTCCCGACTTGAACGCTGTAGAAAATGTCTGGAGTGTTTTAAAATATATTTTTTATACAAAAAAAAACGATCAATTAAAAACTAATATTGAAGATGTATGGAAAAGTAATCCGAAACTTAAAGAAACGAATAAGGTTTGCATCGATTTAATGCCGAAAATGTGATAATGGCTATTCAAGGAAAACTATTAATTTATTTCGAATTGCAATACAACGTTTATATTGGGAGGTGGGCCGAATAATGTGGACAGGGACTGTACATATTAATATTACTGTACGAAATTGCAAATCACAATAACATAATATAACATAAATATCTATACAGTATGTCGCCCGATTAAGTTACATAGATGAGAAAAAAAAATCACTTTGTTTAAATTTTTCTTGTCTTCAAACCCTAAAATCCAATATTAATTTGTGTATAACTATTACGTGTCACAAACAAATTGGTTTTTATGTGTTTTAGACTTTTGGTAATACATAACCTTGAGTGCAGAAATCGACAATTTTCGGTGACACGAAGTAGCTAAAGGCAAACTAACGTTGGGTTTAAAGGCAAGCAAAACTTATTATGAAGTGTGATTTTTTCCGAAAAATTAAAAACGTTTTATTCTCTCTTTGTCGCTCAATAGGAGAACATACTGTATATCGCTTACATTACTTAGCTGTACGAACATTTATTGCTCAATATAACATATAATTATTATTGTTTTGTGCGCAGTTCATGTTAAAAAAGATAGATAAAATAGCAAAATAATTGTACAAATTTATTAAATCAGTTGATTTAAAGAGGCAATAAATTAGGTAGAAAAAAATGATTCGTACATAATAACTATTTATCAATTACATAACTTTACCTATAACCCATAACGTTAGAAAAAAAGATACAAAAATGACATAACTGTTCCAATAATTAATTATTATAAATATAAATAATGAATAATAAATTAAAATTTTTTTGGTGGCTTTCTAGTAACTTTTCTTTTCTGCGATGGGTGTTTTTGTTGTGATTATGGCAACTGCTGTGAGCGCATGTGATACTGAAGCCTGACATCGTTAGTAACAAATCGGACAAAATGTTCCCTCATCTTCATTCGAAGTACAGTAGAACCTCGATTATCCGTGCTGGTCGGGACTGAACCGAGCCCGGAAAATCGAAAAGCACGGTTAACCCGCACCTACTTATTTTAGTCAAAAAAGTTGTTTTACAAATTAATATGACTACTTACCGTACTACGAAAAAAATATCTAACTTAATAAATATAAAATTAAGCTGGTAAAGTTTATTATGTCAAAGAAAATATCAAAAAAACAATATAAAATTCTCAAAAAACATAACACATAACATATAGATATAAAAAAATTAAAACATGGTTTTCTTATTACAATAATTGTGTAAAAAGTTAAATCAAAACTTAATTAAGAAAAATAATCAGTTAATTTCATTTGTTTTCTTTTTTCTGAGTAAATTCATTTTTATTTATTAATACGAGTCGATCGGAATGCTTCTTCAACTTTCATTGACAATTGAATCTAAGAAAGTTTAGATTTCGAAAAAGTTCCAGCGACAAATTTGAAGATGGAGAACTACAGAAGTTTTGATGAAAAAATTATTTAGAAAAACTTAAAATTGTAGGAGATATTGCAAAACGATTCAAGGCGTTAACGTGGAAAGCAGTATAAGTTGTACGATGTATACGATGATGGTACGACGAATTGACGTGCACCGTTTTTACTAATTCGCATTCTACACCGATAATTGAAAGCCGGATAATCGAAGCTATTTGCTAACACGGTTAATCCGCAGCACGGATAATCCGCACACGGATAATCGAGGTTCTACTGTACTTTCGAATTTTTCTGCTTTTCTTTGCTTTTATTACCTCTGTTATTTATTTTTTGTTTTGAATTGTTTTATATTTTGTTCTGTCCTTTATTTTTTCCTCGCCAAAACTTACAGTTCTTTTTCGTGCCTCTATCGTTTTTGTTTGGGTGAGTCTGGTGGTGGGAGTCTGGTCTAATTTAGGAGTTTTAGGTTCTAATTTATTTTGATGCCAGGAGTCATTTGCTACGATCACCATAAGATTTTGATCAAATTTAACAGCTCTTCCTTCATTCAGTTCACACCGTCAATTATTTTTGCCAAGGCAGAATCAACATTGGTTAATGTGTTCGTATCCTCTGGTGAAAGCGATAGAAGAGCATATACTATTTAGTGTGACTGCCAACATTAGCGCCGCCTTGACCATTTTTGGCGTGTCATAAACAGTCGACCTTTTACGGGAATTAATTAGATCCTTACGTGCAGATAGAACGACGTGTACTGTAAGTTCACAGTTCCAAATTTTACGTTACGAAACACATTTTCTCTGGATTGAATCGCTAGTATTACTTATCACTAATCATATTGTGTCTGATGTAAACTCTAAGTTAGTGATAGTGAAAGGTCTCGATTTACTTTAAAATTATGTCTTGGATATTACTCCCAATCACAAAGCTTTGCACCACTGACTATTTGGAAGCTTGTAGCTTTTCTAAAGCTGATTATATTGAAACGCGGGGGATTTTTCTGAAAAACATGAAGAACCTATCAATACATGAGAGGCCGTCTCGGTTATTGAAGTACATAATTTAAATTTCGAAATTAGTAAACCGGTTCTCATAGCCTGAGAGAAATTGCAAATTAGCACGCCTTTTTGGATACCCTTTGAACTTCAAGGTATTTAACGCTTGATGATGAGTACGATATTCTACCTCGAAAAAGGACACTATCCCACAAGTTTGAACATACTTTATTAATGTGGCATTTCAAATCTTTTAACCCCAGAAAGATAACTACAGGTCATAATATAGATATATTAATTGTGTTACATTTCAAATTCCAAATTTATAAGGATCACGTCCATATGAATATTGCCTGTATCTATTAGGTATGTATTACTGAATGAGAATTTCTATGTGCAAACAGCAAATAATTACACATTAAACGAATAAATTATATTACACTAACGACGAAATAGATGATTTAAATAGTATTATATTACCAATTACCAAAAATTTAAATTATACTGCTGGTATCGGTTGTTAAACATTACAATCGATAGCTTAGTTGCTATTATAACCGACAGTATCCAATATCAATGGAAGTTTGATGTAGCAAACTTCCAATAATTATAAACATAAATTAAATTTAAAATTACCAATATGTTCCCTTAAATTATTCGAATAAAGCTGCTTAATCTATCTAATGATTAATGAAACAGTAGGCGTAAATGTCAAATGGGAGCTGTATATACGCGGAGAAATTAAAATTGTTTTCCTTCGAAATCTGGCTTAGAGGAGAGCTCTTGAAAGCAACAACAAGTATGATAACAATTATATCCTCAAATTCTATTCTTTAATCCACCTTCATAACTGCCAGACTAAAGAATACTTTCGTGCGCTAAAGGAAATCAAAGCTGTGAAACTTGGAAATTAAAATTTATCGCCGTTGGGTTTATTACTATTGCAGGAAAGAGTTCTGAACGTCTTGTGCAAACTGCTGGTCGTATATTTTATGCAGAAACAGCGGTAAACTTTCCTGTATTCACTTTAATTAAATAGTTTGCGAACTACACATGTCTTACGAGCCCTTATAGAGTACTTGTGGTATACACGTGTACTAATTCCGCTCAAGTAGGCCCTAAGGTGTAAGACGTTTCTTGATTCAACTACCGAACTTAACATTTGTGAAATTTTAAAATCCTCACCTGTGAAGTTTGTTCGATAGTGTTGGGTAAGTTAAACGTACACTAAGTGCCAGTACTATATTCGATAAAGGTTTTCTGTGATTGTCAAAGGTTTTGCTTTGCAGGTTCATACACAGTAGCGTCATGTAATTTTCAAGACTAGGTTGATTTTGTGAGCTCAACGATTCCAATTTAACATATCTATCGTGCTTAACTAGTTTATAAACAGCTGCTATATATTCACGATTTGAAGTTACTTTGGAAATAGCTTGTCTATTTATTCTATAAAACTTAGAGACAGTTTTTAACGTCGATCATTCAATAATGGTTACTAAATACTGGAATCCTTCTTTCAATATGATGTTAAAGCTTGCCTACAGGTTTTATGAGCCTTTCTATGTGTCGTTGTTGATTATTTTATAGGAGGTAATGACAGTCCCAGCAAACAGTTGGGATCAGCAGTTTTTGTCTCGGCAATAAGGCTAAAGTTTTTTTACTGCATCCTTCTTTGATTGATGTTGGTAATAGGTAGTTCTAGAAACTAAAACAATTCTCTGCATTTTGGCGTTTAGAAGAAAAATCAGACTGAGGAATTTAGTTTTTTATTCCTAACATGATTTTGTTCACATAAATTGGTGATCGATATGTTATGTCATATGTAGGTATACCGACCAATGGACGGAAGGCTTTTTATTTATGTTCTTAATTCCATAGTCTCTCATAACGGCTAAAATCTCAGTGAACACTATCTACCAGGTTAACTAGTTCTTTTACAAAACCCGAAAGCATTACGACATACAATGAATCACAATGAAAGGTTATAAAACTAATTGTTCAACGAACCTAAATGAAAACACTACCGCTGACACTACATGAAGTCTTTACTTTTGATTACTAGAATCTCAATATATAAATTCAGTAACAGTTTAAAATCTTTCTATGGGTGCAGCAAAAACGATTGCTTATAAACTTGGTTCCTAATACAAACTAAAATCTCTGACCAGAAAATTTAGGATCGACAAATTAATAAATAGTCTCTGCAATGACTACTACAGTTTTCTTCAAATGTGATTTTAAAAGAAATAAATACAAGAAATCATTAAATTTTCCAGATTTATATCCCCCTTGTACCTTATGTATGTATATACATATACCGGGCGCGCGCGCACGACCTGCTGATACGTTTCGTGTAAGATGAAAAAGAACTGCCAAGAGACGTCCGTTAGTTAAGACAGAAAACGTATATCGGTACTGTTCGCTTGGACAAATGCATTCATTATATCTCTTTATCTAACATATTAAAATCCTATGCCTGCTCTAACACATTGAAGACCCTATCAACAGATCGAAGTGCTCAAGCACGACAGAATACATTTGTGATAGCAACAGACTTGCGCTTGCCTACGTGCATATTAGACTCAGTTATCAAGGAGATGCGCTTCCCAGTTACAGTCGGCCACACATTGCTAATGCATCTATCGGCAGGTCGAACGTGCCCACTCTGTATATGACTTTCTCCACCTTTCATAGCATTTTTCAACTGCGTTTCTTCTACTCGCTTCCATTCAAATATGATTCTTCTTCATCATCATCCTTTTTTGCTTCTTTTTTTATTTCAAACCCTCTATGATGTATATTTTGTGTTTTGTCGAAATTAGTTTTGAAATCTTTTGGCTTCAATTGAAACTGACGTTGGCATTTTTATCTAAAATATCAGGATGAGTGATCAGATAACACTACATACTTTTTCAGCTCATAGGACTCACGTAACTCACATTCTGGATCGTCGGGTTTCCAAATCTTCAGAATCTAATGGAACATGAAATTGGAAAACTTCTTACGGGGAAAATGCTAGCGTCATTATCATCTATGTCTTTCAAAGATCTTATACACTTTCTGTAAATATGACCACAATTTCCAACAAAGCATTGACTCGATCTTTACTTAGCAGAGTTTCTGTGTTACTATAGGTGGTAGTAGATCCTCGGCTTGACGACTCGATTTTTGCAAGGGATAAATTTGCTCTTCTACAAGTTCTTGCCAAATACTAGATACTATAGAGTACTACGAACTAAATCCTTAATAAAAGTCATCGAACAATCTTGCACGCACGCTATACCATTATCTTCCGCCAATAAACCTTCAACAGCTGACTTTCAAACGGCTTTCCAGAGTAATAAACAGAATATTAGAACAGTATCCAAAAATAAGGTTAGGAGAGATTCATGTGATGGTAATTACAGGAAATAAATTTCTAAGAGAAATGGTTCAAAGCGAATTGAATGGAGGTTCGTTTATTGTAGTACTACTGTTAATAATAAGTATATTACAAACATTCTCCTTCACGTATGACACTTGTGCTGCCGAAACTGATTCCAAACAGCCTTTATTTTTGGAATTGGTTTTTGTTCCATTCAAATAGGTTTGAAGAGCTGAGTTCCCATTTAAATTTAGAGATAGTCCTTTTTCTTTTGATACAGGTTGAGGATGAATGGTTGAATAACCAATACCAAGCTTCTCATCTACGTCATCAACAGACACCATGAGAGTCACGGAATTTTGTTCTACTGTTTGCTTTGATACCATCATTGTCTTTGTGGTCTAGAAAACTTTCAGGATAATGATCAGATTTTATGTCGGCGAAGTACCCCAATAAATTAGTTTGTATCTAATTCTTGATTTAAAAATTGAAAAGTAGTAGCACACCGGAAGCAAGTGCTAGTTTTTGAAGCAGTTTATCAATATCGTTGTACCATACAAAACCACGGAGTCCTAATAATTTGGCAAACGTTACTTGCTGTATTGGCTTGTTTCCCACTTTAAGTAATACAGACCTATTAACTGTCCAAGATTGAAGTCAGGGGTTAAGAAAACCTGTCTCGTCTTGGTCTAAAATCAATTGGTTTTAATGGAACCCCTTTGGAAACTTGGTCAGCATCCTTCCTACTTTTAGGTTTTCTTACTTTTCCAAAATTAATTAATTTCCTAAATAACCTGACTGGTATGGCCATGTCTAGTCAGTTTAAGATGTGTATGAACTACAACACCTGACTGTATATTTTAAAGAGTCCACATTTATATTTACCCTAGCAAAATCAGCTTACGAAGCTTCCTAGGTTTGTACAAAATCAACTGAACAAGTACCTACAATTTATAATACAGACGGTCTCTGCAATTGACGCGAACATGTTTAATCAACGTAAGTGGACCTGTGATGCGAGTGCACTGTTATATTTAATTTTCATCTGCTAAAACGTTACGTTGCAGATGACACGATGTGTTTTCACAATTAAATTATTCCTGTGCATCTTCCGTTAGCTCACGATACTTTATACATGGATATATTCCCAAACAGCTAATGCAGCTTCCATTTCATCCTGTAATAATTAATATGATACGCCTAAGTAATTAACTGCCTCTTGTAACGGAACCACAGGAAAGGTATTGTAACAGCGGTAGCTAGGTGTTTATCTGCTGCTAGAGTTTCCCGTTATGTGAGCTCTGAATATGGCGAGTTTATTTTTCGTCAACCGACTTAATTAGCTCCAAGATATCGCGCTTACCTTCGAGACAAATGAATCGATCTCTTGTCAGATAAATCTCGTAACTGTCCGCTTTGGTTAATCTACACTTAGATTAATTGATCATCAGACGCCGTTTCTTATTTAAGCTAATTATATTCGGTTTGATTGTGGCATTATACCATCAGAATTTTGATTAGGAACGAACTTTGACATGAGAGAACTATTGTCTCTGGTGTATGGAGAATAGGGCAGCTGTTGAAAAATTTCAAAGCTTGCATTATGAATTGCAGCCCTTGAAACACAGCTCCTGTAGGCAGGAGCGTTGGCTTGATGAAACACTACATGTCTGAGTTTTTCCCTCCTTTTGCTTTGATGAAATCACGCAGTTTTGAAACTAAACTAGTTATAGTCTAACCACGTGGTAAAAAGTGTATAAGGATAATTCCTTCGACATCCCGAAGAGCATGATCTTCCATCTCCGGGGAAAATATGTTGCGCGAAACTTTTGAGTGTGTGAACCTTTGGGCCGCCATTGCACGCTCTACCTTTTTGATTCAACGTCATAGTGGTGGATCCAAGTGCGCCTGCAATGTTTCCTTCCTCAGCATCCCATTCTTTTACAATATTTTCTTATAGGTTTTCAATAGGATTTAGATTCGGCGATTTGCCAAACTATTGCATTGACATCGAATTCTGGATGATCTTGTAGCTACTGCTCCTTTACCACTCATGCTGCGTGAATGACAGAATTTTCATGAACAAATCTAATATATCGATCATTAGCGTAGGCCAATACTAGTAGGTATACTTTGAAAATATTGACATAATCGATAAATCTAGCATCAACGACCACCAAATTGTCAAGTCCACCTCTAGGAGGCTGATGAAATTTGTCCACTTCTTTGAACTTTAAACACATACCTCGCGTTCTATCTGAAATTTCTTGGCCTGGCCTATATACTATTTTACGAACATTAATAGTAACCTTTTCATTTGAAAATATTCCGTGAAATCAATCACTTTTGCAACTTTTGAAGTATTTTAAGCCAGCTTGCTGTCATCGCCTTCTAACCGTTTGTTACGTACTAGAGTTTTTCTCTCTTCTAATATTTGCGATGACAGTAATTTGTTTCTGGTAATTGTAAGAAGTTCTACACATAAACACTAAGAAATTATTAGGTTATCAGGATGATTTCAGATAAAAGGACTTACTTTTTCTCGAACAACTGTAGTGCAAATCAAACGAGCTCTTCTACGACTGGATTACTCTTTAGTCTATTGTTAAAGAATGAGTTACCTAACTCTTGATCTGAAATAAAGCGATGAATTATTTGTAATCTCACGTAGTTTGTAAGCCATTCCATATGTATGTTACGTTTATTGACTTTAAAGGCGGATTTGATTCTTCAAGAAAGTAAAAAAAAATAACAGCTTTCTCCGATGAGCTTTCTACAAGATTGTTTATCTTCCCTTCTCTTCCCAGTTTTCATTTTGAATGTCTCCAAGTATTGGTGGGACAACAGTAGGAGTCTAATAAAACCAATGATCTCATTGCTAAGTCTAATCTAAACTAATAATCAGTTATAGGTAAAGAAGACTAAAACAGAGAAACAATTAGGAACTAGTTATCATTACCATTGCCGGAATTTCGAAATAAGTATGCATGCCTTGGCGCACCTCTAATCGGTAACGGAATATTTAACACACCCCCAAGCTATTTCGTATGGAAATCCAGAGCAACGTCGACGAAGATTAGAGCTATGAAAGCGGCTAGATCTTAGTCAGGTAGGTCAGATTATGTCAAAGTTACTACAGAGGGCTATCTATACTATATTACGTTGTGGTGGTGAGATAGGCTTTACTTTCATGAATTCGATCCTGCTAGGCGCTTTAATTCATGACCAGGGGCCATATACTAGCCAAATCGCAGAACGAGATGAAAATTTACGGTTAATCCTGATATTAAATGAAGCATTAAATGTTTCTATAAAAAAGCAAATGTTTTATATCCTTTACAGTTCTAAAATAATGTGTTCTCTCACAGCTAACAGCTCAGTAGTATGGTAAGCATATAGCCACAAAAAACAGTGAGCAAAGTAGAGCCGCCGTCTAGTGGACGGACAGTAATTACTCAGGCGACACACGATGGTATATTAAACGTTTATTTCTATCTAATGTCCGTATACATACATATGTATATACCATATATCTTAAACGTTTATTTTGTGTCAAAATGTCCGCGCTGTAAACGTTCATTTTTCATGAAAACTAGTAGTATATTAAACGTTCCTTTTCTGCTATTAAGGAACAGCATTTAGCGTACATTGCATATAAAATGCTTACTTTTGTTCTTCTGTTTTACTCTGTTATTTGTAAAAGTCTATTTTCTCTGTTTATTGAAAAAGTTCGAGAGCAATACTTAAATAAGAGACTAGTTATGTACTATATATTTTACCTCAGCAATAGTGGAGATATCTAACATTTTTCAGAAAATAAAACATGATAGGAAGGAGAGTGCACAGTTTACACACGTGTTGCACCTGGTAGTTTAAAATGAATATCTGACAAACTGATTAAAATGGATAACTAATTCAAAATAAAAATAAACAAGAAAATAAAAATCTGAACAAGCGCTTTTATTTGATCTAACATGCAAAGCCATATAAGGTAAAATTCTGATGTAACATCAGCCCAAGTTTTGTTTTAACAGGATCTTGAGATTGATTTCCGTGTTTCTATTCCATTTAAAAGTAAGTGACGAAACCACTTTAAACGTTTTTCCGTGATACTTGTATCTTATAATTCCTTGTTCTATTGCATTTACTTAACAAATGACTTGTTTAGCACGCCAGCTCTTTTTTTAATAATAATAATAATAATAATAATAATAATAATAATAAGTTTATTGCCCAACAGAAACAATTTCCATTAACAGGACAACTCAGATAATACAAAAAGTATAAAAAAAAAAAATAAATACAAACGAGCAGTAACAATCAAATGGGGAAAACAGTATATAAAAAAGCATTACTTATTCTCAACATAAATCAGAAAACAGAAATATATAAGAATGATTGTATAAGAATGATTATATAAGAATGATTATTTGAGCAGCTATATTATAAAGTTTTTTGGAACTTGTGAGTTAAACAAAGTTGTTATACATATTAGCAGTTACGTTTCTAATTACGCCCAAGGAAGAGTGATATATATCACAGTGCACGGAAATAAAGTTAAAATTTGAGCATATGGTGTAAAGGGGAGACTTTTTCAAGACATTGGTTCGAGGAAATGGGATACAGAAGGTGTTAGACTGACGTGCCCCGAGTCGAGGAATGTGAAACTGAAGTTGTTGCAGCAGCATGGGACAGTCGATGTTATTATGGCATAGTTTATATAGGAAAGATATACCGGAAAGTATGCGTCGAAAGTTGAGTGACGGTAGATCAATCCGCGATAATAGTTGAGTCTGATCCATGTTCCTTTCTGGATAGCGTCTATCTATACGAAACCAAATAAATTTAGCAAATCTACGCTGCACCATCTCTAACTGCCTCTTGTGTACTAAGTAATAGGGATTCCAGACTATAGCAGCATATTCTAAGCGAGATCTCACGAAGGTGTAATACATGGCCATCAGAGCGGTAATATTAGAAAAAGATCCACAGGTACGTATTATGAATCCAAGTAATTTCCTGGCAGTAGCGGTAATATAAGCAACATGTTGCGCAAATGTGAGTCCCGCATCGAACAATACACCCAAATCCTTAATTAGGTCTACACGCTCCAGGATGGCTTCTCTTAAGCTGTAGTCAAAAATGACCGGAGCTGACACACGTGTAAAAGTAATCATTTTGCATTTCCGGGCATTGAGTGCTAGGTTGTTGTCCTCACACCATTGAGAAACTCTTTCCAAATCGGCCTGAAGAAGTTCGCAGTCCTCCAAGCTCGAAACCTCGCGGAACAGTTTCAAGTCGTCAGCAAACATTAAGGCTTCGGAAGTTATAGATGTTAAAATATCATTAATGAAAATGATAAATAATAACGGTCCGAGATTAGACCCCTGAGGAACGCCGGAGGAAGCAAAGTACTCATCGGAAGTGTAGCCATTGTAAAACACTGACTGACGCCTGTTGTAGAGATAGGATTCAAAAAAAGTGACAAGGGACGTGCTAAAACCAAAAGAACTTAATTTAATAGGAATAATAGAATGATCAAGGCGATCAAAGGCCTTGGAAAAGTCCAGGTATAAGGCGTCAACTTGACACCGTGAATCTAAGGCGCGTGACAAGAACTGGATGAACTGGCATAAGTTGGTTACAGTAGAGCGCTTTTCGGTAAAACCATGCTGAGCAGGAACAATAAACGACTTGACGGCAGGGTAAATTGCAGAATAAAGACATTGCTCAAATATCTTTGCGAAGTTCGATAAAATTGCGATTGGACGGTAGTTAGTTATGTCACAGGAATCGTCGGACTTGAATATTGGCACAATACGGGCCATTTTCCATACATCAGGAAAAGATGATGTGCTTAAAGCTAATTCGAAAAGCTTAGCCAAAGGATATGCCAGAACACGATTGCAATCCTTAATAAAGAAAACTGGAATTTGATCGTGACCAGAACTACTACTATCTTTAAGTCGGATTATCGACTTCACGATCTCATCCTCAGAAAAAACGGTAATATTAAGGCAGGTATTCACGTTGTGATGATTCTGATGGTTGGGTGCAAAGGACGGTTGCGTAAACACACTACCAAAGTATCTCCCAAATCCATTAACAATCATTTGCGGATCATCCAGACTCTCACCGTCCAACACCATACGTCCAGGAATTCTACTCTTCTGTCGTTTGTCCCGGACAAAGGACCAAAATCGGTATGGATTGGTGGAGATGTTATTTTGTACATCATTTAGGTAATTTGAGTACGCTTCAGCTATCTGTCTTTTCACAAGTGAACGTAGTCTTCTAAATTGCTGAAGTGCGTTAAAGCAGCGAAATCTACGGTAACTGGAGAAATATTTATATTTAAGCTTAACGTTTCTTATAATTTCAGGCGTGTACCATTTTGGAAAATTGCGCCTACGAGGAAGAAACCTGGGCACATAAATGTCAAGCAAAGAGTATAACTTTTTGTAGAGAAGTTCACAGGCTGAATTCACATCGTCACAGGCATCCAAAAAGGACCAATCAGTATCATGTACTGCTTGATATAAGTTTGGAAAGTCAGCTCTTCGGAAGTTATATGCACGGGCATCATTTTTTGGAAAATCGGGTGTCGTAGTGAAACTAGACGAGAACTCGATCAGGAGAGCGGGATGATGTACATCTTCACGCACAAAGGGGGAAAGATCCCTAATAACATTACAAGATACACTTGATATAACAAGATCCAATAGCCGTGCATTATCATTAAGTATTGAGTTATATTGCGTTAGATTGCCAAAGTTAAGCATGTTAGAAATGAGTTGGGATTTCGTGTCATTTACAATATTAGAACTAAAATTTGTGCAATTGAAATCGCCTACAAGTATTATATTGGAGTAATTAGACAAAAGCTGCTCAAAAACATCAAAAAATTGTTCAAGACAAACACAATTAACATCAGGAGGTATATATAACACAAATATGAAAAACACTTTATCCTTAAATATAAATTTACCACCAAGAATGTCTATAGACGGAAAATCAGCATGAATGTCAGTAATATCCAAAGTAAAAACGTTGTAGTCGTTTCTATAAGCAAGTAGAACGCCTCCTCCACGAGAGCGACCAATAGCTCCGAATCTTCTGTCACACCTGATCACCTTGTATGTTGGGGGGAAAAGTTCACAACTGTCAATGTCCTCTGAAAGTCAGGTTTCAGTCAGACAAATAATATCAAAAGATGATGGAGAAATAGCCGCATGGAATTCGCTGACCTTAGATCGTAATCCACGAACATTTTGGTAGTAAATAGTTGTAAAATCTCTGTTGGGCTTGATTAGTTTAAAGAAATAATCTTTGGTATACCCCTCACATACTTAATCGCTAGTCGTTCACCATTAGCAACACGTTGATCCAAGTCCATCTTCAACTTCTTAAAATATTGGATCTGGCGGGGAGTGCGATCACTCGACAATCGGAGGTTTTCGAAATCTTTTAAATTGCGAAGTTTCTTCGAATTTCTAAGGGCATGCCGAACAAGTTCAGGAGAATCAAGCATAATCTTAATAGGTCTAGGACGTGGCCGTGTCGGATCGAGTCTACCCAACCGAGAAACTCGAAAGTTGCTATTTACCGATACTTTGTCGAGGACAGTCGCCACCACATTACGGTCGCCGCCGTTGTCGGTAGTACCAGTATCCACTTCGGTTACTCCATACATGATAAGACTGCATTTTCTCGATTCTCTCTCCTGAATCTCCTGAATCAAATCCTCAAAGGTATCCTCGGAAATCGTTGAGACGGGAGCGGTGGATAAAGCTTTCAGGTCCAAAATTTCATTTCTTAAAGAAACTATAGCGGCTTTTAAATCGGTGATGTCATCGCCCAAATCAGCACAGCTTACACAGGACCACCTGAGACCACGTTTGGTCTTGATTGTTCGTACTTCAGTCGACGAAAGATCAACACAGCCATGGTAATAATTCTTATTGCATATATAGCAACGTAGAACTTTATGCTCCTCGTACGCAGCCTTGCAGCAGTGGCACATCAGTGCCGAGGGTGCCATGAGGTAAGCAATATAGATTAAGTAATTAAGTCAGAGAAAGAAACACAATCTAGGAAGAGGATAAAAAAGAACGGGGATACAAAACTTCACAGCAAGCGGCCCGTCAAGCTGACTCAATTAACACAAACAAAGAAGGCCACGGAAAAGGATCCGGTGCGTTGATGAGAAAAAACAAAGGAATAGGAAGTATTCACAAAATGCAAATATTAATAGTTAACAAATAACGCAGCTCATGTAGTAAATATAGGAGCACAAAAAGTATGAATATTATTTTCGCAGTAAGAAATACCAAGAAAAGAAATAAAGCGTTTAGGAGTAAAAACAAACAAACATATTTACATGCTAAATAAAATATTGTTCACACATGTATGCACAATCAAAACTCGTCGCGCAGCAAAAAGCGTTGAAAGAAAGGACATATACATACATGAACCGAGCCAAATCTATCAAATATAAACATGTAAAGTTTACCTATTCCCGTTTCAATATTAAAGAGAAATTAACGATATTTGCAGGAGAACAAACTATCACGTGTATCACCTACTCGTTCGTATCAACTCAAGCTCAGCTCTTGACAATAATGCATTGTGGCAGTTGCTAATAATACATTGTAGAGTGTGCGGTGTTAATTTTAATAAATCTACAATTTGCGAGTTTGTTTTTCGGACTTGTTGGAATGTTTGATACCCAAACGCATTTATTTATCGTGAATTTTTGTCCAGAAGACATCTAGCTTTACATAGCATAAACACTTTGTATTAGTGACTAGCAATTGTTAGAATTTGCTATCCTCTGATGGTATCAAAATAACCAGAATTTTCGTAGGTAGACCAACCAATATGGAACGTAGCTCATATACAAGCAACAAATTCGCATATTCACGGAAAAAAAACTATGAATAAAGGTCACAAGTAAAAAAATATGTTTATTCTAAATTAAATCTTTCGTATTTATACAGAATAATATCTGGTCTGAACCAATTTAAAAAAATTGTAGTAAAATAAGATACACAATCAATCGTTGTATTTATGTAATATTTGATACAGATGAAAAGATAGATATTTGCAAAGGAAACGTGTTTCCGGATTTGTTAAACACAGATGATTTTTTTTTATATTGAAAGATCTCTAGAGAGCGTAATCAAGCGTTCAAGCAAGTTGACGTTGTTGGCGTAGATATTTGCTTTTACCGTTTAATTATATTAGTTTCCTTTTTGTATTACTTTTAGTTGTTTATGCAATAATTATACATTACAACATTAGTTCCTATCATCGAAATTCA
The DNA here is from genome assembly GCA_023690525.1 of Holotrichia oblita. Lineage (NCBI taxonomy): Eukaryota > Metazoa > Arthropoda > Insecta > Coleoptera > Scarabaeidae > Holotrichia > Holotrichia oblita. The sequence continues at coordinate 19,296,952 of CM043020.1, read as the reverse complement.
AACTGCAACTAATGAATGTGTCTATTAGTTTTGGAATGTCCAAACTTTAGATGTCAAATGATCTTAAGTAAAGAACCAATTCATTAATCATGTATCCTCTGGCACAAAACAACGGGACTAACATACTTTTTTAAAAATTAAATTTGACACCTTGTATATATTTTTGCCAAAAGAAAACATGCTCAACGAATCGACCGACACAGGTTGTATGGAAGAACTTTTTTAATTGTTATTAAGCAAATGGAAGATTTACAGACCCATAACACCTGAGATCTAAAATGGATGTCCCAAAACTTGCTTTATACGAAATGGGGAGCACAAGTTGTAACTGAATTCATGCGGTTAGTTCAAATTTGAGCAGCATTTATTCATTGTATAGACCTCGAGTCTAATTATTTTTGAAATTTCTTTAATGATTTCTAGCAGCTTGACATTCTGACGCACCGGTATCTGTATAGATGAATAATAATTTCGTATAACTAGAATTAATTAGAAGCTTGCTAGATATCTTTTGTTTTATAGCTGTTTGCACAAATAGCTAAACAAGGATAAGGCGTCAATTGATATATTTATAACTAGCAAAAACGAAGCTTAGTTTTGCTGTTTTTTTAGTACAGACATCTATTACGAATTTACAAAACACAATATTATGATCCTGGCCAAAATTCATTGCAAGTAGAATAGAACTTCAAATTCTTACATAATAATTTTGAAAACTAATTTGGGATGTTTCGTTGTAAATAGAACACCTGTATAAGAGGAAAATAAGGAATGGTCCATTTAAAATCTGGCATGTTATAATATTACAGAATATTTAGTTAAACCGGATGAACTTTCAAACTTATTTCCCTATGTACAATTTGAATGTTTTTCTGTTCATAAAATTCTTTCGTACCACGACTGTTAACGACATCAATCCAAATCCTGCCAAAAGAAAGTAGAAATGGGATGACTATTTAAGAAGGGTTCAAGTCGCTTTTTCCAGCATTCAGTCACGTAAATTTCGGTGTTAATTGAACTAGTTGTTATTAATTCGTCATTTTTCAATCCGCAACTGCAGATGGCCTGACAAATCAAAAACTTCTTGGAATATTTGGTTACCATTTTATGTTCAAATTAATTATCTACATTTCCTCTTCGATCAGCAATGTAATATCCTTGTTCTGGTATCCGTAACGCACTAAGTTTTATCGTCCGTAATGCAATAGTCCAATTTGATCAAAATGTTTCGTAGAATTTTCTGGCTTTCGTTTTTGCAATGGTTTATTTAATAGGATCCCTACTTGACACTTTTTGTATCTTAAATGATCTCATACCGTTGTCGACTTTAATTCTATGACCTGTACTTTTCGTCGTTTCAGCTTTCACAATAGGAGCCCTCTCAGAAAAGTTAGGATTTCTTTTATTTGTTTGAGTACTTTCTTATCCCCCCTTGTAACAGTCTTCCTATTTCCTTTCTACTGACAAGCATTTTGTACCATTAAATTGTGAACTTTTGCTAAGCGCAATTTGGAGATATTATTACTACGTAACAACACCACAATGCAACCTTCACGTTAGTATGAAAGTTATCGATTGACCAAGCATTTACACGATCGCTTCACAGACCGACCGTCTACATCAAGATTTATCCGAATTTTAAATAGACCATTCCTCAGTACAATTGATGCCAGGAGAAAATAAAAATGACATTGGAATAATAGAATGGGACTTTGTATTTAATGTCTTGTGTGTGGACCAAAGAATGACCAGATTCTAAAGAAACTTAAACTTAGACATGTATCATCTAAGACATAGCAATGAAATCACCTGTCTAGTCAACTAGTTGTCTAGCCAACTGTACGTGTCACAACTTTGTCTCTCATTCTTCATGTATACGCTGGCATTACAATTGTCTAAATCTGCTAACTTTTTCCTAGCTGAGTAGTTTTACGGCATTTCTATTTATTATATTTATCCGTGATAGTAATGCATCTGCTTACGGTTAATCCAAAATTTCAATAATATTTTCCTGCGATTTGCCTGTTAACATATAGGTACCTCTAATTAGAGTAATAAGAAGTCGTTTCCATATTTATTCTGCATATTTAAATAACAATCTTTTAATGGAAACGACATTTATAATTTAGTAATATGGAATATTGAACTTTAAAGAAGAAACCCACTCATTAGTAGGAACGAAATTTCAGATCCTGAGGTTCATGTAAATCAATACGAAGTATAACAACCAACTATAAAGTAACCATTTAAAATTTATTGGATATTCAAATTATAACGATCCGATAATAATTTATACATAACATACATAAAATGAATCATTAATTTGCGCTTAAACTACGAAGGGTGATTCATTGTAATTCTGAATTGTACGCTAGCCACCTAATGGTTGATATTAATAACGGCGAATGCAAGCTACTGCTTGGAGAATTTGATCTTTTATGCATAGATGCTGTAGGAAGAGGCAATATCGCGGTTTCCTTTAAATATTTGATAGGTATATACCTCCGGTAAATCAATTAAGCATTTACTACTTAGGTATATATGTGTAAACGATAGTTGTTACCTGCAGAATATTAATTATTACATAATTAATTGCAAATTTACGACTGACTACTGTATATAATTCGATTAACGAAATCATTACTTTTAAATGGATATGGCAGATATAAAGTCTTATTAAGATCTAACTACTACAACTTAGACTAATACTACTTTATCAAATTAAGTGACCTAAGGATAGATAAAGATTACTTCGGAACTTTTGTTGATGAAGCTGCCGAGCTTTCCCGGTTCTTACCTTTTTTGTTTGGGAATCTGTTCTGTGAACTTTCGTAATTATCTACGGTAGTATAGTACTCAACTTTGATAGTGTATATGCTTCCCCTTTTTCTTTTATGAGGGTATAGCTACCATATATTAGTATAGATGTAAATCAAAACTGAAGATGGTGTCGTAGGTAAATGAAACCTTCTCAAGTGCATTTGGTTGGCGTTGTGTTGTTAATGTAGGTGCAATACTGTCTTAAAGTGATGGGTGCTGTATTTTTTATAATTCAAGAAATGCATTCCGCAAAATAATTATCGCAACAGCTGAATTTGTTGAGTCTGTGGTCAGTTAAACGTACTGTTTGCTATTAAATTGATCATATGCCCTTTTTTATCGTTGAGAGGCTGACATGTAAACGACATACCAAAAAACATTCTTTTTAATGCCTGTTTTTTGAAGTGCCGAAGACGTGCAGTAGAGAGCATTTATAATATTCTAGTTTGTTAGTCAGATCGGTTCAATTCTTTATTAAATTATCGTTAGGAATGTTCAGCAACGTGTGTCTTTACATCTTACGTATGAAGAAACCGTGCACACTGGTGGAAAATGGCCGTAGCATGCGGTATGTAGCTAGAGTGCTAGGAGTACAGTCATCAGCTGTAAGTAGAGCTGTAGCACGATTTAAGGAAACTGGGGACTATAGAAGAAGGCCTGAGAAAGGTCGCAAAAGAGCTACCCCACGAGGTGATAGTTTTCTACAGTTAATTGCTCTGCCTACACGTCATTTCACCGCTAAATATCTCAAGAAAGAGCTTTTAGCGGTAGGAAATGTACAGCTTTCCGCAAAAACTATACGCAACCGTCTTCGAGCAGATGAAACAACAGCTCATGTTCGTGCACACAGTCCACTTCTCACCAGAGAGCACCGGAGCGCCCGATTACACTTTACACGCGAACACGCCGATTGGGACATAAACCACTGCGCCAATGTCATCTTTTCGGCTGAGTCTAGGTTTGCTTTATGATCTTCTGATAGACGTGAGCCCTGTGTACAGACGACCTGGCGAACTTTATACTGCCTGTAACTTCCGTCCACGTGTCCCATTTGGAGGAGGATCCGTGATGTTATCAGGCATCTCTTTACACGGCCATACATCATTGGTACCATTACCTGGGGCTAGGTTAACAGCAGCTAGATATATCACCGAGATTTTAGAAGAACACGCCATACCATATGCGCCCTTTGTTGGCAAATATTGTGTTTTTATGCACGACAATGTACGACCCGAAGATGTATTTTTACAAGAATGGGAAAATCTTTCATAACACTATGTTCCAGACCTCATACGCAGCATGCTAATGAGGATGGAAGCTGTAATTCAAGTCAGGGGTGGATAGACCAGATACTAGTGCCATTTTAAACCAGTATCTATTATTTTGCAATTTTGAATAAGGTATTTTTTTGTTATTTTCTTTTTGTTTTTGTTTTTTTTATATTATATGAGTTGACCAGTGCTAGTAATTATCTTTTATGTTTTTCATAACCTACCATTTGTAAGTAGAATAGATTAGATGTTCAGAAATGATATTTTATGTAAAAAAGTTGGTGTTGCGATAATTATTTTTCGGAGTGTATATAAAATAAATACCAAGATACAATTCTTAACTATCTGTTACTGTTCTATATTCACATACTACTGAAGAACAATATCTCTTGTCTTTTACACGGATCAGTTCCGACAATAAAATTCCATCAAATTATTTCATTAATACATGAATGTAAAAATTATTTAGTATTCAACATTATCAGAGAGCTATTCGAAATCAACTCAATCATATTTCAACATATTTGCAGTTTAGTATAAAATAGGTTATACGTTAGCGTTCCAAAGAATACAATTTGCTATTTGAATATCATCGAGCCGTTTACGACTATCAATACCGGAAAAAGCAGAGCGGTCTTCATAATCTATTGCACAACTACAGACTAAGGAAAGGCAAAATATTTTCTAATCATATATCTATATTACAATAGTACTACGATTGCACACGCCCAGATAGGAATGAATTATCTATAGCTTCCCTTATTGGATTCTTGTAAATATGTATATTACAATATTTGAAAACTAATTTCCAAGGTTATGTCTGAGGTTCTCAAATTTATACTTTCGTGTAACCACAAATGTTTTCTTATTGCAATGCCTAGATATAGTATTCCCACTCGTTACTAATCCCTTAACTTAATTTGGCTCTTCTAGTTCTTCCTAGTCTTCTGGCCAAGAATAGCGAGTACGTTGTATTCATCGGAAAGCAAAATGTGCCTCCACTCGGCAACCCACCGATGTCTCACCTAGACCCCTAGCGCAGTGTACGTGACTCAGTGGAATTCGCTGCATCGCACGGCGCGCTCGCAATCCACCCTCCAAAAAACGCCCCTGTGCAGTTCGCGTAGCGCATGTGCCTTGTCTTCCTAATGGCCAAAGAGCTCCAAGTTGCTTTGAGGAGGACATACGCGGCATTACAGCGCTCAACACAACGGTTCTGACCTCACGTCTTGCGGTCATGTAGGGCCGTTCGGTTCTTGGTCATCCCAGTCTCTCCTATTACACTGCCGAAAATGACCGCTCGAGAAGGTACGTGATTTCACGCAAGGATACACCTGCCGTGTACATATCCATAAGCATTCCTCGCTCAAACTCGCTTAGGTAAGGCGAATGCCCTTCCATTACGCGCAAAGTGCCACTACATGGTACCTCTTGGAGCCACAGTAAGAACGGTTGGTTTCTTCAACCCGCTTCTGGTGCCACGTCAGGAAAATATTTCACCTGTAGAAGCCGTTCAGTAAAAATACAGCTATCGAAAAATTGGAATCTCGTTGCATCAACTCCCCTAGGAGAAACCTTTATGCGCCACTAAAATTATGCATGTATCTTTACAGAAGAAATAAGAACTTTTTAGTTTGCTGAAAACAACCGTTCTGAGAAATTTAATAAAAACTGTTAAAATTGGAGGCTCTGATTAAAAATACAACAAAAATTATTATTTAGAATATGGTTGTTAATATAAATAATCAGCAGCATTTCCATACTTAAGCTGACAAAATTGCACGCGTTTTTATTAAAATAACCGCGGTCGTTTAGTGTCACATATTTTTATCACTAAGCCGTAAAGTACTAAAAGAGAGATGCTATAAAATATCAGAATGTACATAGTTTGAAATATCTATCAAAAAATATGATGGCTTATTAAAAAAACATCTGATAGTCGTGAACTAACAATAAATATGGTATTATACTCGCGTTTTATATTGATCATATTTTAATATTCAACAATATTTAACTGACAATATTTTTTCCATATCATAAAAGTTTTCTAATCGATTATCCGTACATAATGAAACGTAAATGAAAATTATTATAATTATAATAACTTGTGGTCTAACATATTATCGTATCAAAACGCAGGCAACGAAATACGCGCGTTATGATAATTGCATATTAATTAGCACTGCGTTAGTAAACAATGAGAGATCACCGACGAAGTTATATTTCAACACTACTTGTATTCCATGCTAGTTAATTCATTTATGTACAGTAATGATGTAACGAACCGTTACATATGATAAAACTAAATTTCAATTTTTGTAATTACGTTCAGCTAATTAGTAGAAATTTTAAGTTTTATTTTCCGGAATTAGAATCCGAACAGTTACTTTTGAACATGCCTGTATTCACGACTTTTGGAGAAGAGTGTACAATTTGAATAACGTTCCGCGCATGCCCCGCGGCATGGAGAGGGTATCCCCGCGGCGAAGAGAGGGTATCCTCAGCAATATTTAAGAGCCATGCATTGCCAAGATAAGGCAGTTCTCCCATGAACTCGAAGAGGCAGTTCTCCCATGAACTCGAAGAAGCGAGTTCTCTCATGAACTCGAAGAAACCCCCGAAGGTGGACCAGACGTGGACAGCCAGTAGGATGAAGGACTCCCGGACCATTGCCAGCCAAGGACCAGACCGTTGCCGTTGCCACAGCCGTCATCAGGACTTGGAAGGCCCTCATCCGCCGCTGTAGCCGTTTGTTTATCAGAGGACATAGCCGCTTCTGCCAGCCGTCGCAGAAGAGTCTCTCTGATAGCCCCGACGTACCGAGACACATGACACTTGTAACACATACTCTCTTCCAAAAGGTCTTAGTAAGTTGCTGTACACCGACATAGGCAGTATTTTGTTAAACATTGTTCTGTTTACACCGTTCTGTATATTATGCTTCCGATTTCCTAAAAGTACCAGAGTTCCGTTAGGAATGTCTATATTATTTTCAATGTATATATGTTTTACCATCCGTACCATTATTTGCAAAGCTATTTTCTGTTAGTTTATTATTTAGAAGCCCTCCGTTAAAATAAGATGCTGTTGTACCTTGTTAACCTCATCTTATCACGCTTCGTAATGTATATATTTTGTTTTGTTCTATCTGTATAAATAGTGCTAAAAATAGTTTATGTTTATTAATAAAACCATTGTAAATATTTTAATTACCTGGACTTATAATTCTCCGACTTTATTTTGCTACCTGAAGTGTTTAAAATAAATAATGTTGTCTCAACGTCAAATGTCACCTTATACACACGCTTGAAGTTGGCCTCAAGATGATTTAAAAGCATCGTAGGGACATCTACCGTCAACTAGCACGAGTTTCACCGACACATTGGACACCGTGACGAAAATCGTTGAGAACATCATTACAATGAGCTTTAGTACTGACTCACCCCTCGAGGGCAGTCGACTATCTATCGTCGTACATAAGGGTTATATTTATAAAGTTTTATGGCACTTGGAGTCAGTACTAAATCACATCACTGTACCTACATATATCACTTACAAGGGAAGTATGCGAAGTGTTAAACGCCGAGTATTGCCCAACGGCGCCCTCCGTTGCTGCAGATATGCTTATCTAGGGGCGTAACCTACCCTTAAAAATCACCCCAAATTTGGTTTTTCCTAAATTATGTTTAAACGATTAAAGATAGAAAAAAACTTCAATGGCGGACTGACACCATTTACGCAGCTGTTTCGATTGGTATGAGTATACATATACAGGGCGTTACAATAAAGATGCAACAGAGTATGTTATGCTTATTTGTTCGAATTGCAAAAAATGATCGTAACAACTGTATTTGTTGTCAAAGACTGTATACAAAAGTGGTTTTGGTAATTGTACAGAGTGATCACAAAATAATGAAATTTTTAACACTTGGTTATTTTAACGAGATACGCTGGATATCGTTACGGGGTTGCATTGTACGTTAAAAATTAGTGTGAATTCATGTCGGGCATATTCTGAAATATTCTATTGTATATTATTTATCGTGATAGTGATAATCTTGAAAAAGTGCTGGAAACAGAAATATTGAGTACAGTGTGCGCATCTCATAGAAGCAAGTTGTCCGCATATTGAACATGAGATTAGAATTCCGTGATCATCGAACGAAAACGCGTATGTTTCTGGATGATGGTATGGTTCGGTTTCTATACACCCGCTTTTGTACCAGGAATATCAAAATAGGTTCCGATATCTTACGGAGGATAGTTGGTTATGAACCAAAGACTGTAATCTTATTACCGTATTTCGATGATGCAAATTAATACCAATATTGGCAAGCAAAACGCGATCGGAAAAGCGTACAAGTCAAGAGGTTGGGCCAGCCCAGTCGACTTCTTCGGAGTTGTAAGAAGTGTTGTTGGTCTGTCAGCTGGTACAGACGTCTACAAAGTCGCAGGGCAGTGACCACCCCCAGAGTCTAGCAGTAAAGCGGTAGGAGTTTCACCAGCGACTCGGGTTAGATACACAGCAGTAAACCATTTTTTAAATAGTTCACTGGTCAGTTTACCAGATGACGATGGTTTGACTTTAGTATTTGGTGCCTATTAGTAACAAAATCTAATGTGTACTACAGGTATTGAATACAATGTTAATTTTATTATGGAAACCTGGAATAAGTTGTCGCGGTCTTTCGGGCCAAATTTACCGCCTACTTCCTTAAACACTCTCGGCAAAGGCGATATCAGTTTTCCTGCTGCGGATATAGTAGGCAGTATGGTGTAACTGTGAGTAGTAGATCCTATAGACTGTATAGTGGCGACAGCTTTTTCGCCTTTATAGCTTAATGTACGACCAGAGTGCAATTCCAAATTAAACCCACTCTCGCATTATAGACGTTTTCTGCCCCACAAGCTTCAATGTACGGTTTTACAGAATTGACAAAATTTGTAGCTACTTCTCGCAGGTCCTCTTTCTCCTGCCCGTATATTCGGCCAACATATTTAGTTATCTTTTGAGAGGTTATTCTATTACGTCTTTTAAATCGTGCTATCCAGGATTCTTTGAAGTGTTGCAGTTGAGTGATTGCATTTGCTTCTAGCGCCCACTGTCGTAGGTCCACATCATGCACTAAGTCGTTTTGATCCATCGCTGCCGAAAATTTGCATAATACGTGTTCAGCAATTTTACTACACTATCGTTAAAATATCCAAGTATTAAAAATTTCATTATTTTGTACACTCTGTACAATTATCAAAACCACTTCTCTATACAGTCTCTGACAACAAATACAGATGATACAATCAGTTCTTGCAATTTGAACAAATAAGCATAACATCCGCTGTTGCGTCTTTATTGTAACGCCCTGTATATGAATACTCATACCAATCGAAAGAGCTCCGTAAATGGTGTCAGTCTGCTATTGAAGCCTTTTTTTTCTATCTTTAACCGTTTAAACATTATTTAGAAAAAACTAAATTTGGGGTGATGTTCAAGATTACGCCCCCTGGATAAGCATCTCTGCAACAACGGAGGGCGCCGCTGGGCAACACTCGGTGGGGTCTACAAACTGACGAAGTCTCCTTGAAATCGGCGTTTAACACTTCGCATACTTCCCTTGTTAGCGTAGCAATAGGATAGACTCATTTTTGTTTCAGGAAAAGGGAAATTGTGGAAAGTATAAAATAACGTGTCGTACACTAAAGGAACATGAATGCAGTAGTAAAATAAAAGTAGCAGTCGGATGGCAAATTATATAGTTACAGTACCAAAATGACAAATTTGCAGGGCTAATCATTAATCAAATGCATTATTTATGAAGTGTAGTTTGTAATCCAAACTGCAAAGTACAAGTAATTAGATACCGGTCTTACCAGAGCTTAACACATAAGGTAGTAAACGAACAATGCTATTGTTCTTTTTTAACTAGCAACAATTAGACAACCATTATCTGTAATTTTAAGTTTCCAAATGAATCTTACACTTCAGTGATGGTGAAAGTATCGACAGAGTAGTGTTGTATTAAGCATACTAATTCATTCGCAGGACGATAACTTGGCCAAATTGTGATCCTGAAACTTCTTAATTCTATGTTTTGTGTGTGTCAATTATTTCCTCCGGTAGATCGCTAACGAAAAATGTTGAATGCAACAGCTTTACGGGTTCATGGCTTTCAAGGTAAAACAAAGTTGCCTTTTCGAAATACATGAAACCAGAAATTATTTCATCTCTCAATTCTCAATTAGTGTTATGTTAAAAGACGAAACGAGAACAGAACTTTTAATAACAACGACTATTTTCTTTGGAATCCTGTTTTATAAGGTTCTCAAAGCATCCATCGTTCATTTCCTGACAATAATTAATTTGCTGAACAAAATTCCTTTCTTGCAATTCTTTAATATTTTGTGGTGTGTTTTTATAAATAAAATGTTTTATAAAACCCAACAAAAGAAATCAAGGGGTATTACCTAGGGACTTCCAGCTGGCAATATAACTGCCCTCATTCCATTTTCCAGCAAATGTCTAAAATGTTGTAAAACCACATTTTGGGGAACCGTTCAACTACTAGAATTGGTAAATCACCTTTTTAGATTTATTTGCAATATTTACTATTTCATTCCTTCTGTGGATCACTAGGATAAGTAAATGAAAGATTGAAATATTTACAATCTATGCTATCAGTATAATCTGCAAATTATTTCAAATTATGTGGGCACTATAGATATCTCTGTTATTGTCTGTTCTATGAAGTAGGTTCATTAGCAAAGTAGTACTGATTTTCATGCTAACTAATACGCAGTTTATGTGAAAAACTATATACTTTTTAAAAATGTTGGTTATAAATTTAATGCGGGTCGAGAGCCGCAGTGGTTAGAGGGATGAGTATCGTTGTGGCGGGATGATAGCAGCCTGGTTTTAATTCTCCGGACGGACGGCGACATTTTTTCAGAGCGTTGAAATCCAGATCGACTTACCAGTCGCTATTGGGAGCAAAGTGAGTAACAGCACGGCATTATTAAAGGCGATATAATGCTGTCACAAAGCCATTTAAACACAATTTACACACACAAAACTACATCGTGAGAGTTGCATGATAGCCAGTCAAGTAATACAATTTACGGAGTCACTGCAACTAAGCACCCACAGCACATAAAAATAAATAAATAAACAAATAACCCTCAAAGATATCACCTTCCCCCTCAATAGATATCCGTATCGACATACTGTGTAGCTCTTAAGATTATCTTTCTATTCTATTCGTAGAAAAAGCTATAAATTTTAACAGTTTCCGGAAATAGTCACCAAATTGTTTTTCTTTTTAATAAATTGTACATTAGTCAAAACAATATTACTTTGCTTAATTAATCTAGCTTTTAGAGCTAATAATAACAGAGATAGGAATGGTGCTCACTTAAATTTCAGTATGTATACATGTTATCTACTAATCAAAATGAAATTAAACGCCGAATTGGTTTATATGCTTACGTAACTAGCTATATGCTACATTTAACATGCACTTGACATTTGAAACAGTTTTATGTAAACACTTTTTTCCATGAGTTTGTGTAAGTATGTCATACGGTACATATTACTGTTTCCGTTATTTACTACTACGTTAGTTTCTACTACGACGATATCTAACGCTCAGAGTTATTGCTCAACCAAGTGGAATATGTTCAGTTTCTCTCCGATTGTAAATTTGCTTGCATGCAAATTGTACAAACCACACCGTTTTTCCAAATTTGGGTTGTAATACATGATTAGATTCGCTAGTGTTCTTGATTTCTGAAAGTTTCATCCTTAAAAGAGGGAAAAAGGTTATTTTTTTATGAATTTAGTTATATCTCCATACCCGTAATCCTTGCGTGCGTGAGAATTGGTGCTTACATTTCCTTTTTTTTAACAAATACGTGTTTCTGCGTTTCGCAAAACATTTTTACGTGATCTATTGTCAGGGCTTCTAAAGTTCGTTTCAGTGCTTTATGACGATTCAATAATTGACCTTGGATTCCCTTGAGGCCTGCAGAAGTTATCCTGCATGTCACCTTATAGAATACCATTTCAATATAATTTTATTCCGGGAAATATCACCTGGTCTTGCGCAGATTACTCTAATTAATACACTATGTAATGTCCTAAGAAACTATTTATTGTAACAATACGTGAATACTCACCAGTTTTATCATCTCTATTATGGATTAACTCAAAAACGTACATTACATTATATAGTGTGGTTCATTAATCAATACAAAACCAACGGAGAGCATTGTTTATCAGTATTATATATAAGGTACATAACGAGTTCCTTATCCCATCCTGTATTCGCGAGCTCATGAAAACCAAACCAATGACGCAAGTTTATGTTAACAGTATCGTTCGGCGGCATATACATAGATACATCAGCGACACAATACGAACCCGATTTGTCGCGTATTGCTGTTTGATCGAAACACTACTGAAGCGCAATTTTCGTGGCATGCTCTCTATAAACGCTAATTACATACATTATATATATACTCAGATAAACTATTTACATTAGTCCATATAATGCCATTATGAAGAAAATCGATTACCAGATATGTATCTTTCGGCATTTTGTGAATTAGAGTGTTATATAGTCTCTCATAATGAACATATTTGTACATACATGTATTGGATGCCTAACACTTTTATCTACATATTGTACCGCATAATGCAAACGATAATAGTAATTATATGTATGTGTACATAGATGATGTAACGCGTTGCGATCTTTAAAGGTGTGTACTTACCTAATTAGAATCTGGTACGAATCATTGCAATTAGTTATTTTATGTTCTTCTGTCGCTAATTCTATCGCTGTAAAACAATATTGTCTTTTTAATTCTATACGCATCTACAGATATGGCGGTGTTATTGCTTTCAATATTTTCGTCTGTACGTTTGTTTCATTTCCTTGTTTTATATTATTTTCTCAAATTTACAAAGTTTTACAAACTGTGAGTTGGCGTAAACTTGCGATCAAAGTCGTGCGGGTTACCATTTTATTAGACACTCGGCTCGCCTTTTTTTCGCACAATAATTTAATGCTCACAGCATTCGCGTATTCCCAGTAGAGGTAGCGTCAGTTCCTGTTATCCAGTGTTCCTGAGCTTGAACCTTCTTTTCAATTCACATATAGCAAACATATCTTATGAGAAAAATGGTCGGTCTGTTTATATTTTAACAAAAGTGGTCTTATTTTGTAACTAATTTTAGTTTTACTGGTTATAATTCTGATTCTTTAGGAGAGTGCTTTAGAATCCTATGACTGTAAATAAAACTGAAGTCATATAGCCACACTTGTCGAAAAAAATATTCACTATCCATGAAATTATAGATACATAATGTTATCAATAATAACAGCTTCTACAGGCTAGTACAGGAATTTGGGCTTTTCTTAATTGATTCAAGATTTATATTTTCAAATGCTTTTCTAACACGATCAATGCAGTCGTCTAAAGTGGTTAGGGCAGTGTTATAGTCCATGCTTTTCATTGTAGCCCAAGTAAAATAGTCTGGTACTAAAAGATCGGGAGATCATCATGCAATTTGCTCTCACGAATCCAAAGTTTCTCAAATTTTCGGTAATACATTTAGCGATTTTGTTAGATGGGTTCAGTTTTTGCAGATATCGATTTTCTAAAGTATCACATGTTCTTGAAATAACCAATTTAAACAATCATTTTTTGTGTAATTTAAGTGATTTATCTTGGATAACTCACAATTTATAATTTTGTAAACACGTCAATACAATACAATACGTATTATTTCCCAAAAACAATGTCCAGTATACTGGACAAAATACAGGAAAGTCAAAAATAAGATGCTGTAGTACACAGCTTAAAATTATACAGAGCTATGTATATGTACTTATAAATAAATCTCTCTTAACAACAGCTATTCTTCCATTCCATAAAAAAACAGAAGCTATTAAATAATTTCTAATCTTTTCATTAAATGTGCTTAACGGCAAGTTTTTTGTTGTTTCATGTAAACAATTAAAACATTGTATGGCATTATATTTTACCGCTTGTTGCGTTTTTGATACGGATATGGAATCCTCATCGCCGAATGGCTTCTTGTAAATTCATCATGCGTATCAGATTCATTATAGAATCTTTTGGCAAACATTAGACAATTGCAAATATATAAAGATGGAATTGTCAAAATTCTCAATTCTTTAAAGTGAGGTTTGCAGTGATCCCTCCTTCGAGTACTAGCTAATGCTCTGATATATTTTTTTGTATGTTGAACACTCTGATGACATGTCCTGTACTCCCCCTTAGTAAAACACTACTATTTACATATGAGTAAAAGTTTGTATAGTATATTACTTTCGCAGTGTTTATGTCTGCAATATCGATAATCCTTCTGATTTGATATGCCGTCGAGTTCAATTTACTGCACAGATGGTCAATGCGGTTGTTCCAGTTTAAAGCACTATCTATAAATATACCAAGTAGTTAGCTTTGGTTTCATCTGTTCTCACTTTAAAGTCTATTTTTTGTGTCTTCTCCGTGTTCAGTTTCAGACCACTTGCTCGAAACCAACTAGCAGCTTTATGCAAATTCCTCCAGTTCTTTCAATGTATGTGGTGCCTCCGCTGATAACAGTAATGTTGTATCATCAGCAAACATTATCGTTTTACATATTTCTATATTAGCACATAGGTCATTAACATATTATATTAGAAAAAGGAGGGTGGCATCACCGTACCTACTTTGAGTTCATTGGGGAAAACATTTTCACTAATGCACATATTTAATAACCTTGATGGAGGTTCCGATATAAGTGGAGCCACATGTTTTATTACAGCAGATGACATTCCATAAATATTTTCTGTATTAGAATTATTCAAATTCGTAATGATACCGGGGACTTCTGTCTCACAAGTAAATTTCAAATAAAAAGATCGTGTTTGGTGCTTGTTGCTATTTCGTAGATAGTAATCTGCATCGTAAGTTCCACATGGAATACTTTTTCAATTATTTTGGGAATTTCAGTAAAACACAAACTAAAATCATTCGGATTCAACTTGCACAGTGAGCTATATTTCCATTTATTAGTTGCCATGCTGCTTTCGTTTTATTATCGAAGGTTTGAATAAAGTTCACATTATAATTAGTCTTCGCTCTAACCAGATGTAAACTGTATTCCTCCTTGTATCTCGTGAAGATGTCATACGATTCCTTTGTTTTGGTCGATTTACGAATTATCTCTAAAATATTCATTGTATCCTTCATTTTCATTAAGTTTTCTGTATACCACTTTGGTGTATTGGTGTACTAGTGCTATGGTTACCTAATGAAAAAAGAGCTAATGCAAATAGTATGTATTGTGATATTGCCAATATTTCGAAAACTATCCATTTTTATAACTAATTTTAAACAACTTTAAGAGATTGTTGTTGACTCGTAAATTACGATAAAAATATTAAAGTTTTAAGCTTTTTATTCAGCCTCAATTTCGACTTTAATTCTCCGTGCTAAATAAAATATCTTCAAAATTTTGATTAACTACACAGAAGGGAAATAAGCAACATTTCTGATTAATTCATTGGTTAACTATCGTCGGTTTACTTTCAACAACAATTTAAACCTTTATAAAACTGGAAATAGTTCCCTACCATCAATCTTCAGTTTTACAAAGCAAAAGCGATTGCTAAGTAGCTACTAGCAATTGCAGTATAGACCCGAATTTCAGCTATTTAATAGCTGGAAAAGCAATGTGTTGTTTCTGCTAAATATATTACTGTCTTTAGTCCTGCAGGAGTCTCTTGTGCTTCATCGTAGATGCTGTACTTTAACACAGCACTTATGCTCTAAAACTGTATTGAAGGTATTTGCCTATCGCTAATCACAATTGCGAAATTCAGTATCAAGAAACAATACAATTTTACAGTTTGTGGTATTCATCATTTGAATTATTGTTACTTTTGTAATGTCTTTAATGAACTACCTTAGTTTGCCACATACCCCTCCCTCCCCCTCCCCCTCCATCGCGACTCTGTGAGGCCGGAGGATATCAGAAACTACTTCGTGTGTCAGGAGACATTTAATCAAGCAAAGGCTTAAGGGATGTGTTGGTGATGATAACAAACAAAAACGTTTATGATATGTAAGAGAACACCAAGATTGGACTGCTGAAATGTGAGACCATGTGCTGTATAGTGATGAATCGAAATTCGGTAGTAGAAGGTGCCAGTATGTGTGGAAAAAGGGAGAAACATACAACTTACAATAAAACATGGTAGTTGGTCTATGTTAGTGTGGGGTTGCCTTTTGGCAAATTGATTGGGCAATTTAATAGTAATGAAAAACTAAGCGGAGAATGTTATCATAACATTTGGAGGGAACATGCGATATATTCAGGACGACAATTACTTAGACAATTTTATATTTCAATACTACAGTGAGCGAAAGCATACTTCACAAGTTGTTAACACTTATTTGCAAAAACATACTGAATAAGGAGCCCTGAAAGTGATGATATGGCCGCTGCAGAGCCCTGACTGAAACATCATACAGCAAGTGTGGAAATATCTTGATGGAAAGAAGAAAGAAAGGCAACTAAAAACTGTTCAGGAATGCATTAGAGTGCCACCCGAAGAGTGGAAAATCATTCCAAATGAATTGATCACAAAATTATACCAAACAATACCGAAAAGAATTGCTGCTCTGCGTAAAGCTTTGATTAATTATGTCCTTGTGTTATATATATAATGTTTGCAGTATCATTAAATATTGTAATGTTAACCAACGTTTGTATTTATTTTACATAATTTTCCTAATTTGAAACTTTATTCAGTGTGTAGGTGGTCTAGAACATATTCACACCATTGTACATTTAGTCTCTTTTCTACTCAGTGTAGAACAATCCCTGCACCGGTCCCTGTTTACTAATCATCATATTCCATAACCTGAGCTGTTCATAACTTTGTGTGTGATATTTGTTCTTATTTAGATTTACAGCTTTAAGAGCTTTCGTAAAGCTAATGGTTTTATTTGTACTACTTATTCTATGTTTAATATAATTTTTATGCGAAAGTATCAATTATCAGGTTAATAATCTATCAATGCAAACATCGTACTTCGCTTCTTATACACAGTTGTATAAGAAAATTCTAGAAATTCAATATTGCGTTTTTTTCCCCTATATTGTAAATAACGATATATTTTTAGATAAATTAATTGTAACGTATAAACAACCAACTGTGATCGCCGTTGTAATGACAATGCGGTTTCTATATGATTTGTACAGGCCTCAAGTGTATATAAATACAGACTTGAAACTGTCTATTATCAATAAAGTAAATTGTAGTTGCACAAGATTCTTTCGATGAGAAAGTGTGACATATACCACTTACTGTAATAAGAAACAACTCAAATGTGAAATTTAAAGCTAAGAAGCTTCTAATGTGATTTCCCGCGAGAATTCCGGAAAGCTGCCATATTCGTTTCTTCTTATAATTATTATAATACGAGTATTGAGCGCATGTTTAAAGCGTGGGTGTGATATGCAATTCTTATATAAAACAAAATATTCGCTGGAATTTGAGATAACTGCTAAATGTATTAGAATACTTTTGTACAACATTTGATTGCAATTCTTGGCAGGTTATTACTCTGTAATGTGATTGCACTAACCAACACAATTTTCATACCTGATTTAAGGGGAATTTTATCACCACAGGCGATTATTTGCGGAATCATTTCTGGCAGGAATGATTTGAGCTCTAACATGGAATCTAGCAAAAGTAAAAAAAATCATGCGATTAATGTTGCCATTTATGAGGAAAGACATCCAGATCACCCGCGTATATAAGACAAATATTTTAAAGTGAGTATAAACTTCATCAATTTTCGCTTTTATCCAAGAAGTTTTTGTTGCAGTAATTTCTAATTTCATACCTTTAGCATTTATACAAAGTATATTAAACACTGAATTAGTCATAGTTTAACTTAAATATTCTCTATAGTAACATTTAATATCACCGCTATAACCGGTATAAGTATATCACTAATTAATTAACTCTGTTAAAGTTTTCGAAACAAACAATCGCTTGCTAGAAGACCATTAAGTAACTAAAGATATCTTATCTGCTAAATAATTTATTACTAAACAAATTTCGTCTGCAATTTATTAGTATTATATAATGCATTAGATCTGATTCAGTTAGGACGGTAAGCTTCTAGTTAAAAGCTTTTCCTAAATATTGTGCACACAACGAAGTGAACTTAAATCTAACAGCACGTAGTGCTATCCATTACATAAAATAATAATCCTTGAACGTAATCGACCTTTAACTCATTACAAATCAAACTTCTGCTTACATAACCTGAAGCACTTGAAATAAGAACAAAGGCAGATCTATCTTCAAACTTTGTTACAGCTACGTTTCAGTTCCGTTTTGTTACTTATTTATTCTATAAAGAAAGTTACTTGCTATCTCCTCAAAGAGGTAGCGATATGAAAGCTATCGCTAAAAGTTTCAATAATTCTGCTACTATTATAAATTTCCTTCGTATACAACTCGCATCCATCAACTTCGAAGTTAATTTTGCGTAGAACACTATGCAGGTTTTAGCTAAGACAGTGTCTATACTCTATATACTTCCACTCCATTTCCCTGTACTGTAGTACATCTCCTTATGATATTTCAACTTCGTAATTCAATTTCCGCGAAAGGTTTTGTGGAACTGTATATAACTTCCTTCAATAAAAAACTTGTAAGAGGAAATCGTTCTTTTTTATGTCAATTTTCTCCAATTCTGTTATGAAAATTTCTGTTTATCTGTTAATTTTTCCTTTGTTAATTGCTGTTGATTATGAAGCCCAATTAGGTTATTTTAGTCAATAACATTTCACAATTTTGATAAAGAATCGTTCATTTTTCCAAGTAAATTTAGGATAGAATCCTTCATTTGAGCTTTAGTTTAAGCTTAAATCCTGCGGTCTAAATAAGTTACCCTCTTGA
Organism: Holotrichia oblita; assembly: GCA_023690525.1. Taxonomy (NCBI): domain Eukaryota; kingdom Metazoa; phylum Arthropoda; class Insecta; order Coleoptera; family Scarabaeidae; genus Holotrichia; species Holotrichia oblita. The sequence continues at coordinate 19,277,868 of CM043020.1, read as the reverse complement.
AGTACATTTAAACTTCTCCGTGGCGATTATCGTGCAGTTTAAGGTTTCTCCTGTGATGTCAAAGTTTCAATGCTTCAGCAGAAGTAAAGAAAAAGCGACGACAATACCGAGAAACACTAGATATACACCCCGACTGTTCCCAGTTCTTCATTTACAGAAAATTAATTTATCCTACCAACCTCTTCAGCACCATTTCACCTGTAAACACCAAAGATTCAAGTAAAGGTCGATGTGTTACAACAGCAAAGTATACGTAATAATATCAGTATTATTGTAGAGAAGAAGACCTTATTTGGATATATATGCGGCGTAATTTTCTGGTGACGATCTATCTAAAATATTTCAAAAACTAGCTTGAGTTTATCCTTATAAATTGATTCCAAATTTAATGCTAAAATACATTAATGTTTAGTCCTTCCCAGAAGTCAAACTCTATAATAATGAGGTTAAAATTTCAAGAGGGTTTCGTATTTGCGAGAGCGCAGCACTCCCTGAGGACCTGTTGTCAGTCAAACAAATTTCAACATTAAGAATCAATTTTACCTTCACCGCAGGAAGGCAAAATATTTCCATTCGAGGAAAAGGAAGAGGTATGATTGTAGGACAGACTGCATTCTGTTCATAATAAAATTTTAACTTTAACTAAAACTTTGTAAAAGTTACTTTTATATTACTGTATTTAATGTAAATTGCGCTGTGCAAGTAAACGCTATTTAGCTTTGTAGTTACATATTATAATGACGTAAGTCATTTCAGGAAGGCAATTCTATTTAGTAAATCATACATAGAAATGAATGTTGTACCATAAACCCTTGATTTATCTAACTGTTTTCAACATATTGGCTCCTTAGTTTTACAAAGAATGTATAACATCTAATAGATTAATAAATGAAGGTTGACTGACTGGCGAAGTGAATATGGCTAGGGAATGTTTGAGCTTGGTTGGAGACAATTTATGGCAGTCATTTCTGGGTGACCAGCAGAGCCTTACGCTTTAATTTTTTTCCTGGGATACAGTTGAAATTGTTACTTTAGCTACGACAAGTTGATGGAGCAACAAAGTTATGAAACACATTACATATACTGAAGTTTTACAGCAAGACCTGTAGTGGTACTTGCAATAGATGAGGAGCTGCACCTTCATATGTATCTACGTGAGCATTGCCTCTTCTCTACATTGTGTTCATAATTGACCATTTATTATATTATCTCGTACAATAATTTCAAATAACATTCGATTGAGTAACCCACAGAAAATTTCGGAGCAAGTTATAGTAAAGGCAAAATTGATTAGAATCTTGAAGAACATGAATGCTCATGCGTAAGTAAAAACAGCGACAAACTGAGCTGACACTCTGAGTATGTCTCACAGACAGAAAGCTTAATATAATGAGAGTGTATGTTGCCGTTGTTGATATCTCTATAGTTCTATGAGATATAGTAGAATATTGGCTAAGAAAGACAGAGAGGGTGTAGAGATAATCTATAGATGGTCTTTATTGCTAGCATTGTATCCTACTGATTTGTTCTCTTTGCAAACTCATTGATACACAGAAATAGAAACCTCAATATCTTGAGCTGCTACGAAAAAAAAAAAAAGTAAGCTGACCCTTAACACTGTATTAGGACGATATTCATATAGAATACATTCAGAAATATGTTGATCTTGGATCTTCTATTTTCCTGCGATGGCATTTCTAGCTCGAAGCCTGTAATTACTTTATGCATGAAATGCGTCAACTATGGTCTTTAAAAATGCATGACGCTAGAAAACTTCAGGTTAGTTCTATCAAAGGACTATTTCATTAGCCAATTCATGCACCTAGCTTATAGTTAGAAGAAACTGGACACCCAAATTTGAACGTCGCAATAATGAAGAGGGTGTGCAGCTGCTGGGAAAAGGCTTTTGATATATCAGAGTGTCAGTCACGAAAGCAGTGTTAAAAGACGTTATGTACAGGGTCATTCACGGAACTGGTTCGCTAGACCTTTTTGATGTTCTTGAAATTCAGTCATATACTCGACATGTGCTATTTTCAATTCTATTTCAGTCTTCATGAATGGAAAATAAATCTAAAATATCGTTTCTCTTCCGCAATATATTTCATTTGCCATTTTGCTTCACAGATATCAACTAGGTGTATTTATAGTACAAATACAATATCAATTATTTTGACATTACTGCGACTTTAAATGCATTAAAAAGGCATGGTTTTCGGACTTTCATCAGAAAATCTCTAATAAGTCAAAACCCGTAAAAGATAGAATCTAATATGTCCAATAATCAATGATAGAGAATTACTAAGTGTATTCAAAAATGCAATAATATGTAGGGGTTCCATTTAAAAAAAGTGACTTTTATCGATGTGAACTTGATTGAAATGAACGTTAATTTTGGACGACCCTGTATAAATTATGATAAATTTTAGGACTTAGATTTGATGCATGCCATTTCGGCTAATAACACGCCAAATATGAGCCTTTAGAAATACAGATTTTTTAACATAGTGCAATTGGCCCTATATTTGGAAAAAAATGAATAACTCAAAAACGACTCTTTTTGACATACGCTGTCTTAGTAAGTTTTGATGTAGAATTGTATGCCCGATACAAAAAACTCGTAAAAAATATACCATGCTATTTAAATCAAGACGTTGACGTCAACTTCCGGTAAACCGGAAGTGGTAAAATGACGCAAATAATTGTGCTGGTGAGTTCAGATGATATCAGTTATAATTACAAGTTTTCAGAAATGTTGAATTTTAAGAACATCAAAAAGTTCTAACGAACCGGTCGTGAATGACCCTGTATTTCGGGGTTTCCTAACTAATGTGAAACTATTTAACGGGATAAGCACACTGCGGGAGCTGTTAGTGGATATTGGAGAAACTGATATCTGATATCCTTTAGCGGTACCTTAATTATTTCACAAAACAAAAACTAGAAATACCTACTTGAACAAATTATAAAAAATCAACTAAGTAAAGACATTTAAGCTGCACTTGCATGAGCATCTTCGCCATTATACGGAAAGATCAGAACTCTTAATCTACTGGAGAGGTACCTACGATATCGAAAGAAAAAGATAAGGGTAAACCAAAGTTGCCAACGGATTCATTGCTAACTACTAACATTTTATATTTGAATGTTCAATATGCGAGCTTTTAATGATTGAATATCAAACCCAAGTCAATGATTTGCTTTGCTATGCAGCGGGAGCCTCAGACTACTTTGACTGTTGGTTTGCCATTGCCGTCTTGTAATTATCCTTTATTGGTTCTTTTTCAATTCTCTGTTGCAGAAAGAATGGTTTAATCAGAAGAAACCATTACCGTTATTAAGTTGAGAGGAAGTACTACTATTAATAATTCATTGGCCGTGTAATTAATCTACTAATTGACAAATGTTGGGTAGTCATTCCAAAAGACCTCTAAAATGAACAACATCAAATTTTCTAATATTTCGTTGCTATATTTCTAACTTTTTCAGCGATAAGTCAATTAAAAAATATGTTGTTTTAAAATTCACAAATAAACATGCAATAGTAAGTGTGTATTCATTATGAAGAATTTTTCAATAGATTCCTATAAATATTGCTCAGGTTACTGGTAGCTGTTTTAAAATTAGCATTTCCACATATAACCGGTTTTAATAATTAGGTTGTGTGGTAACTAAAACTTTTGTATTTTCCAAATGAAAACTATATATTATTATATAAGTATATATTGCATGGTTAACCGTCGCAACAGCACGCTTCCTCGTTCTGACGTCACTTTTCCACTGACTAATACTATATTTTGGCAATAATGCAGTTTGTCCGATAGAGGAGTCTATATAATTAAATTATTATGCATTCTGTTTCCTTGATAATCTGTCGCACGATATATATTTGTTCTTCTTTTTAATTGAACATCTTCCAGAGGTACTTTGTCTGTCGTTGACAAGCCTTGCAGCCAAACAGGGTAAAGGTAACATTTATCTGTTATTCTTGTAAATACATTTTTCATCATATATAAATTGACCTTTTAACATGATTTATTTTTATAACGAGTTTCTTTTTTCTGCAGTAGTATCTTCGGTCGTAAATGACTTAATGGGGCAATTGGTTTCGAAGCAAATTTATGTATATTTTTTAATCCTATTTTCTAAACATTTTTTGAAGCAATTCTGTATTGCTATCCGTTAAGAATCCCTAAACTAAGCAGTACAAAATGTAAGCTCTTAGCGTATTTTTTCAGTAAAAACACGTTGCTAAATGAATGATGCATATCGCTTACCGAATGTACCTTATCTTCCCTTTCTGCATCTTAAAATGTGCTTCTATTATTGACAAGTATTATATCTTAACAGAACCCCAATTTGTTTGTGTTTTTAGTTCATGAACAACAGTTTTTGCTTTAGCGTGTTCTATGTTTATTCTTTTATTATTTGATCCCACGAAATTTCTGAATAGCTGGAGTAGTGTGTATCATCGACATATAAATATTATATAAAACAAGCAAACTGTGTAATAACTTTCAGGCAATATATTTGGAAAGATAGAAGAAAATGGGAAACAAGAAATGTTAAAAATAAGAATTTTTTGTCAAGATGGGTGAAACGATCCTGTTTCGATTCAGAATGCTAAAAAATTATTGCCACTTCTAGCTTTGCGCTAACACATCCTACATTAATATTGATCTTCGTAAAGTTGGAGCAAATGAATAATTTATTACTAGTTCAGAAAGGATTCTCAATCACAATGCTAAGTTAACATTCTCTTGCTAATAATAGCACAGCAGTACTCCTACAACTACAAAAGTCATTCCGCAATCACGGCTTGCGGTATGAGGCACTTCTTTTGTATGTGAAGTTAGTAATGTACACGAAACTTTTAATGAATAGTAAACTGCGAATGAACTGTGTACGCGATAAATCCTCGTATAAACATCCTGAACCGCTTGAGAATATTTTACTTGCACAATCGTTAAAAAAGTTCTCTTCATTAGTTCAATGTTTTAACAATTCTCAAGTAGCAGCCGATTAGTTAGTGATGCGAAAGTGCATTAAAGGTTAGATGACTCGAAGTTTCTATATTCACCTCTAGCGGTAGCACTATCTATTTAAAGAAGTCGCCATAGAGACCACGTAATTACACACTATGATGTTAATAATCGTCACGTAGTTAGCATACTCTATTAAGAAAGTTCTCCTATGAAGCTTAACTTAGTGATTCTAACGTGAAGCTGCGGTAATGTTTTTAATAAAGTTGAAATTCCTTCGTAATAAATTATCAATTTGAATTAATATTTTTTAATAAGTTGAGAAATATCGTAAAATCATACCTAGCAATATAAAAATATAAAAACTATTATTCCTACTTACTTTCTATTGTATAAATAAGTTGGACTCAATCGGGGATTTATATTACCCGCCTCTCTGTTTAGGCTGAATCCATTGAATTTTTATGTCACGTTTCTTGAGATTGTTCCATTTGTATTCCAATGCCGTCTAAAGCTCTTTAGCCGAGCCAAAAAAATTGTTCTTAATTTTCCTGTATATTTATATCGTAGCTCCTTAATGAAATTCAAAGCGAGATTCTGGGTCAACCTATGACTTTTAGAATATTATTTCCTACATACTTAGTTATATTTGACATAATAATAGCGCAATGTTGTATTGTTGTTGAAAGCTTTCGGTATGAGTAAATAACATTGCACCCATCTACAAGGTGTTCACACTTAAATTCGCACCTTTGGTAACTCCTGATTATCTCGGGAATATACCTCTTTAAAGAAATCACGTGATAACTTTCTATTTTCAATTTTTTTGAGATAATGTACTTAAACATTTTTATTCAGAACTAAATTCTTTATTCAACCGCATAAAAATATATAGGATGTTCCATTTAAAAAAATACATTTTGTCAAATATCTGAAAAACGCGACGTTCAATTGTTTTTTGTTTTCATCGTCGTAACCACCAGGAAAAATCCTAGTAGTTTGCTGGACGACTTCCTAGCTCCAATAATAACGGAGTTACCAATGGTGCGGGTTTAAGTGTGAGCACCCTGTATATCTACTTAATGTAATAAAAATAACCTCAAAACTGCAAAAGATACCTAAGGTGTGCCTGGAAATACGAAATAAATTTCATAAATAATGTGCACAATGTTTTGTTTCTATTCCTTTTTTAACCGACTATTTTCTCTGTGATTACTACTACTGGTTACTATTATATTATATCGGCCAGGTGAGAACGAATGTTGTCACTGAGAATTAGTGGTCCGGCCATGAGCAATTGAGGTCGGAATTTGTGCGTTTGTCTGATCAAGTTTTGGAGAATCCGCAATAGAATATTATTGTCCCGTTTTGTCCATAGGTATGTCTTCATCTGAAACGATGACTTAATGATGATTATAAAGAAAGACCACCACTTGTTTCTCGTTTAATTGGGGTCGCCGCTGTTTCATGTTGCTTTGTTTTTGAAGTGTGATTACAAATCTGATTTAAAACTGCGTTTCATCAACAGCGACCACTCGATACCAAAATGATTAATCTTCTACTTCGGTTAGGCAAGTCTATGCGTTTACATTTTTTATATTGGTGAAGTCCCTGTGCTATTAAAACTACCTCTCACATGTCCCACAACAAGATTTTTCCCTGCGAAGTTGTCATAAGTTTTATGCTTCATTCATTTTGTTTACGTAATCGATTGTGCTGGTATAGGATCAACATTTATGGTCACACAACCTTAGTAAAAACGATCAACTAAATGAGGAACTGCACTACAATTTACTACTACTAATTTAGTACAAACTTCACTTAACGTGGCATGATTTTCTGTTTGAAGTGAAGTTCCCGTGTAAGTTTCAACCTTAATGTAGGACCATTATAACTCTACATTAAAACTGCCTCGTAGTCTGGTATCATAATTCAGAGTTCTGCTAAGCTGAGCCTTATTTGTGAAACTTTCCTTGTAGTTTCATTGCTCGTATATCTGGTTTGTGACTTTTGGTGCTTGGGAGTTTATGACGTTCCATTCAGTACTATTGAATGCGCGTGTATCCTACTAATCTTCGTTTCGGGAAAATTTTATCGTATGCGTGCGTCAAAGATCCGCCACTACACTGGAAAAGGTTTTTGCACACTTTCATTTTATTAATTCGCTTGGTTTTCTAATTATGTCACGATTTTTTTTTCTGTGCCAGATGCTGCTTGGTTCTTGAGCAAATTTTTTTTCGTTCTTTTTCGGAGTTTGTAGGTTCGACTTTTCACGTAGGTGTTAAATTAATGTACCGATTTTGAATGGATAGTATTGAATTTTAGTATGAGTTGATGCTGTTTATTGCGTTTTCGGTAAAAATTATTCCATTACATTAAGGTTTTTTGTGGTGGCGAGGGCACAGTTCATAACGAACAAGCCCAGCAGCAGGTTAAGCGCAACTCAGTCCTACCAGGCAAAGCCTCTCCCTGCTGTAGATCGCAGTGAGGGTTTTACCCTATCCTACCCACTGTGATAGCAAAACACTGCGGTCTAGACCAGAAAAGGTCGAAAAACAATCTCCTGATCCGGCTGTCGTGTCGTGGCTTAGGATCTGCGACAGGAACAGACGGCGCCGGACGGAGCATGACATCCGTCCGTCATACCAGGCACCTGCATGCTGTCGTGGACATGTCTCACGGGCATGAGGTGTTGGGGGATCTTGGCTTAACCGCCCGGATCGAGAGGAGACAACCTCACAAAAAACCTAAATCCTAAGGCAAAGGGGTCCGGCCGAGGGGATGCGTGGCTAAATAGATGATTAGTCTGCGAGGGCCCCGACCTTGGGGCACCAGGGGAAACCCCATTGTAACCACCCCTCCGTCCTACATGCGGGGCTCTGTAGAGATGGATTTTTATTTCCCTAGCTGCTCGTGGGAACAAACATGAGTAAGAACAATGTAAAAACCAAAACTGAACGGGATGTTACCGTACCAACTGCCGGGACCGCTGATAGAGGCAAACCCACTACTAGCGCAACCGGAACTAAAGAAAGGAAGGCACGTCACATGACACCCCTTCCTGAACTAGGGCAACCTGGAGGCCTGGACGACCCGAAGAGGAAGGGTCTCAGCGGGGCAGGCGTGAAATGGTACCTGCGCTTTCTTAAACAGGGCTTGACACCTGAGGAAGCCAGGGCCAAAGTAGACTAAGAAAGACAAGTGAGGCAGAAAGCCTCACAGTCAGTAACGGCAAATACAAGCCAGGGCAAACGAGGTAGTGAGCATATCTCACCAGCCCAAGCGCGACAGTATAAGAAGAGGAAAACCAAACCCTCTAGTATCACCTCTGGTGCAGCAGGCAAAGCTGGGCAAGTCACCAGCTATGCTACTGCTGCCAAAATTACTAAGGTAGGAATACTACCAGAGGAATACCCTCAGGTAATGTTGAACAGTGCTCAGCTGTCCTCGCTGGAAGAAGCTCTAGTCGAGGCAATGGTAGAGAGCACAGTACGAGGCCTGCAGTTCGCCGGGATTCACTTCCGCCAAGGAATGGTGCTGGTGGACTGCGAAACCGAGGAAACAGTCAAGTGGCTTGACCAAATAGTAGGCGGTCTTCCGTTATGGAAGGGACCCAAGCTAGTGACGAGGAAAGGAGACGACCTCCCTAAACCTCACGTCATGACGGTATTCTTTCCGAGAAGCAAGGGTCAGGAGGCAGGAAGCTGCTGAAACTGGTCGATACCCAGAACCCTGAACTCCAGACAAACCTCTGGAAAGTGATGAATAACAAAGAAGAAGGGCACGGCCAGGTCCTCACTATAGGGATTGACCCCAAATCATGTGAGGCGATCCTGGCAAAGGGATGTACCCTACATTTTAGATTTGGGAGGATCCCGTGTCAGGGCTCAAAAAGAGCCAGGAAAAGACAGAGAAGAAAGAGACTACCTCTGAGACCGTGGTGGAGCAGCGGGAGACTGTCGAGACTACCTCGCCGGCCTCTCGCTCCACACTAGATGACATCAATTTAGATGATATCAGAATTGACTCCGGGCCGGAAGAAGGATATACTCTGACGCCGGAGGAGTTTGTAGAGCTGGAGGCAGGTGGATCTCCACCACATTAGACGTCTTCACCAGGCTGGCGCAAATTAACTTGCAGCATTCGAGGGGAGCCTCGGCTGTGGCTGCAAGGATATTTGCAAAACACAACCTGGGACTCGTGTTGATCCAAGAACCTTGGACCAATCGAGGGCAGATCAAGGGTCTGTCATGTAACGACTCACAGGTAATATGGGATCACAGGCAGGAGCATCCTAGGGCCTGCATCCTAATTAGAAACAACATTAACTATATATGTGTTGCAGAATTTATGACTCGGGACCTGACGACGATCATGGTACACCTCGACATCGAGGGAAGCAACCGAGCCATTGTAATTGCCTCCGCATACTTCGCCAACGACGGGACAACAACATCACCGCCCTTGGAAGTGAAGGAGCTAGTGAGGTATTGCAGCAGGAAGAACCTGCCGTTGATAGTCGGATGTGATGCCAATGCACACCACGACATGTGGGGAAGCACTGACGTCAACGAAAGAGGTAAGTCACTTTTAGAATTTCTATTAGCTTGGAATCTCCAAATTGCAAATGTAGGCAGAGAACCTACGTTTGTAACAAGGGTAAGGAGGAAGTACTAGATGTAACTTTCAGCAGCCTTAGCATAAGTAACATAGTTAAGAACTGGAAAGTCTCGAGTGAACCCTCCCTGTCAGACCACAGGATAATAGAGTTCATCTTGGAGAGACTAGACCCTATAATGCACCAGTGCAGAAACCCCAGGAAAACAAACTGGGACCTGTACAAAACATATTTAAAGGACAACCTTAGCCAGCTAAACACAGGCGGGACAAGACACCACCTCAAGCTGGAACAGGATGTAGAGCTGCTTTGTGGGGCGATATCCAAGGCCTTTGAAGCCAGTTGTCCGTTATCTCCAAGAAGACCAGCCAAGGATGCCCCTTGGTGGAACAGAACTCTGGCAAATCTCAGAGCTGAAGTCCGTCACCTGTTTAATAAAGCAAAGGTTGACGGGAACTGGCAAAGTTACAAAGAGAAGCTGACTACGTACAACAAGGAGATAAGGAAGGCAAAAACAAAAAATTTCAGAAATTTTTGCGAAAACATCACTTCCACTCCTGTAGCAGCAAGGCTTCACAGAGCCATGGCAAAAGGCGGGACTAAACCTGTGATGGCCTTGAGAAAACCAGATGGCAGCTACACGGAAGGGGAAATGGAGCGGGCTGACCTGCTCCTTCAAACACACTTCCCTGGCAGCAAGCAAGCAGATCCGGCAGAGACAGTCCCTAGCACCAAGAGACCCTAACGGGAGGAATGGGAAATCGCTAGGCGAATCTGCACAAGACAACGCATGGAGTGGGCAATAAACACCTTCCAGCCCTACAAATCACCAGGAGCGGATGGGATTTTCCCAGTGCTCCTGCAGAAAGGACAGGAAGAGGTACTACAGCATCTCGTAAATATAACGAGAAGCAGTCTCGCGTTGGGATATGTCCCCAAAGACTGGAGAAGGGCGAAAGTCACCTTCATACCAAAAATAGGGAAGGAAGATGGGACTGACCCCAAATCCTTCAGACCTATTTGCCTGACATCTTTTCTATTGAAAGCAATGGAAAAAGTAATAGACAACTATATAAGAATGGAGGTTATGGAGAAAGTTCCACTTCACACAAGTCAGCACGCATACAGGGCAGGCAGATCGACAGAGACTGCCCTGGAAGAGCTAACAAGAACCATTCAGGAAACCTTGAATGGAAAAGAAACAGCTATCTGTGCCTTCCTAGATATCTCAGGTGCGTTTGATAACACGTCGCATGATGCGATCAGACGAGCACTGGAGACAAGGGGGTGAGTAAAACAGTAACCAAATGGATAAGTGAGGTGCTCTCCACAAGGACAGCTGAGACAACGGTAGGTCAATACACTACGAAGATCAGAACTACCCGTGGAACACCTCAAGGCGGCGTGTGCTCGCCTTTGATGTGGAGCCTGGTGGCGGATGAGCTGCTTAACAGGTTGACTGCGTTCGGCGTACACTGCATAGGATATACCGATGACATTGTTATAATAGCAAAAGGCAAATTTGAGGGAATTCTTTGTGACCTGATACAAACAAGCCTTAGAATTACAAGCGAATGGTGTCGATCAGTGGGGCTGAGCATTAACTCAGCAAAAACCACAATCGTACCTTTCACTAGGAGGAGGAAACTACCGAAAATGAAAGATATACGTCTAGATACAGCAGTAATCGAATGCAAAACAGAAGTCAAATATCTAGGAATAACCCTGGACAAAAAACTTCTGTGGAACAAGCATATCGAACTGACTGTGAATAAAGCAACAAGAGCTTTAATGATATGCCGGAATTTAGCAGGCAAAACGTGGGGTTGTAACCCAAATATACTGCGATGGCTGTGTACTAGTATAGTAAGACCTATGGTAACATACGGGGCAATAACCTGGTTCCAAAAGGTCACACACGTCACAACCAAGAATATCCTTGGCAAGCTGCAAAGGTTAGCATGTGTATGCATTACCGGAGCAATGGGAACCTGCCCAACCGCTGCCCTAGAGGTCATCCTAGACCTCACACCTCTACATCTAGTAGTGGAGGGAGTGGCCCGTGCGACAGTGTACCGACTAGCCAGGGCAGGGACGGGAGGGGCGAGACTTTATGCCAAGGAGCTTTGTCATCCATGGCGGGACTCTCCCCACTTTCGGATCTGCCAAGCGACGAAATGGTTAGGAAATACAGCTTCGAAAAGAACTTTTCAACGAAGTTGAGCAACAAGAGAGAGTGGGAAGGAGAATCCTCCACCTACTCTCTAAAAGCAAACACCATCAAATGGTACACGGATGGGTCCAAAACTGAAAAAGGAACAGGTGTAGGGGTATTCGGGCCAGGAACCAAATACTCAGAGCCGATGGGAATATACCCCAGTGTCTTCCAGGCAGAGATTAATGCGATTGGAAGATGTGCTCAGGTGAATCTTGACAGGAACTATCGGAAGGAGAATATTGCAATCTTCTCCGACAGTCAGGCAGCCTTATTGGCGCTGAGTTCTAACACCATCAGCTCCAAGTTAGTTTGGGAATGCCGGGATAAACTAAACAATCTGGGCAAAGAAAACAAAGTTGCATTGTGCTGGGTACCAGGACACACTGGAATCAGTGGCAATGAGAAAGCTAATCTATTAGCAAAGGAGGCCGCCACAACATCGTTTGTGGGACCGGAACCATTCTGTGGAATAGGGATGAGCACCTATAAGAAAGAACTTAAAGACAGGCAAGAGGACGTCAGAGCTTCCCTCTGGCACAATCTTCCTGGTCTGAGACATTCCAAGGTATTCCTTGGAAATTTCAACAAGCAGAGAGCAAAAACCATGCTAGAACTAAACAGGAACAGATTACGCATTCTCACAGGTTTCCTTACAGGGCATTGTCACCTCGGGGAGCACATGAAGAGAATAGGTCTGAAACAGAATAGCGACTGCAGGTTCTGCGGGGCGGAAGATGAAAGTCCGGAACACCTGATATCCAACTGCACAGAAATTGAAGAAATTCGCGCCAACTATCTTGGCAAAGGCGTTATAGACGAGGAAGAAATACCCTCTCTGAAACCATCACATCTGTTACAGTTTATTAAAGCCCTCAGGCTGGATGGGGAGCTGTGACTGCGGGCAAACCCAGCAGCTTACACCTCATGTAAGGGGGCACAATAGACCCACGGTCGCGGTGCAACATCACCCTTATATCTAAATCTAAATCTAAATCTAAGGTTTTTTGTGAGAATTGCACGCATACAGTAGCGTTGGATGGTTTCAAGTGGCGTGAACTCATGAGATAGAGAGCTTTCTTCTGTAAATAGCAGGAATCCTTAATTACAATTTCTTTATTATAATATTATTTCTTATTTTTCTGCTTATATAATCTATCAACATCTATCAACATTTTTTACGTTTTAAATCGGGTAATATGCATTAGAAATATCTTTTTGCTATTAGAGTTTTTGCTCCTTGAAATTCAAAATTGGGGTTTTCACTTCCTCCGGTACATTTGCAATGGAAGTTATTTATGTTAATATGCGCTACTAGTTTTTCCGAGCATCACTAGTTAGTATTTATCATCTTTTCATAAGGGATTTGAGGACCGAAGTACTTTAAATCGCCTTAATTTGTAAAGTTATCCGTGATACTATTGCAGTAGCTTCTTTTTTTCCTCTTTCAAGTAATTGATCATGGGGATCATTGTGTGAACCTCTTTCTCTGCCGTTCAGCGAAAAACGTTTCAGGTATAGGTCATTGTATCTGTTACATAGGTTAAAGTCGAGGGTGCCGCAAGGGTAGCTTTTTGCGCCTAACTTCCTTTTAAACTATATGTTATACCTTCCTGTCCGATGGTATTGATACACATCTTCGAGACACAAAATTCATCTTCGTTACAAGCTTCAGCACTCATCAGCTAAAATTTTGGCTTGAGTTACCAAATAGAGGCTGAAAATAAACGAATCCAAGTGCATAGCTGTATGATTTACGAGCAAACGGCGCTCACCACCCGCTAATAGTGATATCGATAATATCAGGCTCCTGTGGAGTCTTTCCCTTCTATATCTGGGAATGAGCCCACGATTCATTAATGGGTTGAAGCACAGCGACGTCACATTAAAAAAAAAATGGAGAGCTTACAAACAGGGGATCAGTTCAGTAACGAACACCCAATACAGAATCCAGCGATCTGGTATCCATCTCAGCATGAGACTCGTCAACTTGGATCCGGCCACGCGTCCACCTAGAGTTACCATGCCATTGCCTTGGGCATCGATGAGGAAGATCACATGCCAGGTTAACCACATCCACCAACTTGAGTCTGCCTTTCGCACATTCATATTTGTCTCCGCCAAATTTGGTTTCTAATTGGTATAAGTAGCCACTTTTTTTTATGTTTTGTTTATTAACTAATGCACTCAGCTCTTGTGCTTATTTTATATAATAAAATTATACTAGAATTTATTCAAATACTTCATCAGAAATATCCACTGAGTTATTGACATTTCTTTCTCGAAGTATATGCCCTATATTTCAGTCAGTGTTAGAAATTTCTAATCCCTGCTATCATTACTTTCGACTCTCTTCATTTGTTACATCATCGGGTCGATGGCCGCAGTTGTTGTGAGAGGACGATAGGTGCCGGGGTTCAATTCTCTGGAGGGACGGTGACATTTTTTCAGAGAGTTTAACCCCGGATTGACTTGCCATTCGCTGTTGGGAGCAAAGTGATTAACAGCGCGGCATCATAAAAGGCGATATGATGCTGTCACAAAGCCATTGAACACAACATACACACACAAAAACTACACCGCGAGAGTTGCAGTGATAGCCAGACAAGCGATACAGTTTACGGAGTCACTGCAACTAAGCACCCACCACATATTAAAAAAAAAATAAAAATCATTTTTACATATATTTTTCTTATGCACCACCATCTTCTGAAACTAACTTTTGCAATTCTGGATCAGATAATAAAGACAAGGTTTTCTAACGAGATGCCATTCCACTAGTAAGAGCAAATACGGAAAATAGCGTGATTTAAAATCATTATCTCGTCAAAACACGTACCTGGTGTCAAACTGTTCATGAATTCAACTACAATTAATAAATACTAGTAGCACTCTCTATTGATTTTCATTGGATCAATTGTCATATTATGCAATACAAATATTTCCACAGCAACAGCACTAAAAACAAATTTCGAATACGGCAGAGAATTAAAAGCAAGCGCTTTAGGCGTGTATATGTACATTCGAAATACTATTATATTCCGTACCAAACACATTTTTCCTGGAAAGGGTTATTACTAAAATATTTGTTGTAGCTGCATTATTTGTTGTAAATATAGATTAAATTGCATGTATATCCATTTAGTTGTCAAATTTGTGCTAGTGTCGCAATAAAAAACAATTGTTATGAGTAACGTTGTGCATTTTATCAAGGTTTAAGCTCATTAAGTAATTTTAACTGGCTGGTTCTAATTGTATTTATCAACTAATTTTTTATTATTTTATTATTAACATAAATTTTAAAAGGAGTTTTCGATCCTATTATCTTTACTGAACCATGTCTGGAGAAGTTTTACAAAAGTAGTTCGCAACATGTGATTTCAGCATCAATGTATGTATGAGATAACCGCATCCTATATTACTTACATTGCTCCTTTAGAAAAGAAGCAAATAAACCCCTTTATGGTCCAATAAATCCGAAGTGTTAACTCCCATTTCGAGTAGTGTGTAAAAATCAAATGTAGCTTGCAGGAGTAAAGATTTACAGGAAAATATAAAACAACCAAAACGTAGATCTAGGTGGTGAACAATCTTAAAGCGGTGTACTGGTGATTCGGCGTAGCGCGATTACCGCTAGCTGTATTCCCTTGTTTTTTTTCCCAAGCTCATATTTCTAAAATTATTGCAGTACTAACGGTTAAGATAACGGTGGTTTATTAGTATAAGGTTAACATAATATGCATCTATTTCGTTAAACTATTTTGCAACTACAATAATGCAATTTTTCCCAAACGCCAATTATTTAAACATATTTTTATATAAAAATATGCCGTCCCGAAGTGGAGTCGAACCACCTTGTAGGGCTATCGCGGCTCTACCGCAAACCGTTGCGACCACCGGGGGCTTTGACTACACAAGTAAACTTCACAAATATATGCGAACGAGATGTTATAATGACCTAGGATAGGCAATTGCATTATTGTATTTACATACGCCAAGAAAATAATACACTTCGGTGTCAAAATATTTTGCAACTGTTTGAAACTGTTTGTTGGCTAAAATTTCTTTTGGATATATTATATAAAATGTAATAAATATATCCATCTTTGAAAAAATAACATTAGCAACATTTATTGCAGTATTTACAGAAAACATTAGAAATATAATATCATGAAACTCCGAAATTTCTGCTAATCGATTAACACAAAAGACAGGATCACTAACATCACGGATAAATTTTCTATAATTATGTTATCTAATTGATAAATTACAAATCTAAATACATCTGAGGTAATAAAGACAAGGTACACATCTAAGAATTTTTTAAAGTTATAACTGAAATGATAAAATAAAATGTAGAATTACAGAAAATAGTTGGAAACAATGACGACTCAATACACAGATTCGTAAACATTAACAATAAGTGATCACCAAATAACCTGCGAACGGAGCGCTTCTTTATTATTCGATTAACGAAGTACCACTAACAAAACTTATAGAAAGTTCTACCCTAGTTTAATAATTATTATTTCACTGTAACCGGTAGTGAAAGAGAACCTACTACAGCAGCAGTTCAACGTTTAAGAAAAAGGACTGAAGGTCTATCAGAAAATGCGGTTCAAGTTATTTAGCTAGCCCAGAAAGCTATTTTACACGTATATTCCTAAGATAATGATTTTTTACATCACTAAATTAGTTTAAAAGTTTTTAATTAAATTTAGTTAAGATAAATTCCAATTTTAAAGAAACATTTAATTAATATTAGTGTAACCTTTGTCAGCGCCATCTAACTCAAGTCGAAAATAACTAAATTTGCGTATAAATTTTGTTCAAATTAAATTATTAGTAATTAATTTGGTGGTTAGATTCACTATTTACATTTTGTTTGGATATAGATGGTATACTGTTTCGAAAAAGGGCTACGTTGATTCGATGCAGAGAATTAGGCGCACGTCGATTGGGCACGACATATTCAACGTCCACAAATTGGATCCAGTAAAAACTTGCGCGATGACAATTCGACACGACTATATTTCAGTGGAGCTCTTTGGTACCCTCGTCTATCAAAATGACATCCAGATATCTTCGAGGTAATTTAACCTGGAACTACATAACAAATTTTCATTGTCGCTGTAAAAGTTACTGCGAAGAAGCTGTTCATAAGCATCATTAACATTTGGTAAGACGAAAGCTAGAGCTGGTAATAGTCGTATTTGTAGTGCAAATTCAGCATCTTTCCTGTATCATGCTCGCAGTCCTGTTTGCTGTATTTGGCTCCATACACATTGGGATAAATGAAAAAATCACCTACGTACTGCCGATTGCGGAAACTGTTGCATTACAACATTTATCGCAGCTTGTTCGAAATCTACTATAACTGACACTGGTGGAAGATTGGGTTAGATGATGTGTAATTCTTGAAAAATCGGAACCAAGTTGCTTTAGAAATTACCAAAAAGCTGTTCTAATTAATTCTGTTTGTGTAATTAAATTCTCTAGCATATATATTATTAATATATATGTATTTTTTGACCTTTGTGTACTTATCTTTTAATTCCTGATTTATTCCCACTTAGAGGTCAATAAAACAATAAATTGGTATTTAATTATTTATTGTTTTATTGACCTCTAAGTGGGAATAAATCAGAATTAAAAGATAAACATATATATTATATGACGACCATGTAATTATTTCTCACCATGGTTTTCCAACATTTTTGCCATAGTTCTATGATTTATTTGATCTTTCTTCTGTGCATTCAGCTAGCGCCTTAGTTTCTCCTATTTGTTGGACAGGTGTTTTGTTGTAGATTCTCGTTAAATTTCTCTACTATCTCAATTGTCATCGTCTTATGTAGTTGTGAAAACTTTATATTTTTAATGGCCGTTTTATTTTCTCGTTCCATATTCCCTCATATCTAGTGACACCTTATATTCCGTTACACATATTTCATTTCTACTACTTGCACTTCAGGTTTTCTTTATTTAGCGAGAACCCATGTGAACTGGTGTGCATGTATATGATGTTGAAGACATTTGTATCGTTTCTTTTAATTTGTTTTCTGTTTAGGAACAATTTATTTATAGCTAAATACGTTGTGTTAGGTTTTTTCTTCAGATATTTAGACTTCTAGTTTTACTCTTTCCTTCAATGCGATGTTGAGGTGTTGAAATCTACTCACTTATTTAACGACGTCTCGATCTGTCTGTACTTGTGTTTCTTCTGTCCTTTTGTCTTGCTTAATTTCCTTTTCACACCTTATTTTTTAAATGTATCGTTCCAGGTTATTAATTTTCTTTTTCGTAAATGTGTTTCATTTCGAATCATATTGACTAGGTTTCTACGGCAATAAATAGTGGTTTTGTTTAAACTTTTTTCCAGCTGCTATAACTTCGTCTACTGGTGCATATTGCAAATAACAAGCGGTTCAGACTACGCCTGCCTCACTTCGTCTCCTTCTCTAAATAGTCTTCGGCTCCTATTTTCTCAATACCAGTTTACTTTTGCTCCATAATATTTTTCCAAATATTTCAACTAAAACTCTACTCTAAAACAACTTTGATATACAATAGCTTCTATTGTAGTTCTATTATTTTTCCCAACTTTTACTAGAGCATTACATTATAAATCATCACTATTATTGACTTGTTTGAACCTTGACTTATTTTTAGTTGCAGATTTCTAACTATGTATAATAGGGTCCCCAATACCTTGACGATTCTCAGTTCTAATGCAATTTTTTTTATATCCTGGTGCCTTCGGATTTTTAAATTTCTTGATTACATCTGAAAACTTATCTATTTTATACTATCCTCCTCAATGTTGGACCTTGTCTTTTTTTCTTCTTCGTTCAATTGAATGACCATTTTTCCATGTTTCAATGCTTCCTTGCTTTCCGATTCTTCATTGCGACTTCATCTGTGTGTCATTATTTTTCATATTATCTAGTGTATTGTAGTTGCTGTAGTTTGCGGATTCGTTTAGAATACTTATCACCAAATTCGACGATTGCATTCAAGTAACACACCAGAATATGAAACCAGAAGCATAGTATCAAGTCAACGTAAAATGCCGCTATTGCGGTTGAAAAGAAAGGCATAACTGGTTTAGAATGACTACAGTAATCTCATCGATCGCTCTACATCTCAACTAACGCAAAAACTAAAACGGCAGCAACTACAACGTCGAGCAGTCGATAACCGGATATTGGAAATACAGACATGTCTCCTAAATTTATTCAAAAAGACGTCCGGTGTAGCGGTATCTAGTTCCACTTTTATAGGTTTGCGACAAAGAGAACTGTCGCATTCACGGTCAATGCAGAAAATTGCTTTGCAATAGTAGACCACAATTGTGGGATGCCAATATATGATGAAAATGAAATAATTTTCAGATGGTTTATAGATTTTTTTAAGGAAAAAAAAAGCTTTACAAGTTAATTACGCTATCGCGTTTCTGAAGCACAAAAACATCTTAGAGGTAGAGTTTGCAAATAGTATTTAGAGAAGGTTGTATTCCCTAAATCCCCATCCGGCAATGTTAACACGAAGTTGTCTATAAATAACTTCCTATTTATCTCATTATTTTTATTTCTGTCCGCGCGGTAAAACTAACGACGTTCGAAACATTCCGCAATACAAAAAAGAAGACCTGTTGCTGCTGGCCTAATTGGTTTCCGCCTTGCTTTCATGAAATCAGTTTGCAGTACATCCGCGTTGTAAAATTCTTGGTGCATGGCTGGAAAAATAATCAGAAAATCATTAAGTTACTTTATTGAACTGCTTCGGTTGGATTACGTTGATCAGGAAATATAAAATTGCAGTAATTTAATTACAAGTATCTCGGAAGTACTTCTTTCAGTTAAACTAATGATCAATTAATTGAAGCTAGTAAAGTAAAATGCCCCCGACATAATACAAATTAGTTCTTTTATAAAATACTATTTATTAAATGATCGTTCCACTTTTGGGTGTATTGAATAATTATTTAACTGTACAATTGAAAATTTGTCTTGACTTTTTATTATAGTAATTTATAGTCTCCATTTAATCACTGTTAGAGATAAATACGTGTTAGAAACTTTCAATTAACTCACGACTAAACTCTGAAAGCCTTCTTTTACTTATGCAATTTATTTTTCAGTTGCATTGATAGCCCTAGTTCTTTCCTGTTACAAAGTGACCTAGAACTTTAATATTTTATCGCACTAATCCCGAAGCTTGGACAGATTAACACGCCGTTATGTTAGATTCTTTGTGATACTCTCTTAATCGTTCTGCATTTATTTTCAAGTATACCACAATCAGTTTGGTTCTTTGGTTACAGTAAATCTCAAGTGTTATCAAACTAACTTTAGTTAGTTCACACTAATCCAAGCTGTTCTCTCGACTTAAAACTTACACGACTCGGTTTTTTTATTTTTGATTATTAGCAGATTCTATCTACCTGAAAGCATGTCCTCTCGTAATAAAAGAAAATAAATCAAGATAATAAAAGGTATTATACAGCACATCACAAAGTTAATTTTGAATCAGGAACGTGCCAAGGAAGCAGTTACAGTTACATTTGAAACAATTCTTTGAACGAGTAAATAGTCCTTTAAAGAAGACTTGTATTAAATGTTAAATGCATTTTTGATGTAATTTGGCAATTTATTATATAATTTTATAGCTCTATATTCGGGTGTATGTACATAGTTGTATGACGCTTAGCTTGCTATAGTATTTATAGTTCCTTACTAGGTTATGCAGATTGTGTGTAGTGTGCCCGACTCAATTATGGAACACCAAGCACTCACTAATTGTCAATATGATCCTTTGATATCACTACTTAACTCACACCTGAAAACATTCCCATGTAGTAGCTATTCCAAAACGAGGCAAGAACCCAGTATTCCCACAGAATTACGTCACCATCGCTCTTATCTTATGTCTATCTACATTCGCCCTCCTCCTAAACAGACTGAAAAAGAAACTGTTCGACCTTAACATCCTGTAAGATGACCAATTTGGTATCCGCGAAGGGCTCTCTACGGACTTCCAGCTGGTCAGGATGACAGAAACCATCTGAAGTTCTTTTGAGGCGCGTGAGACGATGGGAGCGGTTTTCCTATACATTGAAAATGCGGACGACACGGTCTGGCACCACGGTCTAATTTATGGAATGATTGCCACTGATATCAACTCTGGAATAGTGAGATTTGTGCTATCGTATCTTTCCAACCGTTCGTTTTTTGTTCGACACGAAAACTCGATTTCCACAGCGAAACTGCTGGGGTTCCACAGTAGTCCCTTATTGACCCCACTGTATTATTAATATATACATATGTATGACCTTCCACAGGAAATCATGTGTTGAAGACTTCAAAGTCAAATCGACGCCATCGCTCGATGAATGAAACTCAATTTACAAAAAGACCACATGACAACATCTTTGTCGGATCTTTTCAGTTAGCGAGGAGCCAGTCAGTCCTATACCTCGGCATTACCGTGGCTCAAAGTTTGACTTTCTGCCAGCATGTAAACATCACAACTGAAAAATTCATAGTCACAAGGTCAGGTCTGCTGCCGTTCTTATGCTTCAAAAGCTCGAAGCCACTGAAACTAAAAATCCTGGTATGTATATACTTCGTCCGATAGTCACTTACGGGGCACTTTCATGGTGAAGTTTTGCTAAGACCCATTTCAGGAAGCTGGAAGTCTTCCTAAATAGGATCCTTAGAATGAGCGTGGGAACTCCTTGATTTTTGAAAAACGACCAATGGCGAACCGACCTGCAAATTCCATCCGTCAAGGAATATCTAACAGTACTTGCTACGAAAACGCTAGATAGGACCACCAGCGCTGCAAACACGCTAGTAGCACATCAAGCCGAGCTCGATCCGGACCGACCATCTCCGAGGGTAAGGATTAAGAGAGCACTGCGCATCGCAAGTCAGTAGGGTACCAACATCATAGGAATATAAATGTCCATGGCAGACCACTGATACCGGTGCGAATGTACCCAACACTTTCAACATTATCACACGCTTGAAGAGCCTTTCAGGGAAATAATAGAGTTTAGGAATTTTTGGACCTACCCTGATGAAGAAACGATGGATAACAGATTCCGTTGTGCTCAAACCCACAGTTCAAGTCGATAAATACTTGATAAGGTAAGAATACACACTCCTCGAAGCATTGGACGACAAGGCGTATTTAACCGTTGTTATAATATGTATATGATAATTCTTTTCTCTATCAACACCCGATTTAACTTTTTTGTCGCGGATTTAAAACAATACGTCTTCATAGTATCATATATGAAGAATTGCATCAGCGTATTGATACAGAAGGCAAACATCAAAAATATTAAGCATGCCGGCCAGGTAAACCAGAAGCATGGTCGGATCCACGATCGATCTTTGTGGAACTCGTCTAGAAATTAGACTGAGTGAAGACAAATCATTTCTTTCAATTTATTGATTTTAAATTTTTTGTTCCGAAATTTGACGTTTCGTTGTCTGAATTAAATTGTTGCAATTTTTATCACTACATTATAAGCCTTTTTAGGATCATAATTTTCAGATAGTTTCTGAGCATTGTATAGATCCCCCAACCTATATCCACTTTTAATAATACTATTATCGATGCAATTATTCTTATGTTGTACATAAAAACAAAAAAAATCAACACAACATATTGCACTGAACGAAAAATGTACACAAATATAATTAATTAACAAAACATTAATTCAATAATTATTTTTTTATCAAAATTAGTCCAACGAACCCAGTTATCAATACAACGTATATGCGTTTATTGTATTAATAATTGCAAACAATCAATACTTTAATAATTTTAATAAACACATTTATTAAAAGAATTAACTTGTTATAAGTATAAGTAAAACTGAAAGAAATAGAAACGAATAAAATATTTTATTAAGTTAATAACGTGCTGCATTATATTAACCCACTAATTTATAATTTCTTGTTTGAGTAAGTAATAAACATCATTTTATTAATATGATAAACTGATTTATTAAGCAGTAGGTAGGTATGACTAATAAATAAATTTATCCACACTATAATTTTTTGTTGTTGTATTAATGAACCCAACTCAATAAATGATGTTTATTGATTTTGTTTTTTCAGTGTGGCCATTATAAGTACTTGTATTGTATTGTCTTTAAGGTATAACAGTTAAAAATTAATTTCAACTTAATACTCCTTTATTGAAAGGAAATCGCGTGAAATTGCGTTTTGAAGTTAATTGCTTCAGGTAAAACGTGCCGTTTATTCAGAGAGGAGGTAAGTATCGGGACTATAAGATGGATAGTTGCTGCGAGGCAGAAAGTAACGAACTGTCTTTACGATTGCTGATCGATGAACGAGAAACTTTGGGTGTAACAAGAGCACATAGTCAGTCTCTTGCGCCACTGTTCTTTTACAACTTTATGGAATTTGCGAGACAAAGTAGCGTAATACGTTAATAGGTAAAGCGACAGTTGAGTGCGGGAAAATTCGATAGACTGTGGGAAAGTCTTGTTCTTTGATGTACGATGCCAACCGTCAAATGTTAATTACAAGTATGAGTTGGCGTTAATAGTATTTAATTTAAGGTGTATTTATATAGAGTGGTTATCAGACAATTCTCTAGAATGTTCTTTAAAGTTTCAACAAGAGTAAGTTATATTGCTAAATGTTTACTTTAATGTAATTTTGACTCGCTCTCACAGCAATCCATAATCCGTAAAATGTCCTTCTAAAGCTATGTTATCTAATAAACAGTATTGCACTTACAGTTTGTTCTCTCATCTGATTGACGTTGTAGTATACATTAGTTTAGCTAAACCTGAAAATAAGGAACTAAGATTATTTTACATTCAAGCACACTTTATAAACGCAAGAATTAATTCAGAAAAGGAACGGAGATGTAAACAGATTTCAGGCGTAAAATATAAAACACAGTCTAATATATCTTAAGCAATGCGATTTTCCACGACGGATGTGGGGGATAAGTAAGAACCCACAACATTAGAATATTAAAGCGAGCAACAAATTCTCGAGAAGAATGCTCGGTAGCAGAAAAAGCCTGAGCATACGATAAAGCCAGATAATAGAGAGCTTATTAGGTGATTTATGGTGACCTCTGCCTTTTCCATTGTTTTTTTTTTCTCATAGTGAAACGTTCCGTTAGCTAGAAGGCCTCCCGCTGATGTAATAAGAATCGCTAAAAAAAACTTAATTAGTTCTTGGTTTTCGCTAAGTTTATAGGAACATCTGGCCTGTTCTACTTTCTTAATAATTCAAATATTAAAATGGCGCTCTTTTTAGGAATCCGCTGGACTGGAAATTATTACCATTTTTTGTCAAAGGAGAAATTTATTTGATTTATTGCATACTGAATTCTATACTAATTGATTAATGGAATTACAAAGAGACGTATAGATGTGATCAAATATATATATCTTCCTGCAGCTTCTAAAAAAAAACTAGCGTACGAAACAGAAAGCTAAGACAAACGTTGTATTGATTGGATGACCGTTTTGATAACGCAATCGTTTTCGTAACCCATACATATGGACTTCGACATCGGTCCATTTAACACAAGGGGATCGAGTGCTATCTTCAAGCCATTCATTTCTCTTAGACCTGAAAGAATTGTCGACGTGCACAAATATACAGAATGGGGAATACAGTTAGTGAAATAAAAGAAAACAATTTAATTTGTACGATTCATATTTATCTGGTAATAATATTTTCACTCTATGATACCCTCGCGAAAATTTTTTAAATTTTTTGGTGCGTGTAGGACAATTGTACCACAGAAACTGAAACTAATGATTCGATTTTACAGTTTTTTTTACTTAAGTTGTGCAATCAAATTAAATTTGTCGGTGAAAATACGTCGAAACGTCTCCAGAACACTACAATTGTAGAAGTGGGCTAGTATAAGATGGTTAAGGTGATCAAAACACTATTGAGTTTTGCTGTAACACAGCCCTTTCAAGGTCACTTTCAGCGGCCAGCAGCCACCTAACTACAGGTATAGGCACAGCACTTGCCATTCGAATTCAAATTAGTAACATAGTCACTTCCACATGATTTCAAATCTGTGAATCCTTAGATACACGACATCTATCTATGTCAATACATATGTAACTATCTACATACATCTACATATTATGTAACTTTAGACTCGTTTTTATAATTTGAAACTGTCCTGTCCTACTACCTGAATGAAAGTATTGCTATAGGTAACACCTCTACATTGTTAATGAAGAGAATTACGGCTGAAAAGATAACACAACTAGACATATAAGGATTCTAAGAGAGTTTCAACAAGAGCCAATCATTAGACAAGCCAACAGATAACAGATTTCTCTCAAAATTCATCAAAAACAACTTTCCAGAGTGGCACTTCTAAGTTGCAAAGAATGTTCTGGTGAACCAACCCTTGAAAACTGATCTTATCTTATCTTGTATGGATCCAAGACAAATATACAAGTAGATGTTGCAGTTCATAATTCAGCGTTAAACTTTTAGGAGTCCTAGAACTATCTATACCGGGTGTCAACGAGATCATGCATCAGCCCGCCATTTATTTATTTATTTATTAGTTAAAAACTTTGAAATTCGGACCATATATATGAGTGATTGGTGGGCTTCTTCAGATGCACTCAGCTTTTCTATAGCACTTCCGGTCAAATCGGAAGTGACGTTAATTTTGAATTTTTAAATACAACATGTATTATTTCTGTTTATATTCTGTTTCTCCTAAAAATTTGCGATCTAGTGCAGGTCAACTTTTGACATATCTGTCAAAGATGGCGGTATCTGTTAAATGTATTCATTAAAGTGAAACTGCTTCGCAACAATTGTCGAAATGTAACAACCATCAAAGTTAGTTTTGAAAACAATTGAAACGTATTTTTAAAAATAAGATTTTTTTCTTTTTCCATTTTCAAATGACAGGTACTCGTTTTTTTAAAATAGTAACACCTATTTTTTATTACAGTGCCATATTGGCATATTTTTTAGCTTTCAAGTGATATAAAATCAGCTGTGGTTTAGTGGTAAACAGATAGTACAAAATATAAAATGTTTTAAAAGTAGTCTAATTCCAAAGCAACAGAACAATTAGGTACATTTCAAATGGAAAAAACACAGTTTCCTTCGCCAATGCGTGTAAATGTGAAAAATACGTTTCTTAATTGTTTTCAAAGCTAACTTTGACGGTTGTTACATTTCGACAATTGTTGCGAAGCAGCTTGACTTTAATGGATAAGTTTAACAGATACCGCCATCTCTGAAAGAAATGTCAAAAGTTGACCCGCACTAGATGGCACATTTTTAGAAGAAACAGAATATGAACGGTTTGACCGGAAGTGCTATAGAAAAACTGAGTGCACCCGAAGAAGGCCACCAATCACTCATATATACGGTCCGAATTTCAAAGTTTTATTTTAGTTAATAAATAAATAAATAAATAATAAATAAATGGCGGGCTGATACATGATTTCGTTGACACCCGGTATATTATAGAGATTATGTCTGATGTCAAATTTCTAGCAGTAGAGTAGTTTCATTAATAGGTTGTTATACCTGAGGTTTAACTATTCAATTTTACATTTAAAATTCAAGAATAGCAGTAACCGCTTCAATGTAAAAAAAAGCCAAGTAAAACATATACATACACGACAGATGCCAGACAGAAATAAAAGAGTTTTATTATCACCTTGATAATGACAGCTTCATTGTCGAAACGCATCGGTGTTTAGTTAAAAGTTTTTGGTGTTTAGTGAGTTCAAGTATTTAATGTTCTACTTCTGCAACAAGAGATCCAGTGAAGAACTTCCTCGTTACTTGGTATGACAATTCAGGATAGTTTTAATAAATAATAATTTGGTGCTATATTCCTGGCTTTTTGTAAATTACGAATTTCCTCAAATTAATTTTACATATCCCTATGTCATTCTGATAGGGTTACAATTTCTCAACATCTTGGCTGTTACGATTTTTTTTTGGTTTGAGCGCACTCTAATTTGTTATTTGCATACAGAAGTATAAGTGTTAGCATATGTACAGGAATGAAAGATCTGGTAATAAAATATTCTAAAGAAATTAAGACATTTGAATCACATTAAGCTTAGTTAACAAAGCGGGATTAAAAATTACACAATAATGGTGATTCTTGGTAGACGCAAAAACTATTTCATAATAAACATGAACATTTTAGCCAACCATTCATGTGTATCGAATAGTTTAGCTTACAAATATGGAAGGAATGATAATTTGAAATTAAAATTCAATAACGATTGAACGATGTAGGAAAAGCTGTGCATATCAATAGCACACATAAAGCGTGTAATACATATTGGCTTATTGCAGTGCGTCAATTACAACTAATTTACAAGAGGTTTCGGAAGGAGCCATAATTGCAATTATGTACTAGTTGAGTACATTCCTGGAACAAAACTGTAATGAAGTTACCAAACCGTAAGCGGTTAATATTCAAATATGAGTTGTTAAATATAAAAAATCAAAAGCAATTGACAAAATTTACATGTATGGTTTAGACCACGGACAGATATGAAAGAGCATCTTGTACCGACCGATAATGTTGTCCGCATTCTATTCTCATCTCGTATGATCTTGCGCAAATTTCAATCTTGCCTGCTTATGCCTTTTGTAAGGATACTTTTAAAACCGGATAAAATTTGTTGAAAACGCCCGTTGGTTCTAGGAAATTTAAATTACATTTTATTTGTTGCTCGGTTACATTACCAGAATAGCCTAACCAAAATATCGGTGAGCGCTGCCTTCGAATTTATTTTTTATTAGTCCACTTAAGCACGATTCTTGCCGTAGAAATTACCCAACATTATAAAATTCTTGATGAGATAATGGGATCGTCCTATTTTTTATTAATTGATATGTATACTTCAATAACTTATATATTTAACAATAAATAAACTTTTGAAGATGTTTAGAGGCTTTTATATACTGGAAGGTGCTGCCTGATGAAATTTTGCCGAATATATACTAGCTAACAGCAGTACAAAAGCAATTGGTTAACGATTAAACTAAGCTGGTGTTACACAGTTTGCACATGTTCGTACTTGCTAGCTTACTAGCTTTAAGTGTAAGTTAGTGTTGCATTCTAATGTGTACTCCTGTGATAATGTGTAATAACGATAATACGTAATATTAACGCGAAAATGTAACACCAACCAAGATATTACCACGACCATCGTATACCCAACTAGAAAAGTTTAATGTTGCACTCGAGTATTCTCCGACTCTGCGAATGAGCTACCTTCAAATTATGCATTAGGTGTGTACATTATGTGCACTTAATTTGGGCTTATATTTTATTAATACAATAATTTCAACTTTCGCCGTGTTATTACAGATAGTCTGTATTGAGAAGCTTACAAGCTTTACTTCTACTGTTCGTAATATTTAAACATGTGGGATAATTCAACAAGATAAATTATCCAACCTAGACTAATAGTGGTAGGAAGATACCTATATCCTGATATCCTGGCTAAGTTAGTGCCAACATCATCGGGAGTATATGCAGTAATCCATGCACTTTACTATGTGTATAATTTCTACCTACTGCAAATATATTATATTCAATATGGTTTTTGTACTATAATCTCAGTCAATATATAGTTTGTTAAACGTACGCTTGTTAGTTTAATATTTTGTATTTAATCGAAATACGCACAATGATTGAATATCGAATTAAGTTCGAAATTATTATCAAAATATTATATTAAAACGCACTCCCTGTTTGAGCTTTACTTTTTTTCAATAAAAAACACTGCATTTCAATTTCCTGTACATATTAATTTTTATTTCATAAAAGCTCTTTATCCGGATAGGATAATGTGCGTTACCAAAACCATCACTGTTTATTTAGTCAGCATTCCCTATACACATAAGAGGATGTAGCCTGGCTAAACATAATAACGAAAGCTCTTGGTTTTGTGCAGTTTCATTGTTTATAAAAATAATTGTAATAACGTATGCGCTAACTGGTATCAATCCTTTCAACAGGATGAAGTAGAAATATAGGCATCACGTGTAAGGTCAATAAATGTTGTAATATAATAAACAGCTGATACTGAGGAATAAAATATTTGAAATACAATAATAATAATATCAGAAGCAGCAGCCCTTAAATATTACAGAAATAAATTAAACAGCAATGGGCGCAAAACATTGTATCAGTAATGCAGTATGTGGAGAGTATCACGGAAAAAGTTGTATCACGTGGTGAAAATTCTTTGCGTCTCAAAACATGTGCAAGAACTTCATGTATTACTCTAGTAACGGTCACATTAAACAGTGCGATGCAATTTAATAAAACCTTTATGTACTTCTCTTTCAATTCCTGAAATATTGTATTATATTACTATATGTTCTGGAATAAATTGGTATTTAATTAATTGTTATTTTATTGACCTACAAGTGGAAATCTTACTTGTTTTTTTTTAATGTGTGGTGGGTGCTTAGTTTTTATCTGTATTAATGAAATTTTGAGGGGCAACAGAACCATGAGCAAGGAGGTGAAAGATGATGATGGCCCCAAATTGGCGTTTCAGTTTGTTTTCGTTTTTTGAGAATCGTGGTCAGAACAGATACAGAAACCAATAAGAGATGTTAATGGAATAATTAAACATTTTAAGAATGTAATGTCAATCTGTAAATGACTCCATTTAAGATTTCGTTTTGGTACACTAAGTACAACTTTTCATCGTTAACTTCAGACAGCTGTACGGTTGCCGATATTGAAGTGCTTAGGTCGAGTGCTTTACTCGACCCACAAGAAACTCGGACGACTACCTTTTGATTTTCACAAACAAAATAGCATATTCAATAAATTTTATAGCAAAAATAACATGACAGGCAAAGATTGATATTCATGCACAAGAAAAGACGTCCAGGCCGTACGTTGAGAAAACGTATTAGTCTTTCGTTAGCCAAGGCAAATTCAATGAACGGACCTCAACGAACAAAAAGGGTATTTCAAGAAATTTTAGCGTAGCTTGCAAATTACAGGACAAGGACGCTTTTTCTTTTGCATAAAATATTTGCATTTGCAGAAACATCGCTCATGTCCAGGAGAAACTGCTCTTCTGATACTAAAAGGCCGGGGCCCATATTATTATACAAATCTAGTAAGACGTTGACATTTGCAAGAAAATACAGAATAAGGATGATTCGGCTGCTTTTGCTCACTACGCACTGGGTCCAGCTAGTAGAACATTATTCAAGCCATTCAAATTAAAAAATTTACAGAGATATTTACGAAAAGACTTTGCGAATGTGTTCTCTCCCGCATCAACTTCAGCAACAATACATAATACTGTAACTATGTTCAGAATCGCCATCGATTTAACGCTAATACGTTTCCTAAAGAAGTTTTCAACCATCTGAAGCCATATCTGATATAAATAAAGCACAACCTGTTTAAAATCCTAATGCCGATGATTAAAGCAGTAATGAAGGAATTGATAATTGTAATTTAGAATCGGCTGACAATCCTAAAAAAATGTATCTATTGAAACGGTGCGGCTTTATCAGCACCTGACTGTCCCAAACTGAATATTCATGCCGTCATGTTGATAGACAATTTTAAGTAAAGTTTTCCACGAATTGTTGCAGCAAAGAAAAAAATTAACAAGGTGATGCTAACAAAAAACCTTGAAAAGCCATTCTTTAAAATTCTGTTTGCAATGCAGTTCTAAAGTACCCTCCTCTTCATTTCACTTCTGACGAAAGGTTGTACCATTATATTTTTCGATATACTAGCTACGAGGCGTGTTTTGAAAGTAAGTATCGTTTCGAAATTCCGCTGCTGCAGCTCTGCGAGCGGCAGTTCGCGCGTACGCATTGTTATCCTTCACCTGTTGACAAGCTACAGACGCCATTACGTCAACAATCGACCGTGTTTAAACCTTTGTGACTATTTAAAATGTCTCCGCCGAGAGAATCCTGCCTACTGTGAAGTATATACTGTTATCCGCATTCTTACTGCTAGAGGTGTGAAAGCAGCTGAAATTCATTGTCAGATCTGTGACGTTTATGGAGAAAACATTATGAGTGATGGAATGGTAATGAAGTGAGTTAGAGCTTCTAAAGTTGGCAGGAATAATGTTCATGACTAGGAACGCACTAGGCGACCTTCTGTCATTACTGACGATTTGATGAAAAACGAGAACAGGCACTTCACGATCTCTTCGTTATCTCAGACATTTTCTCAAGTTTGAAGAAGTCTTCTGTATGAAATTGTGACCGAACGCTTCGAATCAGGCGGCAGACTTTTATGACAACAGGATACAAAAACTTGTTGTTCGGATACGATAAATGCATCAATAATGGCGGCAATAATGTAGAAAAGTAGGTTAAGATCCTGGCTTTCATATAAAAATAAAATTGTTATAGAAAGTTCCCTAGTTTTTTAAATATTTTAAAAAGGTACTTACTTTAAGAACACGCCTCGTATATATTTTTGTAAACAGTAATATAACTAAATTTCTTATTACGGTAAAAGTGGCCACAATTTACTTAATTTAAATACAACATCGTGTATGGTTTTCCGTTCCTGAAATAAAATTGGGTAACAAATCGAGTGTTATAACCCTTGCCCTACTTTAGTTTAACAATTACAGGAATATGTGGCTATAAACTCTTGCGAAATTGAGCAGTAAAAAGCGACTAAATGTTGTTCATGCCACTAAGGTCGAGTACAGAATACGACAACGATACGATCATAATCCATTGCTACCGATTTGTTTCTATTAATCACAAAACGTTAGCTTTATAAGTTTTGTGATTAATAGATAAAATAGAGTACTGATAAGCACGTGATAGAATTTGTTTGTCTAGTTTCTTGTCCAATATATTTTACTACTTAACCTATTATATGCATTGAGAAGTAGGTACTTCTTGTATTTATGGTCTCATAAAAGTACTACAGTCTTTAGTAATACTCCTCTCACTTGCCACAACGTTTTCCTATAGTTTTATCTATAGTCCTTACATTCTTAAGTATCGAGTTAACTTAATGATATGTATCTCTCAGAAATATTGCCTTCAATGGCTGTATGAATGTTCTGATGTTGATCCTAGTTTTAATTGACGGATAATGAAGACAATACGAGAGAATGCGATCAGGAACATTTATTGTGTTACGATCATCAAATAATAACTAATTACGACAAATACCTCCAAACACACAATACGAACTTCGTCGTCAAAATACGTATGTATGTATCTAGAACCATATGTATAACCGCTGGACTAACAGAAAAAGCATAAATGACAACATATTTCTCATGTTGTCATTTTGGACTTATAGAGAAAATGAATAACGATCGCAGTCTTTGAAATAATTCGTTGTATATCAAGAAACAACGCTTTGTTTTCAAACCAAAAAAACGTGGGAGCACATTGAAAAAGACGGAATGCATGCTGTCGCTGAAAAAGTTGGAACGTGACAATAATAGAATTGTTTTAGGATAAACAGTCGAAGCTAATTCATCCTACATGCATGTCCGTGAACAGATTTGAAAATATAAAACGGTTTTTAAGATTTGATGCTAAACCAAAGTCTAGAAACAGACAAGGTTGTCCTATTTCTTATGTTTTAAAATAATGGTTGGTATAATGCAAAACTATAATGATTCTAGAAATCAATGTTACATCAATCAGCAGCCGATTGGTTTTCGATTTAGATATAGTATTTGCGCAGCAAACAGAAAAATACAAAATAAAAATTTTGCTGTGGCACAGGCTAGGCAATAGACGATAAAATATATATTGGAAACATTTCCGGTGTGCTGTAGTACAACGTAATTTTAAGATGCACGTAATTCAACGCATAACAACATGGACGTGGATGAATTCAAGAAACCTTAGAATACAAAACAATACATTGCGGTACTATATATAGGGTTAGTCAAAAGTATGGAATAGGCGCTTTATTTCCGTAAATATGAGCTTTATAACAAAATGTCTTTAACAAAAGTTGTTTTACTAATTATTCTCCATGTCTTAGACTACTCGTGTTTTTTTTGTGTCAACGTATTTCCATGGAAATGTATTAATTTTTTTTTTTTAATGGCAACCAAGTGATGTTTTTGCTGATTTTTAATCCTCTTTTTTTATCTTGAAAAAGACTTGATATTTTTTCATATGCTTTAATAATAACATTTTAGATAAAATACTCACAATACTTTATTCACTTATATTCAAGACCCTCTGCAGCTTGACAATAACCTAATCTATCACAAAAATTACGCAACGAATTTTGCAGCCTGTTAGGTGGTATTTCTTCAATTTCATGCCTGATTCTGGCTGCCAGGTCTTGTAAATTTTAGTGGTTTCGCTTTGTAAATTTTATTATTTAAATGGTCCTAGAGGAAAAAATCTAAGGACTCAAATCGGGCGACCTAGCAGGCCATTCAATAGGTCCTTGACGTCCAATCCAAGGACCTGGAAAGACGTTATTAAAAAATAGACGAATATCAACTCCGTAATGTGGTGGAGCGCCGTCTTGTTGAAACCAAACATTGTGGCTTGGCATTCCTTGGTGCAATGTTAGGTACAATGTGATCACGAAATAGGTTTAGGTACCTATCTGCTGTCAAATTTTCATCTATAAAGTATGGACCTATTATGTGGTGCCCAATAATACCAGCCCAGACATTAAGTTTTTGTGGATGCTGTGAATGGTGTTTCATCATCCAATGGGAATTTTGAATGGACCAGTAGCGACAGTTGTGTCTGTTTACAAACCCATGTAGACAAAACATGGCTTAATCAGAAAATAAAATGTCGTTTAACCATCATTATTGCACAAAACTGCATTCTTCTGTCAAGGTCATCTTCGTTTAGTTCATGGAGAAGGTGTATCTTGGAGGGTTTGTATTTGTTCTTTTTTAATATTATAACTACCGACGATTGACTAATATCATTATCCAAAGCTAGTTCCGTTGTTGACGTAATTGGATTATCCATAACACTAAGTAATACATCAAGAGCTTGCTGTTGATTTGTGACCGATTTTGGACGTCTAGACTTTGGAATATCTTTTACATTTCCAGGTGCTCTAAATTGTCTAACCAACTTAGGCACTGCGGATTGTACAATAGGATTACTCTCCGGATTGAACGTTATTAAATAAATGACAAACATCTTGGTGTGAACGTTGTCGATCTTCATAACATCATTAAGATTTCAATTCTATCAGTTTCACTGAGTTTGACCATGTTTACAAATTAAAATGAAACTATTTTGATTAAATTAACTTAACTTATTGAAAGGTACTTCACAATGACAGGGAAAAATGACATTAAGAAAACAGAGGCCACTACAATTTTTTGTAGAATTATCCTCACATGAATAAAAAGAAGTATTAAAAACTAGAGGATCTGATGTAAAATTACATTTCGCCGTTTATTGGAAACTATGATTTTATACAGAAATTTTATTATTAAAGTATATGAAAAAATCAAGTCATTCAAGAAAAAAGAGGAATAAAAAATCAGCAAAAAAATA
Source organism: Holotrichia oblita (assembly GCA_023690525.1). Taxonomy (NCBI): domain Eukaryota; kingdom Metazoa; phylum Arthropoda; class Insecta; order Coleoptera; family Scarabaeidae; genus Holotrichia; species Holotrichia oblita. Next base: position 19,243,494 of record CM043020.1, on the reverse strand, counting down.
CTTGGTTGCCTTTAAAAAAATTTAGTACATTTCCATGGAAATACGTTGACATAAAAACCACGAGTAGTCTAAGACGTGGACAATAATTAGTAATAAAACTTTTGTTAAAGACATTTTGTTATAAAGTTCATATTTCCGGAAAACAAATCGCCTATTCCATACTTTTGACTAACCCCGTATAAAAATTGTTAACTGGAATTACTGCTAAAATTCTGAAAACAAAAAAAAATTGCGGCAGATATCTGTTTCTAAAACATTTGGTGAAAGAATTCTTTCTACCACATATAAAATCAAGGTTGAAGTTGTCACCAAATGTTAAAGCCAAACAAGTACTACCAAGCTAACTGCCCGGCAAGCAGTTTAGGAATTAGTTTAGTACAGTTTCTAAAGAGCAACATTACTGCTAGATCATGGTAGTGATGACTGTCCTTGGACTTTTCAAACCTCTGTATTTACTAAGAAACTAACACAACTTCTGACTATGTCCAAGAACACCCTAATTGTTTCCAACTTTTTATATAGTCCCAAATCATTTCAAACAACAAAAAAATAGTACTAAATACTTTTTAAATTATCTCTCCTTTGGTATAACGTAGAAACCACTTGTGATGAAATTCATTAAATTATTGAATCCATCCAATGTAAAATTATCAGTCTGATACGTTTCACCCTTTTATATTGGTGAGCATGCTTTATTCAGCCTTTGCATCGTTCTAATTAAGATTAAGATAAAAATACTACGTATAACTGATACGGAATCAAATTTTTGGAGCGTGGCTTGTAAAAGATACTTGCCATGATAAACGGAATATGTGTAGCTCGGCTAATGTAGTGGTGAAATTTTTGTACCCTTCCTATGATAAACAAAAGTTAATTTCATATAATAATGGCATTTCTAAGTGAGCCTGTCACGTACACAGCAAAATTCAGACGACAATATAACAACTAATATGTGTAGTCAGTTTATTATCTCCTAATGGGTATTTGAAATCTACAATGCTACTAAATTTGAAACAAATTATTTGAGCCGTAGAGAATTTCATATATTATTCAACTTGTGTAAAAGAGAAACTATTCTACAATCATTTCTGCCAATTGTATGAAGTTAAGGGGAAGTCAATAAACAACTAAAGTTTATTTTGAACCTACGGCGCGCTTGGGTTTTATTTATTTGCTTTCCTTTTATTTTTATTTGTCCAGTAGAACTTTTATTTCCGTTTATAAGAATTTACGGTCTGTGCGTTATGCCCCTTTTTGTTAGGTAGTACCCAGTTAAGCAAGGTCTCTTCATTATTTATATCCTCTTGGGTTACTTCGTACATTTATTTTTGTGCCTCTTCAGTAATTCGACATGCAAGGCGCTTTTAAGCATTTATGCTACATATGTTGTAATTTAACTTTGTTAATTCCACTGTAAGGTGACTTTAGTACATGTCGGAAGGAATTAGTTAGAATATGTTAGTACCGCTATTATTATTATTTTATAAACAAGAGCGCAAGTTGAAAATTGCAAGTATTTTTGTTTTCTTTCATATGCTTTTATGCTGCTTTGTTCGCTGTAAGCAAGACAGCTACTATGCAACATAACATTTTTTGGAATGAGCTTAGTAAAAGCGAATGCGTTCCTGCCGTACAGTGTGTACTTCGTCATTAGATACCTGAACCACAATAGTGATAAAGCACGGGTGAACGTAGAAACTGTCCTACCACCACAACTATAAGCTGAGGCATATAGGATTTTGTTACGCACATGCTTCGAAACATGAAACGTTTATTTAAACATAAACGTTTTATTTATACATTGGGTAGTTTTTAGTGAAAAAATACATTTCGTTTATATGTCAACAGGTCCAATAGACGCAATAATTTCAGGAGGCAACCAGAAACACAATACAACGAAGTTAGGTTGTTCTTTGACTAGAGGACCATTCTGAAGATTACTGTCCCAGTAGGCCAGAGATTTTTTTCTGTTTAGTACTGGAATGATCAATTTTCCTGAACAACTTTTTAATTCAATCGTGGATAAGGTTCATGGGGAGTGGAAACCGGAAACTGTAGTTGTGGCCACTGAGACTCCTTATCACACACCGACGAGTATTTAGTAAGAAAATACGTGAAAGGTGCAGTTTATACAGACAGCGGTATTGTCTTCTAAAAAATTGAATCACCAATAAATATAATTTTTATCATAGAAATTAAGATTGAAATTTTCTTCTAAAATGAAAAGGAAATCTGTGGTCTCTAGTCAAAATGTCTAAATAATATCTGCCCAGCAATACATAATATATCCAAGTAATCCTTTTAAAGCTGCAGAAATTAATGTTGATGCATTCAGAAAAGTTACACATCGAATTTGATAATGGCCAAGTGACTCTATTGGTTCAACATTTAAAAGAAACCAAGTTTGGCTAAAATATTGCAATTTTGTAAATGGTTTTTGATAATGCAACAAAAAGCAGAAGTCTTCAACAAAATGTGATCTAACTAGAGAAAGCAGTTTTACAAAAGCAGGTTACATAATCGCCAGAACGATATTTCCAAGAAAATTGGAGTTTCCGTGTATTTTGCGCTATAAAAGTGTAATGAAAATAGATCACGCACTAGAAGCGGACCACGTGGTTCGAACTCCGACTGCAAGATCTAATTTCATCACACTTAGCATATCAACCTTAATTGTATAATACCTCCACTTGGGCCATCCTTTATTGTGCAGTCATCTTCTTCGGAAAAATTTTACAGATTGAATTCTGTATCTTAACCGAGATTCCAACTCTACAAACCTTATTGCCCTTAACTTTTGAATAAGAAAGATGTAGCACCCATCCATTAAATGTGATGTGAGATCATAGAAGGAGATTGCGATTTATCCACCACAATCTATTTAAGACACACTTAACATTTTTGAAGAGCTAAAAACCCATGGCTTGTCAAAGGAGCACATAATAAAATGAGGTTCGTGTTACATACACAAATGTTTAATGCAGTATTTTAGACTTTACGATCCAACAGTTTGAAATGTTTTAAAAACGTTAAACAATAAAGAAACATTGCAAACAGATTGCATTTATTGAAAGATTTTCTGTAAATCTTACTTCTATTATATATTATTAACTAATTAATTGATTATTTATTTACATATCTGTTATTAAATACTTTCCTCGTCGCCTTCATTCCCAACTTTCCACACTATATAAAATCCTATTTATCTCTTAAAATAAGTCCGTTATGATGCAAATGTTATGTCCGACAGTTTTAAGGAGAAATAAACAAAAAAACAGTTTCCCAATTACGTTAATCGGATTCAATGGATAGCAGGAATATGAAAATGAGCAAATTGAACCTCATGTTGTTCTGGAAGGTCATACTTTACGTGAGCAAAGAGTCTGCTGTATCTATATATCAGTAAATATTTAAGATGGAAAGTATAATGTACAGAATATCGATGCATGAACCGTGCCGTACGTAAAATCTTCAATACAGAAAGTTCGTAGAATGACTTTCGATAAAGGTTCCATATCTATGCATAGATGAATCTCAAGTATAAAACTTAGTTCGTCGTTGATGTTCCTAGAGAGTAGAGATTTAGGTTTTCAACTTAAAATTTACTGTGAGCGAATGTTTCACATACGCACAGCCTGGGGCTAGGTCGCAACAAATATGTATTTATGTACATACAACTTTTGTACAAATCTCTAGCTTTGTCACATGGTCTTAGAAGGAAATTAAATTCCTTTCATCTCTGTGGCAAATTTTCTGCTCCTTGTTCATATTTCCATTAACTGACTATTCGACTGAAGAACTCGTATGTAAATTTGTTATTAAATCCTATACTAAAGCGAGGATGTACCTATTTAATTAACATTTTGTTTCCTATAGCGCTTTGTAAATTCAGAGAAATATTACGTTGGTACTATTATTGTTTTCATCTTCGCGGGAAATTAAAGTAGTATACGGAGACTCATAAATATAAATAATACTGCTAAGAATATAAGTACTTCTAAGAACCAGGATTTGTTTGAATTTTAAATGAAAAACCTGTTGTCCTTTGTATTCTAAAAAGCGAGGTAATAAAGTTTAAATCGTAAAACAGATATAATTAATGTTATTCCAAATGAAATACAAATTATTTCCATTTGTATTCCATTTATATTCTTGTATAGTAATACTGTAATCTCCCAGAATACGCATTATTTATGCGCAATCCATTTGCAAATATTGAAAAATAATGTTGATATTACATTTTTAATCGATGGATGAAATTTATTTGAGAGATAGATTTTGAAATTACAGTTGGACAACACAATGGTAAAAGTGTCTTTAGTACTTCATAAATCCTACAAGAATCGGAAAAACGAAAATATCCTTTTGCTAATTCTGATTCAATTTAACAACTGCTTCTTTCTACAGCAATTTTTGAATCGCGAGAAACCGAGTCATGTTTGTCGCGTAAGAGGTTTCCGCTTACTAGAAGGTATTCTTTTTATGAAGACATAAACTTTAGAGCTTACCAGATTTACCTACAATGGAAAATTCTGTAGCCAATCACGTCTAAGGTATAGAGAACTCATTAAAGGACTTCAGGTGGCAGCGATTCATTCGTGCGATCATTACAGTAATTGCTTTTACGGTTTTTTAGTCTGCGTCGCAAATTCATTCTAAGATTTTTGTAACAACCAACACTTTTCTGTGGTTTTCCATTTATTTGTTCGTGCTTCATAAAGGAATCTTATATGCGGCTAGATATATTATCTTTTTGAAAGTGCATTGTAGTAGTTCTGAACAAAATCTCTGAAACACCTAATTTATATATGTTATATAAGATGTGTCGTATCAATGTAAACAAAAAAACTAATCTGCAAGATTACCACTAACACAAATTGAACTAGGTCAACACTATAGGCAATGCAACCGTGTAGAATATACGCCCAGAAACTTAGGGACAATCATTCGGTTAACTGGAAACATAATGCTACCACGAGATTGCGATTATTTGATATTAAGATTAAGAGAAACGAACGTAGCAATTCTATGTGTGGGGTTCAATGTTTCTAATATAATTATTGAACTAGCATTGAAGTTGCATACAGTTGTCGGTTTTAAATCATGTCGGTTAATATTAGACATTATACAACGCGCCTTGATTATGGTGCATTATTTCACATATTAAAAGTTACCAAAATTAGAATCTCAAGACAGCTGCTAATATAACTTACAAACAGATAATAAACACTATGAGGATTAAATGAGTTGAGTTTGCAGCTTATATTTGTTTGACAAATGTTATTTATCTGCTCATTATGGCAATTAAAGGACTGCTGGGGTCAATCAAGAGATAATCACAGACCGACTTTGCAAGAACTAACTAAAAACATTAATGAAACTAGCATATTATTTCTGCCACACATACCTTCTTTGGTAAATTAAATGCGAATTTTTCAGCGAGGAATTTCCATTTACTACATAAAGGCTATACTTTGAAGCAAATTTATTTTTTCTAAAAGAGAGTACTGCTTTGATGGACTTCTTTAGAGTAATTAAATTCACTTTAAAGCAAACCCTTTATTTACAAAATCAACATTCTCCGATAAAAAAAATCGCATTTAATTTGCCAAAGATGGTCCATATAAGTTATACAATCGATAACACAAAAATCTGATTCAAAATAATAAAAGCTGTTACAAAATAGATGTAAAATATTAGGACAATATTCCACATATCGCAAAGGAGGTGGCTATTATCCACAATTAAGACCTTGGAATTTCTTTTTCACAGTAGGTACATGGTGTACAAAACTGATTCTATTTGTAATATGTACCGAGCTAAATATCCATAACACAAATTAATCTATTTAAATCGGAGCTTTTTTAATAATTGTACTAATTCTAATGAGAAAATGTTTGTTTTGTATTGTTTCCATCGTAATTTGTACTTTTATATTTTAGTTTTTCCTGAAAAAAGGTGAAATAAATACAGGACAAGTTAAAATTGATTTTGCCATCAAAGACCGCCACGAAACCTAAGGAATTAACCCTGCAGTACCCTCTTTCGGGCTGTGAGTGATATAGTGCTACATTGACATTTTTAAAGTTAGCAATTCACGCCTCTTTGTTCCTTCCGGCATTGACATACCATCTTTGGCAATTTAAATGCGAATTTTTGATCGGGAAATGTTGATTTTGTAAATAAAGCTTTGCTTTAAAGTGAATTTAATTACTCTAAAGGAAGTATATCAAAGCAGTATACTCTCTTTTAGGGAAATTAAATTTGCTTCAAAAATATAATATTTAGTAAATGGAAATTCCTCGCTGAAAAATTCCCATTTAATTTGCCAAAGATGGTACATGATTTTAGTTTGGAACGGCAATAAGATAAAGAATACTGCCGAGAAGGCAAATCTTTAATATTCTGGTACTGTACATTCTCTTGCCAAAAACAACATTCAACTAGGCTCATTTATTTTGTCGTTTCGTCATGGATAATTATGAAAGAGAACGCCCACGTCTTCAAAAGTTCATACAGGAAGTCCTAAATACGTTACATGCTGATAATGAACCACAATTTGAAACATTGCTTTCGGCCTCAAAAGATCACAATTTAGAAGAGAGAAACTGATTCAGAGAGTGAGCGAGAAATTTGTGGTCAAGATAACAACGTGTCAATAAAAAAACGAATGAAAACTCTTTTATTGGTGATGGAGATGGGATCACTAAGTGGGTAAAAATGGTTCCTAGAAAAATCTTAGGAAAATAAAGTTACTTGACTTACACGATTACTAGAAGAACCACTACAAATATGGAGATATATTTTTTCAACGATCAAATACTGGATTTGATCGAGGCTGGGTCCATCAATAAATTAGAAATTTCAACTTTATTGGGACTATTATATTATGCCGGCATTTTGAAGGCTAATAATCTGAATACAACGGACTGAAGGTTCCAGTATCCGAAAGACAACAACAACAATAACAGTTCCGTATACGTAATCGTAAACGAAAGGCTGGAGACTTTTTGCGGCCATTGTGCGCTTCGATAACATATATCATCAAAATCGCACTGGATAAAGATTTTTGCTTTATCTGATGCAACATGACCGATGGGACATTTCATATACATTCCAACTGGTATCGTAATGAGCTTTTGCGAACTTTTATTACCGGTTGAATAGCGCGTTACTATCCTAGCAAAGAAATTTATTTTTCAATTAACTCCAACAAGCATTATGCAAAGAAATGTTAGGTAAGTCGTCAATATTTTCGCAGTTATGGAGCTGTCAATAGATCTCACATTTTGGTAGATCATAAAGCGAATTAAACGGATATCGAAGTTTCAATAGATGTTTAGACCTGTTAGACCCAATTATGCATACGGAAATCTTCTCAAAATCTATATTCATGTGAAAATTAATTCAAGCTATACAAAATTAAAACATTTGGTAGTCCGTAAAAATACTCTCCCTAACCGAATTATCGCTAAGCAAAGTAAATATACTCTTTCTGTTTGAAAGTATCCCTGCATTTGGATTTGATTAAAAACTTAGCGAAAGTTACCGAGAACAAAGTCAAACAGCCAGAGGGTGCTAAGTTTATAGTTCTCACTAACTTCAAATATTAACTTACCATAGAATTACAAAATTTAATATTAAATCGGGTGGAGTTATATTACACGGTAAGTAGACGTTTTCAATAAAAGAAGGAAAATCATGGCATAATAAAACAGTAGAGCGTGTCTGATTGATTTCAACATTAAATACATAATCTCTCGAGCTTTATCTTAATTACATAGATTAGATCTCTACCACCCGAAATGCCTGATTGAATTACACATTTTTTGCCGGCGTCTGTTAATTCCCAATGACTGGATTTACGGACCAATCTATAAAATAAAAGGAGCGTTATTACCTCGGACATTTCCCCATAAATTATCCCTACCAAATGAAATAGCATTCGTCAGATTGCTTATAACTCTCAACGATATTCATTAAAATCTGCTGAGATGGTGGATTACTATGAACTAAATAGATTAAACATTTTTATTTGGCCATAAAAGCTTCTGCGTAGGACTTTATAAAATATTCCAGTAAACAGCAGAAAGGGTTACGGTTAATCTAATAGCATATAAGCCCTCTTGAAATAACAACATTTAATCGACGAGAATTTTGAATGTTCAACACCTTGTTGAGTACACATAAGAATTAGTTCGTCACGCTTTAGAATAAACTAATTGGGAGGACGCACAGTGTAACGTTTGTTTGTTTAGGATACCCATTTTTATAAAATTAACCTTATAAGGGTTGTAACATTTTTATTGTATTTTTTTTCTTTTTGGGCGATCGTTGTCGAAGTAAATGTTCAAAAATAGAAGGTTTTGTCCCTCTTTTATTATTATAATGCATGTAATAAAATAATAATATAGATAATTTTAAGCTATAAAAGCAATAATTTGGGTATTTGGTAATGTATTTGTGTTCTAATGACGACTTACAACTGTTTTGTAGCTTTTGTTACGAAGCACAAAACAATTCCCGTTATAGAGATACGAATCATAGATTTTCCAATATGCCTAATGGAAAATATTGCATGCCTATGTGTATGAAGAGATTAATTAAATTTTGTTGTAATGGCAGCATGATGATGAATGGAGTAGCACACATTGTCCTGAAGCAAATACGTATTGTAGGGCACCCGGCTGATGGTAATAGCTATCGATCGTGAACGATAGTTTGATTCCAGATCATTCAACAGTTGGAGGAATGTGTTACATAACCTAATAGCGCCGATAGAAACGGCTGTTGACTAACGGAATAAACAAGTTTATCAGGAGGCATTCTGAATTGAAGAACGATAAAGATGCAATCAAGAAGCATATAATGCTCTAGGATTAATATTACTGCAGAAAAGCATTTCTACATTTTAGAAGTAAACGAGGAGAAAGGTGTAGCTTACCCTTCATTTACTGACTTAATAACAACTTAAATATAGTAGTATCAGTTTATCAAGTCGACCAACATTAAAGAGTACCAGATACGTTGAAAGAAATTAAAAGAAATCGAAAGTTAGAAAATATACAACTGTGGTTATTCATTGCCTAAAATTATTACACGCTGATCCGAGACGTCCCCTCAATTCTTTGTAGCTTCCAACCGTCTGTACTGTAGAATATTATAGCCCATTGTCTCGAATTTCTGAACCAATATAGCCGATTCTTATACAAGGAACCGAACTGCACGCAGTTTTCTATTATGCCTAACATTTACATAAAATAAAATTCGATACAAAAGAAGCTGCGAAATTAAACAATCTCAAGATTTGTAGATAGTTAGGCTAGAACAGATCAAACTATTTATAACAAATACCTACGTAATACTGTGACAATAGAAAAGTAAATCCTTGTTGTCGTTTGTGAAATCAGGAATAATGTTCATGACTAGGAACGCACTAGGCGACCTTCTGTCATTACTGACGATTTGATGAAAAACGAGAACAGGCACTTCACGATCTCTTCGTTATCTCAGACATTTTCTCAAGTTTGAAGAAGTCTTCTGTATGAAATTGTGACCGAACGCTTCGAATCAGGCGGCAGACTTTTATGACAACAGGATACAAAAACTTGTTGTTCGGATACGATAAATGCATCAATAATGGCGGTAATAATGTAGAAAAGTAGGCCCTGGCTTTCATATAAAAATAAAATTGTTATAGAAAGTTCCCTAGTTTTTTAAATATTTTAAAAAGGGTACTTACTTTAAGAACACGCCTCGTATATATTTTTGTAAACAGTAATATAACTAAATTTCTTATTACGGTAAAAGTGGCCACAATTTACTTAATTTAAATACAACATCGTGTATGGTTTTCCGTTCCTGAAATAAAATTGGGTAACAAATCGAGTGTTATAACCCTTGCCCTACTTTAGTTTAACAATTACAGGAATATGTGGCTATAAACTCTTGCGAAATTGAGCAGTAAAAAGCGACTAAATGTTGTTCATGCCACTAAGGTCGAGTACAGAATACGACAACGATACAATCATAATCCATTGCTACCGATTTGTTTCTATTAATCACAAAACGTTAGCTTTATAAGTTTTGTGATTAATAGATAGAATAGAGTACTGATAAGAACGTGATAGAATTTGTTTGTTTAGTTTCTTGTCCAATATATTTTACTACTTAACCTATTATACGCATTGAGAAGTACATAGGTACCTACTTCTTGTATTTATGGTCTCATAAAAGTACTACAGTCTTTAGTAATACTCCTCTCACTTGCCACAACGTTTTCCCATAGATTTATCTATAGTCCTTACATTCTTAAGTATCGAGTTAACTTAATGATATGTATCTCTCAGAAATATTGCCTTCAATGGCTGTATGAATGTTCTGATGTTGATCCTAGTTTTAATCGACGGATAATGAAGACAATACGAGAGAATGCGATCAGGAACATTTATTGTGTTACGATCATCAAATAATAACTAATTACGACAAATACCTCCAAACACACAATACGAACTTCGTCGTCAAAATACGTATGTATGTATCTAGAACCATATGTATAACCGCTGGACTAACAGAAAAAGCATAAATGACAACATATTTCTCATGTTGTCATTTTGGACTTATAGAGAAAATGAATAACGATCGAAGTCTTTGAAATAATTCGTTGTATATCAAGAAACAACGCTTTGTTTTCAAACCAAAAAAACGTGGGAGCACATTGAAAAAGACGGAATGCATGCTGTCGCTGAAAAAGTTGGAACGTGACAATAATAGAATTGTTTTAGGATAAACAGTCGAAGCTAATTCATCCTACATGCATGTCCGTGAACAGATTTGAAAATATAAAACGGTTTTTAAGATTTGATGCTAAACCAAAGTCTAGAAACAGACAAGGTTGTCCTATTTCTTATGTTTTAAAAATAATGGTTGGTATAATGCAAAACTATAATGATTCTAGAAATCAATGTTACATCAATCAGCAGCCGATTGGTTTTCGATTTAGATATAGTATTTGTGCAGCAAACCAGAAAAATACAAAATAAAATTTTGCTGTGGCACAGGCTAGGCAATAGACGATAAAATATATATTGGAAACATTTCCGGTGTGCTGTAGTACAACGTAATTTTAAGATGCACGTAATTCAACGCATAACAACATGGTCGTGGATGAATTCAAGAAACCTTAGAATACAAAACAATACATTGCGGTACTATATATAGGGTTAGTCAAAAGTATGGAATAGGCGCTTTATTTCCGTAAATATGAGCTTTATAACAAAATGTCTTTAACAAAAGTTGTTTTACTAATTATTCTCCATGTCTTAGACTACTCGTGTTTTTTTTGTGTCAACGTATTTCCATGGAAATGTATTAATTTTTTTAATGGCAACCAAGTGATGTTTTTGCTGATTTTTATTCCTCTTTTTTATCTTGAAAAGACTTGATATTTTTTCATATGCTTTAATAATAACATTTTAGATAAAATACTCACAATACTTTATTCACTTATATTCAAGACCCTCTGCAGCTTGACAATAACCTAATCTATCACAAAAATTACGCAACGAATTTTGCAGCCTGTTAGGTGGTATTTCTTCAATTTCATGCCTGATTCTGGCTGCCAGGTCTTGTAAATTTTAGTGGTTTCGCTTTGTAAATTTTATTATTTAAATGGTCCTAGAGGAAAAAATCTAAGGGACTCAAATCGGGCGACCTAGCAGGCCATTCAATAGGTCCTTGACGTCCAATCCAAGGACCTGGAAAGACGTTATTAAAAAATAGACGAATATCAACTCCGTAATGTGGTGGAGCGCCGTCTTGTTGAAACCAAACATTGTGGCTTGGCATTCCTTGGTCTTCATCCGCAATGTTAGGTACAATGTGATCACGAAATAGGTTTAGGTACCTATCTGCTGTCAAATTTTCATCTATAAAGTATGGACCTATTATGTGGTGCCCAATAATACCAGCCCAGACATTAAGTTTTTGTGGATGCTGTGAATGGTGTTTCATCATCCAATGGGAATTTTGAATGGACCAGTAGCGACAGTTGTGTCTGTTTACAAACCCATGTAGACAAAACATGGCTTAATCAGAAAATAAAATGTCGTTTAACCATCATTATTGCACAAAACTGCATTCTTCTGTCAAGGTCATTTTCGTTTAGTTCATGGAGAAGGTGTATCTTGGAGGGTTTGTATTTGTTCTTTTTTAATATTATAACTACCGACGATTGACTAATATCATTATCCAAAGCGTGTTCCATTGTTGACGTAATTGGATTATCCATAACACTAAGTAATACATCAAGAGCTTGCTGTTGATTTGTGACCGATTTTGGACGTCTAGACTTTGGAATATCTTTTACATTTCCAGGTGCTCTAAATTGTCTAACCAACTTAGACACTGCGGATTGTACAATAGGATTACTCTCCGGATGAACGTTATTAAATAAATGACAAACATCTTGGTGTGAACGTTGTCGATCTTCATAACATCATTAAGATTTCAATTCCATCAGTTTCACTGAGTTTGACCATGTTTACAAATTAAAATGAAACTATTTTGATTAAATTAACTTAACTTATTGAAAGGTACTTCACAATGACAGGGAAAATGACATTAAGAAAACAGAGGCCACTACAATTTTTTGTAGAATTATCCTCACATGAATAAAAAGAAGTGTTAAAAACTAGAGGATCTGATGTAAAATTACATTTCGCCGTTTATTGGAAACTATGATTTTATACAGAAATTTTATTATTAAAGTATATGAAAAAAAATCAAGTCATTCAAGAAAAAAAAGAGGAATAAAAATCAGCAAAAAAATTACTTGGTTGCCATTAAAAAAAAAATTTGTACATTTCCATGGAAATACGTTGACATAAAAAAACCACGAGTAGTCTAAGACGTGGACAATAATTAGTAATAAAACTTTTGTTAAAGACATTTTGTTATAAAGTTCTTATTTCCGGAAATAAATCGCCTATTCCATACTTTTGACTAACCCCGTATAAAAATTGTTAACTGGAATTACTGCTAAAATTCTGAAAACAAAAAAAAATTGCGGCAGATATCTGTTTCTAAAACAATTGGTGAAAGAATTCTTTCTACCACATATAAAATCAAGGTTGAAGTTGTCACCAAATGTTAAAGCCAAACAAGTACTACCAAGCTAACTGCCCGGCAAGCAGTTTAGGAATTAGTTTAGTACAGTTTCTAAAGAGCAACATTACTGCTAGATCATGGTAGTGATGACTGTCCTTGGACTTTTCAAACCTCTGTATTTACTAAGAAACTATCACAACTTCTGACTATGAACAAGAACACCTAATTGTTTCCAACATTTTATATAGTCTCAAATCATTTCAACAACAAAAAAATAGTACTAAATACTTTTTAAATTATCTCTCCTTGGTATAACGTAGAAACCACTTGTGATGAAATTCATTAAATTATTGAATCCATACAATGTAAAATTATCAGTCTGATACGTTTCACCCTTTATATTGGTGAGCATGCTTTATTCAGCCTTTGCATCGTTCTAATTAAGATTAAGATAAAAATACTATGTATAACTGATACGGAATCAAATTTTTGGAGCGTGGCTTGTAAAAGATACCTGGCCATGATAAACGGAATATGTGTAGCTCGGCTAATGTAGTGGTGAAATTTTGTACCCTTCCTATGATAAACAAAAGTTAATTTCATATAATAATGACATTTCCTAAGTGAGTCTGTCACGCACGCAGCATAATTCAGACGACAATATAACAACTAATATGTGTAGTCAGTTTATTATCTCCTAATGGGTATTTGAAATCTACAATGCTACTAAATTTGAAACAAATTATTTGAGCCGTAGAGAATTTCATATATTATTCAACATGTGTAAAAGAGAAACTATTCTACAATCATTTCTGCCAATTGTATGAAGTTCAGGAGGAAGTCAATAAACAACTAAAGTTTATTTTGAACCTACGGCGCTTGGGTTTTATTTATTTGCTTTCCTTTTTATTTTTATTTGTCCAGTAGAACTTTTATTTTCCGTTTATAAGAATTTACGGTCTGTGCGTTATGCCCCTTTTTGTTAGGTAGTACCCAGTTAAGCAAGGTCTCTTCATTATTTATATCCCCTCTTGGGTTACTTCGTACATTTATTTTTGTGACTCTTCAGTAATTCGACATGCAAGCATTTATGCTACATATGTTGTAATTTAACTTTGTTAATTCCACTGTAAGGTGACTTTTTAGTACATGTCGGAAGGAATTAGTTAGAATATGTTAGTACCGCTATTATTATTATTTTATAAACAAGAGCGCAAGTTGAAAATTGCAAGTATTTTTGTTTTCTTTCATATGCTTTTATGCTGCTTTGTTCGCTGTAAGCAAGACAGCTACTGTGCAACATAACATTTTTTGGAATGAGCTTAGTAAAAGCGAATGCGTTCCTGCCGTACAGTGTGTACTTCGTCGTTAGATACCTGAACCGCAATAGTGATAAAGCACTGGTGAACGTAGAAACTGTACCTACCACTACAACTATAAGCTGAGGCATATAGGATGTTGTTACGCACATGCTTCGAAACATGAAACGTTTATTTAAACATAAACGTTTTATTTATACATTGGGTAGTTTTTAGTGAAAAAATACATTTCGTTTATATGTCAACAGGTCAATAGACGCAATAATTTCATAGGAGGCAACCAGAAACACAATACAACGAAGTTAGGTTGTTCTTTGACTAGAGGACCATTCTGAAGATTACTGTCCCCAGTAGGCCAGAGATTTTTTTCTGTTTAGTACTGGAATGATCAACTTTTCCTGAACAACTTTTTAATTCAATCGTGGATAAGCTTCATGGGGAGTGGAAACCGGAAACTTTAGTTGTGGCCACTGAGACTCCTTGTCACACACCGACGAGTATTTAGTAAGAAAATACGTGAAAGGTGCAGTTTATACAGACAGCGGTACTGTCTTCTAAAAAATTTGAATCACCAATAAATATAATTTTTATCATAGAAATTAAGATTGAAATTTTCTTCTTAAAATGAAAAGGAAATCTGTGGTCTCTAGTAAAAATGTCTAAATAATATCTGCCCAGCAATACATAATATATCCAAGTAACCCTTTTAAAGCTGCAGAAATTAATGTTGATGCATTCAGAAAAGTTACACATCGAATTTGATAATGGCCAAGTGACTCTATTGGTTCAACATTTAAAAGAAACCAAGTTTGGCTAAAATATTGCAATTTTGTAAATGGTTTTTGATAATGCAACAAAAAGCAGAAGTCTTCACCAAAATGTGATCTAACTAGAGAAAGCAGTTTTACAAAAGCAGGTTACATAATCGCCAGAACGATATTTCCAAGAAAATTGGAGTTTCCGTGTATTTTGCGCTATAAAAGTGTAATGAAAATAGATCACGCACTAGAAGCGGACCACGTGGTTGGAACTCCGACTGCAAGATCTAATTTCATCACACTTAGCATATCAACCTTAATTGTATAATACCTCCACTTGGGCCATCCTTTATTGTGCAGTCATCTTCTTCGGAAAAATTTTACAGATTGAATTCTGTATCTTAACCGAGATTCCAACTCTACAAACCTTATTGCCCTTAACTTTTGAATAAGAAAGATGTAGCACCCATCCATTAAATGTGATGTGAGATCATAGAAGGAGATTGCGATTTATCCACCACAATCTATTTAAGACACACTTAACATTTTTGAAGAGCTAAAAACCCATGGCTTGTCAAAGGAGCACATAATAAAATGAGGTTTGTGTTACATACACAAATGTTTAATGCAGTATTTTAGACTTTACGATCAACAGTTTGAAATGTTTTAAAAACGTTAAACAATAAAGAAACATTGCAAACAGATTGCATTTATTGAAAGATTTTCTGTAAATCTTACTTCTATTACATATTACTAACTAATTAATTGATTATTTACTTACATATCTGTTATTAAATACTTTCCTCGTCGCCTTCATTCCCAACTTTCCACACTATATAAAATCCTATTTATCTCTTAAAATAAGTCCGTTATGATGCAAATGTTATCTCCGACAGTTTTAAGGAGAAATTAACAAAAAAACAGTTTCCCAATTACGTTAATCGGATTTAATGGATAGCAGGGATATGAAAATGAGCATGTTGAACCTCATGTTGTTCTGAAAGGTCATACTTTACGTGAGCAAAGAGTGTGCTGTATCTATATATCAGGCAGTAAATATTTAAGATGGAAAGTATAATGTACAGAATATCGATGCATGAACCGTGCCGTACGTAAAATCTTCAATACAGAAAGTTCGTAGAATGACTTTCGATAAAGGTTCCATATCTATGCATAGATGAATCTCAAGTATAAAACTTAGTTCGTCGTTGACGTTCCTAGAGAGTAGAGATTTAGGTTTTCAACTTAAAATTTACTGTGAGCGAATGTTTCACATACGCACAGCCTGGGGCCAGGTCGCAACAAATATGTATTTATGTACATACAACTTTTGTACAAATCTCTAGCTTTGTCACATGGTCTTAGAAGGAAATTAAATTCCTTTCATCTCTGTGGCAAATTTTCTGCTCCTTGTTCGTATTTCCATTAACTGACTATTCGACTGAAGAACTCGTATGTAAATTTGTTACTAAATCCTATACTAAAGCGAGGATGTACCTACTTAATTAACACTTTGTTTCCTATAGCGCTTTGTAAATTCAGAGAAATATTACGTTGGTACTATTATTGTTTTCATCTTCGCGGGAAATTAAAGTAGTATACGGAGACTCATAAATATAAATAATACTGCTAAGAATATAAGTACTTCTAAGAACCAGGATTTGTTTGAATTTTAAATGAAAAACCTGTTGTCCTTTGTATTCTAAAAAGCGAGGTAATAAAGTTTAAATCGTAAAACAGATATAATTAATGTTATTCCAAATGAAATACAAATTATTTTCATTTGTATTCCATTTATATTCTTGTATAGTAATACTGTAATCTCCCAGAATACGCATTATTTATGCGCAATCCATTTGCAAATATTGAAAAATAATGTTGATATTACATTTTAATCGATGGATGAAATTTATTGGAGAGATAGATTTTGAAATTACAGTTGGACAACACAATGGTAAAAGTGTCTTTAGTACTTCATAAATCCTACAAGAATCGGAAAAACCAAAATATCCTTTTGCTAATTCTGATTCAATTTAACAACTGCTTCTTTCTACAGCAATTTTTGAATCGCGAGAAACCGAGTCATGTTTGTCGCGTAAGAGGTTTCCGCTTACTAGAAGGTATTCTTTATGAAGACATAAACTTTAGAGCTTACCAGATTTACCTACAATGGAAAATTCTGTAGCAAATCACGTCTAAGGTATAGAGAACTCATTAAAGGACTTCAGGTGGCAGCCCGATTCATTCGTGCGATCATTACAGTAATTGCTTTTACGGTTTTTTAGTCTGCGTCGCAAATTCATTCTAAGATTTTTGTAACAACCAACACACTTTTCTGTGGTTTTCCATTTATTTGTTCGTGCTTCATAAAGGAATCTTATATGCGGCTAGATATATTATCTTTTTGAAAGTGCATTGTAGTAGTTTTGAACAAAATCTCTGAAACACCTAATTTATATATGTTATATAAGATGTGTCGCATCAATGTACACAAAAAACTAATCTGCAAGATTACCACTAACACAAATTGAACTAGGTCAACACTATAGGCAATGCAACCGTGTAGAATATACGCCAAGAAACTTAGGGACAATCATTCGGTTAACTGGAAACATAATGCTACCACGAGATTGCGATTATTTGATATTAAGATAAAGAGAAACGAACGTAGCAATTGTATGTCTGGGGTTCAATGTTTCTAATATAATTATTGAACTAGCATTGAAATTGCATACAGTTGTCGGTTTTAAAATCATGTCGGTTAATATTAGACACTATACAACGCGCGTTGATTATGGTGCATTATTTCACATATTAAAAGCTACCAAAATTAGAATCTCAAGACAGCTGCTAATATAACTTACAAACAGATAATAAACACTATGAGGATTAAATGAGTTGAGTTTGCAGCTTATATTTGTTTGACAAATGTTATTTATCTGCTCATTATGGCAATTAAAGGACTGCTGGGGTCAATCAAGAGATAATCACAGACCGACTTTGCAAGAACTAACTAAAAACATTAATGAAACTAGCATATTATTTCTGCCACACATACCTTCTTTGGTAAATTAAATGCCAATTTTCCAGCGAGGAATTTCCATTTACTAAATAAAGGCTATACTTTGAAGCAAATTTAATTTTTCTAAAAGAGAGTACTGCTTTGATGGACTTCTTTAGAGTAATTAAATTCACTTTAAAGCAAACCCTTTATTTACAAAATCAACATTCTCCGATAAAAAATCGCATTTAATTTGCCAAAGATTTATTTATACAAATAACAAAAATTTGATTCAAAATTCTCAATATTCCATATCGCAAAAATTATCCACAATTAAGACCTTGGAATTTAATTTGTGTACAAAACTGATTCTAAATATGATGAGCTAAATATCCAACACAAATTAATCTATTTAAATCGTTAATAATTGTACAATTCGATCGTTTTGTATTGTTTCGAATTTGCCCTGATCAAAAAATTTTTTTTTTGCCATCAAAGACCGCCACGAAACCTAAGGAATTAACCCTGCAGTACCCTCTTTCGGGCTGTGAGAGTGATATAGTGCTACATTGACATTTTTAAAGTTAGCAATTCACGCCTCTTTGTTCCTTCCGGCATTGACATACCATCTTTGGCAATTTAAATGCGAATTTTTGATCGGGAAATGTTGATTTTGTAAATAAAGGCTTTGCTTTAAAGTGAATTTAATTACTCTAAAGAAGTTTATCAAAGCAGTATACTCTCTTTTAGGGAAATTAAATTTGCTTCAAAGTATAGCCTTTATTTAGTAAATGGAAATTCCTCGCTGAAAAATTCCCATTTAATTTGCCAAAGATGGTACATGATTTTAGTTTGGAACGGCAATAAGATAAAGAATACTGCCGAGAAGGCAAATCTTTAATATTCTGGTACTGTACATTCTCTTGCCAAAAACAACATTCAACTAGGCTCATTTATTTTGTCGTTTCGTCATGGATAATTATGAAAGAGAACGCCCACGTCTTCAAAAGTTCATACAGGAAGTCCTAAATACGTTACATGCTGATAATGAACCACAATTTGAAACATTGCTTTCGGCCTCAAAAGATCACAATTTAGAAGAGAGAGAAACTGATTCAGAGAGTGAGCGAGAAATTTGTGGTCAAGATAACAACGATGGTGTCAATAAAAAAACGAATGAAAACTCTTTTATTGGTGATGGGAGATGGGATCACTAAGTGGGTAAAAATGGTTCCTAGAAAAATCTTAGGAAAATAAAGTTACTTGACTTACACGATTACTAGAAGAACCACTACAAATATGGAGATATATTTTTTCAACGATCAAATACTGGATTTGATCGAGGCTGGGTCCATCAATAAATTAGAAATTTCAACTTTATTGGGACTATTATATTATGCCGGCATTTTGAAGGCTAATAATCTGAATACAACGGAGCTGAAGGTTCCAGTATCCGAAAGACAACAACAACAATAACAGTTCCGTAAACGTAATCGTAAACGAAAGGCTGGAGACTTTTTGCGGCCATTGTGCGCTTCTATAACATATATCATCAAAATCGCACTGGATAAAGATTTTTGCTTTATCTGATGCAACATGACCGATGGGACATTTCATATACATTCCAACTGGTATCGTAATGAGCTTTTGCGAACTTTTATTACCGGTTGAATAGCGCGTTACTATCCTAGCAAAGAAATTTATTTTTCAATTAACTCCAACAAGCATTATGCAAAGAAATGTTAGGTAAGTCGTCAATATTTTCGCAGTTATGGAGCTGTCAATAGATCTCACATTTTGGTAGATCATAAAGCGAATTAAACGGATATCGAAGTTTCAATAGATGTTTAGACCTGTTAGACCCTATTCATGTGAAAATTAATTCAAGCTATACAAAATTAAAACATTTGGTAGTCCGTAAAAATACTCTCCCTAACCGAATTATCGCTAAGCAAAGTAAATATACTCTTCTGTTTGAAAGTATCCCCTGCATTTGGATTTGATTAAAAACTTAGCGAAAAGTTACCGAGAACAAAGTCAAACAGCCAGAGGGTGCTAAGTTTATAGTTCTCACTAACTTCAAATATTAACTTACCATAGAATTACAAAATTTAATATTAAATCGGGTGGAGTTATATTACACGGTAAGTAGACGTTTTCAATAAAAGAAGGAAAATCATGGCATAATAAAACAGTAGAGCGTGTCTGATTGATTTCAACATTAAATACATAATCTCTCGAGCTTTATCTTAATTACATAGATTAGATCTCTACCACCCGAAATGCCTGATTGAATTACACATTTTTTGCCGGCGTCTGTTAATTCCCAATGACTGGATTTACGGACCAATCTATAAAATAAAAGGAGCGTTATTACCTCGGACATTTCCCCATAAATTATCCCTACCAAAATGAAATAGCATTCGTCAGATTGCTTATAACTCTCAACGATATTCATTAAAATCTGCTGAGATGGTGGATTACTATGAACTAAATAGATTAAACATTTTTATTTGGCCATAAAAGCTTCTGCGTAGGACTTTTATAAAATATTCCAGTAAGCAGCAGAAAGGGTTACGGTTAATCTAATAGCATATAAACCCTCTTGAAATAACAACATTTAATCGACGAGAATTTTGAATGTTCAACACCTTGTTGAGTACACATAAGAATTAGTTCGTCACGCTTTAGAATAAACTAATTGGGAGGACGCACAGTGTAACGTTTGTTTGTTTAGGATACCCATTTTTATAAAATTAACCTTATAAGGGTTGTAACATTTTTATTGTATTTTTTTTTCTTTTTGGGCGATCGTTGTCGAAGTAAATGTTCAAAAATAGAAGGTTGTCCCTCTTTTATTATTAGAATGCATGTAATAAAATAATAATATAGATAATTTCTATATAATTTGGGTATTTGGTAATGTATTTGTGTTCTAATGACGACTTACAACTGTTTTGTAGCTTTTGTTACGAAGCACAAAACAATTCCCGTTATAGAGATACGAATCATAGATTTTCCAATATGCCTAATGGAAAATATTGCATGCCTATGTGTATGAAGAGATTAATTAAATTTTGTTGTAATGGCAGCATGATGATGAATGGAGTAGCACACATTGTCCTGAAGCAAATACGTATTGTAGGGCACCCGGCTGATGGTAATAGCTATCGATCGTGAACGATAGTTTGATTCCAGATCATTCAACAGTTGGAGGAATGTGTTACATACCCTAATAGCGCCGATAGAAAACGGCTGTTGACTAACGGAATAAACAAGTTTATCAGGAGGCATTCTGAATTCAAGAACGATAAAGATGCAATCAAGAAGCATATAATGCTCTAGGATTACTATTACTGCAGAAAAGCATTTCTACATTTTAGAAGTAAACGAGGAGAAAGGTGTAGCTTACTCCTTCATTTACTGACTTAATAACAACTTAAATATAGTAGTATCAGTTTATCAAGCCGACCAACATTAAAGAGTACCAGATACGTTGAAAGAAATTAAAAAGAAATCGAAAGTTAGAAAATATACAACTGTGGTTATTCATTGCTAAAATTATTACACGCTGATCCGAGACGTCCCCTCAACTCTTTGTAGCTTCCAACCGTCTGTACTCTAGAATATTATAGCCCATTGTCTCGAATTTCTGAACCAATATAGCCGATTCAGGGAACCGAACTGCACGCAGTTTTCCATTATGCCTAACATTTACATAAAATAAAATTCGATACAAAAGAAGCTGCAAAATTAAACAATCTCCAAGATTTGAAGATAGTTAGGCTAGAACAGATCAAACTACTTATAACAAATACCTATGTAACACTCGCTGTGCCAATAGAAGAGTAAATCCCTTGTTGTCGTTTGTGAAATCACTATATAAACTATAAAACTATAAACACTAAAAGCCTGTATGCCAACCAAACCTTAGACTTGCGAGAGTACTAAAACAAACATCAGCCCTGAATTATGGACAAAATTATTATAATATTTGTTGAGGATGAGAAAACTAAGCGAGGAGGAGTGTAGAAACTTGCGTTGTCAAAGTCTAGGGTGTGATCATCCACCTGTGGGGAAGACGTAAGAAAGCTTACAGTAAACATTGAACCTCTGGAGGTTTTGGGAGTAGCGCTGAATTTTATTTCCAACACTATATACAACAGATAGAGTTTCAAAGTTATTTGATAAATTTATTGATTGTGCTAAGCCATTTGATGAAGCTTTGTGTTCTCCTACATATGTGCCTTGTTTTGTGTTCTGCTCCACATATAACACACCGTCTGCAAACTCTGGATATTTTCTCCATATTACTAGTTGGCATGCAGCAGCATGGATCTGATGACTAGAAGTGTTCTTAGTAGGACAGCTATTTGTTAATATTAGCACCTTATATAAAAGGACGTGCAACACTTATAATTGTCACGTCCAACAAGAAGCTTACACTTAAGGTGGTTATACTCACATTCATTCAAATTTTACGCCGGAAAATAGTCAGGCCCATGAAGCAGATCCTGGGGTAGCAGATGTAAATACTGCTTACTCTTAAGCCCATAATACACTATCATAAAAATACATGTAAATATACATGTAAAAATTGAAACACTAACGACCACAATACACGTTAACATTTGTAATTATGTGTATCAAGGATGACAAAGGGAAATCATATTTTGCTGTTGGTGCTAAATAAATAATGTTGGCAGTAGGTACTCAAAAGCTTAACGTAATAAATTACTTATTATGTTCGGCTTGTGTTTATTTGTTATTTCGATTTATATCACCTGTTCAAATAATACCTAACCAAACAATAAATAATAACATTTAATACACCACAACACCTATATGATCTACGCATTATAATTACCAACACTAACTACTTTAAAACTATACAGGATGGGGCATTAGTGCGAGGAAGTCCAATTACTCCTGTATTATAAGATAAATGAGAAAAGGTTATTAAGATAAAAGTTGAAGAGCATGGGGGGCTATAACCTAAAAATATTTTAACTATATAGGGTGTCAAATAAAGACAGGGTAATCTAAACTTACTTTATTTTAAATGGAACACCCTGTATATTTTTACTGTTTACGGTTCTTCTAGGTCTTACCTTTATTATAATATAGGGTTTTGCTATGTTATTCAGTTTACTTTAGAAGATATGGGAAGTACTACGGCTTCCACATAAAATAATTCATTTGCGTTAGAAATATTCCTAATGTGATCTGCTTCTATCAAAAGTTATTTATTTATCGACGTATTCAATATTTATATACAGCGCGAGTCACAACACCGAATGTTTATTGTCTCACCTATTTCAAATGGAAGTAGGAAAGGATTACAGAATTTAAAATTAATAATACTTTACTTTGTTAAACCACTTTATTTATAATAAACCTTCTTGGGTCAACTAAAGACTTTAGTTTTGAGAATGACCCAAAAACGTTGAAACTGCAGTAAACAATACTAAATAAAGTGGTTCAACAAAGTAAAGTATTATTTATTTTGTATTGAAAAATGTACCACAAAATAATGGCTAAAACCATCGATTAATTACAGAATTATTTATTTTTGTGTATTTATTTTTATAGTCTCTCTATGGTCGTCACCGGTCAACTCGTGGTGCTGTTGTGCATAATGTACATGCATTTCTTCTTTAGTCTCCGACA
The DNA here is from genome assembly GCA_023690525.1 of Holotrichia oblita. Classification (NCBI taxonomy): domain Eukaryota; kingdom Metazoa; phylum Arthropoda; class Insecta; order Coleoptera; family Scarabaeidae; genus Holotrichia; species Holotrichia oblita. Next base: position 19,219,639 of record CM043020.1, on the reverse strand, counting down.
AAACCGTTGCAAGAAAATTTCAAAAGCCTCTGTTCTTGGTTGTCGTCTACTAGAGAATTGCTGATGATAAAGTCTTCTTGCGAGCAAAATATTCTTATTACTTCCTCCCAACACAAAAACCATATCAATCTGTACTTCTAAACAGCTATAAAATTATTCTGTTATATCAAAACTTTAAGCTTGTTAATATCATCAATATCAATATGCTCATTCAATTCTGTATCAGATAATACTTAAGAATCTCAACTACTAATTGTTTTGCTACTATTTCCATTCTAAATAAACTGCAACCGTAGTACTATAGGCACTTTATTATTTCTTAGCTCAGCATCTCGGTGAACCAATGAAAATCAAACCTGTTTGTGTTTCAAATCATGTTTTCGACTTATAGAAACGCAAATAACTCAAAAACTAGCGCATTTAGCTAGAGGGAATGTATAATAAATAATGAAGTTCGTGAAGAGAAGAGCTTACTCCAATAATAAAATACAAGGTGTTCCATTTGAAATAGGCGAGAAAATAAACATTCCGAGTTATGACTCTCCCTGTATATAAATATTGAATACGCCGATAAATAAATAATTTCTGATGAAAGGAGATCACGTTAGAAATGTTTCTAGCGCAAATGAATTATTTTATGTGGATGCCGTAGTGCGGTAGGAAGTGCCAACTTCGATATTAAATTCATGCAAAACTTTCCATATCTTCTAAAGTAAACTGAATAACATTGCAAAACCATATATTACAATAAATGTAAGACCTAGCAGAATCTTAAACAGTAAAAATATACAGGGTATTCCATTTAAAATAAAGCAAGTGTAGTTTACCCTGTCTTTATTTGACACCCTGTATAGTTAAACATAGTTTTAGGTTATAGCTCCCTGTGCGTTTCAACTTTTATCTTAATAACGTTTTATCATTTCTCTTATAGTACAGGAGTAATTGGGCTTCCTCGCACTGATGACCCACGCTGTATAACTTATTATCCCTAGAATACACCAGAAATACACGTGAACGACCTTGAAATTTAGGACAGGTTCTATTTTGTCAAATTTTTACATGTAGAATATATATGTAAGTTTGATAGAAAATTCGTGTAATACACGATTTAAGTGAGGTGATTCAATAAATTCATGTAGAAATACATGTAGTTTATGATCGTGTATTACCCGCTTTATAATGAAATGTGAATTTTCAAAATCTGTGAAGGATTTGTGTCTTAAAGTTACTCCATTTTTATTCTGTAAATTGAACCTAACTATTGGGTCCATTACTAACTGTTTATCAAGCGATGGTGGCGACCACACAAGCAGGGTCTAAACAGTTCTCCACAGATTCTTCAGAAACCTACTGCAGAAGCTGGCAGTAAAACGAACGGAGCAAAAAGTCAAGTGTAAACTTATTTGTACGGCACACCCAGAAGACTTCAACGCAGTTTTTTTCTCAGATCAAGACACTGATGACATCTAACTTCTCAAGTTATGGTTTACAGTATAACGACAACTTTAGAATGAAAACACAAGATATGCTACAATAGAATAGTTTGGAACAAACAAGATGTATGAGACAACACAATTACGACTAATATCACATCGAGCAAGATCTGAACACAATACATAGATAGATTTAAGTAAGGTAATACACGTCAAAGCAATTGGAGCACAAATTTTGAGTTACAGAACAGACTAGAAATTATTATGCACAAATAAAGTAACCAATAGAAACTAATGAAAGAACGGGAAATGAAAAATTTTCGAAACTATTTTTATCCGAATGCTGATACAGAATTATCAAAATTTGACTACGCAAGTCTAAAAGGAAGCAACACTAGTTAATAGTGCTTAAAATTGCTGGATAACACGTGACCAGACTAGCAAGTAGCGTTTAGCTATCTTATGCACGAAAATTTAACATTGTCAATTGTAAAGTCTTTCTTCTGAAGCAATTTAAATCGGCTGTTACTCTAACTAAAGTCAAATCACTTAATGCCGGCGCTAATGCTAGGGAATAAAAGCTTCTTTATTAAGCGACAGGATATAATATCTAATTAACCATAACCCGTAGCATAGCAAGTGTGGTAAGTGGATCTAATCATCCCCTGCGCGTCACTCACAAAGGAGTGCTCCATGGTCCCCGAGGTAAATGAGATTCTCCGCAAAATGTAATCTAAATATATTTTAGATTAATAACACTAGCGGACATGATTTTTATAACTGACTGCTTTAAACATAAAATCTATTTTCTAACACAGGGTATCACGTCACATTTTCAAAATAATACTTTCATCTGTTCTCACCAAGATTAACGTAAAATTTAAAATCAGAGGAGAGTTGTAGGAAGCTCGAGTTTGTGGAGGCAGCAGACAAGGAAAGTAAGTGTTTTAAATACTCAAAGGATAAGTTTCCAACGCTGTCTGACGCAAAAGTTTACGAAGAAATATTTGTGGGTCAACAAATTAGGAAGCTTTCCAAAGATAAACATTTTGAACGTACAAGGATTTATTTAGAACTTTCAAACTTCAACTTTTCCTTGGAAATCAAAATATTGAAAACTATCAATATATCGTAGTTAATGTACTAAAAAACTATAAAAATGTAAGATGCTAACTGTCAGTCAGAGTTTATCTTTGCAGTCATATTTGGATATCTTTCCTGCTAATTTAGAAAAAATGAGTTACAAACAAGCGAGGTATTGCAGAAATGGAAAAACGATATCAGGGTAGGTGGGATTCCGTTTTGATGGAAAATTATTGGTGGTTTGTCATTAGAGAAGACAAGAGCCAACATAAAAAGAAGAAAAAACACTACATATACATACAATATATGCAGAACTTTGATACGTCAGCAATGTTCCATTGTGTACAGTTAAGTGTTTTTGTGTTCTCGATGTTAATTAAACATTCTAGTATTTGTTCTTTCAAGATTTTTTGTAAAAACTACGCACCCATTTTACAATAGTTTTTCAGAAAATGTTAAAAATTGTTAGCTAGTGTAATTATCAGTTACTTCCTTTCTTGATTTATCTGATAAAATATCTTATATTTTTCGTAGGAGGAGGCTGGGGCAAAAGGCATCGTGTCACGGGTGCCAGTCATACTCGTTACACCACTGACTATAATATCAATAAATATGTATCTGTGTCTGAACGTATCTTCCCTTCTGCTATTATAACTACAGATCTAATTAAAAGCGGCAGTACGCACTGCATACTACTACAGAAGGATATGTTACAAAATCTTGAGTCTATATAATATGTATGTGTAATTCTATGCCTTCGTTACATGAAATATGAAATGCAGAAAGCTAAAACACATATCTGCGAATAAAGTTTACAAATCAAAGTGAGTGGGTTAAGATAGTAGATACCGAGGATATAGAAAGGGCGTTATGAAAGGGACTATTTCGCTTTAAATTGATACAACTAAACTGTAACTATATACATATAGCAAAGCAAACTACATGTTCTCGCCAACATATATGTATGTATGTATGTATTATATTAGATGCACTCTAACACAGGGAATATTTAATATCAAAGATGCTTTTCACTGTTATAACCATAGAAACGATGTGCTCGATAAACTTACCAGCATACAGAGATATTAGATATATACGGCTAAATGTTTGTTCTAATTATACTCGTGAAGGCAATAAATTACTGGTAGTTATTACGAAATTGTATCGACCTTTATATTACCGAATTTAATTTATAATCTGGCATTTGCAATTTTGCAACAAAACGACTTACATTTCTTAATACAAGCACGGATAAGCTTTTAAATATTTACATTTGCAATCGTTTTTTTTCCTTCTTTGGCGGCAGGAAATGTTTCATAAACCTTATTTCATATATGGTATAACCCCAGGAGATCATTATGATTTTTTCCCGTTTAATTTATCTTAGAAAATGTACGATCCAAACATTCGAAGTAGTTGGCTGACATTATATCAGAATAGGGTTGAATAATGGTGTAAATTATATCTAGTTCTACTACAATTTACCCTTTATTACGAGATATTTCATTAATACTAATTAATTTAAAATAAAATAAGAACGGGTTGATATATTGAGTTACTTCTTATTTTATATATTTTGAAAAGCTTGGACAATGTATATTTGCATTCGGAAAAAGATATCGTCCGAATATCCATCATATGTTTCAATGTAGACAATGAAACATATGATCGGTTCTTTGTTTGACTATCTTGTCTAATATTTGCGGCTGTACTCCGCGGATAACTTGGCGAATCTAGACGTTGAAATGATCCAGTGTCTATGGGTTGTCGGCATAGTTTTGTACCTTGACGTAGCATCAAAGAAAGAATTCCAACTGTATCAAATCACATAACTGCTGTGGCCAATTCACAATTCCCTGTCGCTAAAAAATCCAATCACCAAATTTATTTTTTAATAAATCGAGTTAGCGTTAGCTGTATAGTACAAAGAGCCATGCGATTGGAATTACACCATTTCAATATGAATGTGCTCAAATTTCAGTAATAAGGCACTCGGTGGTCGTCGCAAAACTCTCAAAGTTGTATCTAATAAAACGTCAATACTTGTGTTTGTTGCAAAATTGTAAAATTTGGCACTTCGCCAAAACTGGCCACTAATACCTTGATATTCTTACCATTTCGCACTTTTCGTTGTCTTCTTCGTGTGACTCGTGCGTCTTACAGTCAAACATGTAGCGTACATGTAGTAACAGTGACAAACTAGTGGTGAACAAACGTTGAGCACCCATAATTGAGCTCGAACTTTGGCAAATATTTTTTAATTATCACTAGACGGCCAACAAATGCAAAACGTTGCATTTGAAAAATACACAACGGAGTAAGTTCGTGCATTACTAATCAAAGTATATACAGGGTGACTGGTAATGAAACGGTCATACTTTACAGCGTGTTAGCAGAGATCATTTGCAATAGATACAGCCCAATTTGCCTTATCCAAAAGTCATCTGATTTCGAGATATTGTTGTTTTTTGTTTCTTTTCGAAATTCACTACTTACCCTCACTCAAACTTAAAATTTACGAAAATAATGGAATTTTTCCTCAATATTTCAGTTTTCCTGGCTAGAAGACATCTCAACACACATTATCTATCGGTGACAATTACGTTAAATACTTGGAAAAACTAAAAAAAATTAAACTTCCGCTTTTGATGAAACTGTAGATACAATTGCTAAGTAAATAGTGAAATAGGTGGCGATTGTGTCTATAGTTTCATCAAAATCGGAATTAATTAATTTTTTTTTTTCTTTTAATTTGTTCAAGTATTTAACGTAATTGTCACCGATAGATAACGTGTGTTCAGATGTCCTCTAGCCAGACAAACTGAAAAATTATTTTCGTAAATTTTAAGTTTGAGTGAGAGTTGAGAAAAGAGTTGTAAATTTCGAAAAAAACAAAAAACCACAAGATCTCGAAAACGGATGACTTTCGGATAAGGCAAATTGGGCTGTATCTATTGCAAATGATCTTTACTAACACGGTGTAAGGTATGACCCTTTCATTACCAATGTGTTATTTTAAATGTCGATTGAATTATAATTTATATTGCAATTATGCAGAAATCGTAAAATGGGGTAGTTTCTGTGTGAATTGATTTTAACCGATGATAGTGTAAAAAGAGCGTGTTGAGAATGCTCGGTCATTAAAGTCAATCGATAGAAGAATGTCAGGTGTATCCATACCAGTTATCGGTGGTACAATACTGAATTCAACGTGTGCGGCAATGTAACTATAACGGAAAATGTTGTATTTCTTTAATAGATGATTAGCAAACCTTTTTGAACAGATTCAACACATTTACGCAAGAAAACTGCTGGAATGCCAGCCGGACCAGCATCCTTACGCACATCAAACGACTGCAAGCAAGAAATGGATGCATTCTATTTATTTTAAGATTTTTCCTTAAGTATATTACATTCACAAATGTCTAGATCCTTTTAAATTAAACTCTTTTTCTTATATAAAAACAGTATGTTCGTTTAAAAAGCAAACCAATTCCATTAAAAATGCATAAACAGCTGGTGCTAGATCTTTGCCAAGAAGCTGCTGGTGATAAAATCTTCCTACGAGGATTCCTTCATAGTTTCTCCCAGCACAGAGACTACATGAATTATTTCTTCGCGATAAAAGTTCATTTTTATAAGCAACCGCTAAATAGCAGCAAAATAATTCTGCCATACCAAAATGTCAAACTAGTTCAGCTAGAGAAAATGCTCACTAAATGATAAAATTTGCTAAACAGGACCTCATTGCATTCTCAAAGGCTGTTCTGTGTGCTTATGTCTTTTAAAGTGCTCTCTCAAGCATAGCAAAAATCCGATATTAGAAGAGAGGAAAATCTAGAAGAATTTAAAATCCTAAAAATATAAAGTGTGTTTCATTTGAGAGCAAATAAGTACCTTAACATTGCAAGACATCCTGTACATTTTGCTTTTCCATACGATTTCAGTTTTATCCAGTAACATTTTGTCTTTGTTGTTATCATAAAAACGTAATTAAATTTCCTTGAACTAATGACCCATCCTGTATATCGCTCTTGTGCTTATCAGTAAAAAAATATGTCAATGACACAATTTGCCTCGTCACTTGAAAGAATTGATAGAAATTTTATAAATTCAAGAATGAAAATATTCATGTCGTTTCAAGACTGGAGCGTAAAAGTTTTATTTTTCTCCAAATTTCATTACGATGTGTACAATATATTTTTATTAAGATGATCGGTGTAGATTCAAAAATAAAAGATGAAGATTATAGTTTTACAATCTATATCTATACCCATAGATATAGCCAGAGTTTGGCCAACTTTCAATTAACATTCAATTGCAGGAACGTAAACGTTCCTAGCCTGCTATATTCTTTGCAAATTTTGAGTGATTTCTCTTTTACTCTTCTGAAAAAATTTAATATTCCGCATATATTTTTAATATGCACTTGACGAGTTGCAAGCATTGCATTATATTTTGAATGTATTTTAAATATAGTTAAAGCAGAGCTAAATCATCCATCATTTCATATGAGTATGTTACTTACAGTTAGTATAATATAAAGAATTTCGAACATCAAATTCCTAAACCACCCACCGTATTCGCTCACTGTCGCATCTGAATGCGCCCAAAGTTGGCAAGCGGAAAATAGTCGGGTGCGTTGAATCAGATCACGTGCTTTATACAATTTGTCCTACTAAACGTTCCCGGCAGATGCCAAGGGGTTTTGTTGTATATATTTTTATTTCGACTACACATGCATAGTTTATTATTATACCTGTATCTATCTGTTTGTATCGATTTTCAAGAATAAAATATATATAAATATATAAACATATTTTTACTAATCCCAAAAATAGAACAAGTTTCATTTGTGGAAGTGTGTCGAATATATTATATATACCTCTCTAATGATTTTGAAAATTGTGATAAATTATTCTGTTGTCTTAAACAACAATATAATTTAATGAACCCCAATTAGGGGCGCGACGGTATAAAGCATTCAGTAATAAGCTAAGATGATGGAAACTTTAATTGTGGTTCGTATATAGATTTTGCGTGGAGAAGACACAATCGAAGAAAGTTGGATTTTATACGCGAAGAGCAATTATAGAGAGCTGAAAGGATTATTGTGAGCGGCGATACGAATAATAGAAAAGTTTTTCGCGGGTGGCTGGTTTTCTCTATTATCTTAAACATTAATTAAAATAATCCGAAATATACTCGCTCTTCCTGGAGTTTCTTCACAATTTTCGCACGGTAAATTTTAATAAACTTTAGCGAAGCTCTTGCTTAATATTCATGTTAATAATACGTGTAATGAAAGATTTACTAAAACATGTCTCTGCGTTGGTTTCATCAAGTGCGGTCTCTACTATGCACGTCAAGAATTATTTGACAGAAATTGTATTAACACAGATCATTGTTGGTTCTTTTTAAGGGAACTTCTGCATTGGAAGCAGTTTTCGTATTATTCGCTAAACATTTACTTTTGTATCAACGTAACAACACATGCGTTTAATATGTAAAAATATATCATGTACAATGCTGCAATAAATATACGTATATAGGGGAAAGCAGGTTTTAATTACGGTTGTGACCAATTAGTTAAAGGGTAGCAGTTGATAAATTGCCGGAAAAACATTTAATGCCACTGCAGTCTTTTACGTAGTAACCAGTGCATTGAAGATACAATAACAAGCGTTTTGCTGTTTTATATGACCTAATTTTCCATAAATATTGATATTGAATTATTTGAGTCTTACTTGAATCCAAAGTTAAATCCCAAAAAATTAGTTTCATGTTGGTCTATTCATCATGAACACCACAACGTATATGGTAAGTGTAGATTATTAACAAGTAGCTAACAAAATTTATATACGGCTGCATTACCAATAAAAAGGGTGTAAAACAAGGACTACCGAGTAAATTCGTACATCTTCATGAATCCTTATCACGTTTGACTTCTTCGCCTTTGTTTTCAAAAATTCAGCGTTTATACAGACCTTTCCACTACGTGATGTAATAAACAAAACCTGCTATTTTGAATACTGAAGGATCACGTGCTAAATCACAGTTCGACCTAGAACCCTTACTACATGAAAGAATGACAGAAACATAAATATGTATTGCCAAATCTGCAATTTGTCATTTTACAATGGATGCGGCAAAAAAGTATGCCTTAAATGTTATAAACATTAGTTCGAAGTTTACCAATACACGATAGAGTTCAATAAAATGTATCGCCTTTGTCAGTTTTTTATCTATACAGGAGTCCATATAGTATATATAGTGTATGCTCGCAATTAAAACCACATTTTAGCGTTTATTTTAAATAAAGGACATTCGAGTCGAAGTTTATATATATCCAAATAGAAAAGACTGCTACAAACTCTCTATTTGTGAAACTTACAGAAAAAGTAGGTATACACGATAATTGGAACAAGAGGAATTCCAGTACACTAAAGAAAATATGGTCACCTCTGGAGCTAACTGATGGGTATGCTGTAATCGGAATTGTAATAACCGCTAGTGCGCTGAAAGCTCAGACGTAACCGATTAAATTTTCGTGGTCTAAAGGTCCTTTATGTTACAAATCAATACTTTCCCTTACAATGTCACCTAATGGATTTGGTGAAATTCTCTTACATATATGTATCTTTTGAAAATGAAGAATTAACTTCTATCCTGAAATTTATCAGCATTTATTTTCGCAGAAAATGCGCGGCTAACTTTTACATTTTTACATTAAATCAATACCAGTATACCATGTTGGAGACTGCTGCAAGTGTATCAATTTTGTCTATTTCAATTCTGGTTTTTAGGTCATCCAGACAGTGACAGTTGTTCCAAAATTTTCCTAAATTTTGAAGCAACAAGAGTTCTGGAACACTGATCATGTTTAAACCAACAACAGTGTCGGGTAACTGCGATGATTCTAGTGACAAAGATAGTAGATTTTCACAAGCTGGTTCCTTTAGTTCTCGTGAAACAGCAATGGTATTATAAGCTGGTGCTCCGCTGCGTTGATGTGAAATTCTGGATTTTTTTTTCAAGTCTCTACCGCATTTACTGTTTTATGTGACATTTGCATTAGATTTTTTCCCAGAATTGTCCCATTATTTTTTATATTTTGTGATATCTTCACTCATAATTTCACAATCCGACTCATCCTGATACCTTTCGCCAGAAAATCATGTCATCCTGGGTGTCTGCTTTATAGTTCCCTAATACTTCAAATGTGTTTTCTGCCGCACCATTGTTTACTCTTAATAAAACTGTGGCTTCAGCAAAACTTGATGCTACTTGATTGTAATGACATAAAAAACATTCGAAACTATTTTAGAAAGCTAAGCTTCAGTACGCGTCACCGGAAGAGAACATGCCCAACCGCGCCCTTAGAGGTCATCCGAGACCTCACACCCGTACATATAGTGGTGGAACAAGTGGCTCTTGGAGTATTGCACAGAGTGACTAGGACGGCGACTAGCGAGACTCTGTACCAGAAAGCTTGGCCATCTCGAGCGGGACTTACTCCACTTCTAATTATACCGAATGATGAAATAGTTAGGAGATATAGCTTCGAAACAACTTTCTTGGGAAGCTAAGTAATAAGAGAGAATGGGTGGAAGAGTCCTTCACCTTCTCGCTGAAAGCAAATACCATTAAATGGTAGGTGGATGATTCTAAAACCGACGAAGGAACAGGTGCAAGGGCATTAGGGTCACGAACCAATACTCTGGACCAATGCCAATATGCCCTAGCATCTTCCAAACGGAGATTATGCTATTGGAAGATGTGCTCAACTGAATCTGGGGGATGGGGAGGGAGAACTATCGAAAGCAGGGCATTGCTCCGATAGTCAAGCAGCCATAATAGCGCTGAGTTCTAACACTATTCAAACTACGCAAAAAAAAACAGAGTAAACGATGCTAGCTACCAGGACGCACTGGATCAATGGTATAGTAGATCAACAGGTCGTAGTGCAATATCACCCTCCATTAAAACAAGCACTTAGACCTGGAGTATCCATTACTTTGTACAAATCTATACACAAGTCAGGTTTCTCTCTTTCACTGTCGTAATTCACTTGTTTATCATGCTAGATAAAGTTGAGATGTAGACCAGGCCTGCTTCTTTTTGGTAAATATCCTAATAATGCCAAGTCGAATACAGACGAATAAACACTTTTCTGTTTAGAAGAATGAAACACACTAGAAATTTCTGTTTTCTTTTGAGCAAGATTCCCTCAAAGGCAATAACAACTGTTTTGTTTTGTAATAAGCTTATCTGTAGTAATTATATATCAATAATTGCTAGTTCTCGCAAAGCAAATATATTGGAAAATCAAGATGAACTAACGATAACATGTCAAATAAGTAAAGTTACAGTCAGTCTAGCTACAGAGTACAGACCTGTCAAAATTAACAGGTGAACAGTAGATTCATGCTATGCACCAAAGGACTGTCTAGGAGTCAGGAGCCAATGACACTAAGGATAAAGTGCCGTCCTCTTCTTTATGCAAATTAGAATGCTTATGCAAAGGAGAAATGATTGACAAGTTTTGCTGCTTGAACTGTTATTGTAACAAACAAAATATGGCCAGTGGTTCAATGCGGGTTAGTATATGAATAGCGTTTAGGAAAAGGTACACCCTAGGCATCAACAATAGATTATGATTAATTGTACTCTTGTGGATCATCGTATAAGTTTTCAGAAAATATTAAAAATGCTCCTTCTGGAGCATGCATAATATTTAACAGCTGTACTCTGTAGATATAAAGCAAATAGTGGCAAAATACAATTATCTCAAACTTTTCTATTTGAAGCCGTATTTTTTGTAGGTATTAGTACAAAAATTTGAAGGTGTATGGATAGATGATAACTGTCGTTCGAAAAGAAAGAATCAAGATTGTAATCAGTATTATTAATGTAGTAGATAGAATCATTCTTTTGTTTCCTGGTAAGATAAAGGAAAGCTTCCCTTGGCTTTGTCCTTGAGCCTGATCATACACTGTTTAATTTTTGCTACAATATTATTATTTTATTAACAGCAACAATGTTAGTGACTGCTATCTTGAACCCCTTTAATTTGCGTAGCATTCTGCTTAAATAATAGAGTAAGCATTAAAAGAAGCTCTATATCGCTGCTTTTTAGTTTCTAGAAACTCAATTTAAGCCAGTTCTGTGTATTACACGTAAATTCATAAATAAATTACACATTTAATGAACATTCCTCGATCACCCGAAAATATTTCACGCAGCTTCGACTTTTAATATCGTAAAAGAAGTTAGAAACGAAGCTTTACGTCGTATAATTGAAATAGAACCGTCGACATCGCCTCAGCCCAGAAAAGAGAGAAACAAGTTCTAATTAAAATATGTCGTTAGAAGGGTGAACGCGTAACAGCCTTAAAGAGCTGCGAGAATTTAATTTCACCATCAACACAAAGCACGTCTTACTTATAAAGTTGTTTATACAGGACAATTAAAAATGGGGTACTGCTCTATCCGACGAAATGAATCTCTAGAATAACACGGAAAAAATACAATATAAATATATACCTAGTATACGGAAGTTTATTAAAACGGCAGAGCTTGTTTCTTTAGGCATCAAACGTCTAAAGTTCTCGTTATAAGGTACGTATACGTTCTTTGTCATCTGATATTTTTTCGTTTACCATCTTCAACTTAAAAGGCGTAATGTTTTTTATCCACTTTGCTGAAGTGACTGTGTAGGTGCTGGACACATCCCTGTTTCTCAACTGAAACTTAATGAATTTCTGCCGCAGATATGTGTTTTAATACATTGCCTTTATATGTTTATCTTCCTCAAGATACGTTCCTTTATTTTTTTATATAAGATTCCTTTTAGTAACTAATGTAAAACCATGTACACAGATTTTACAGTTTCTTTTTACGTTCACATGTCTGCAAACAGTGTTTCTTTACAGAAGCCTTCAACAGCCAAACAGAATCACAGTAGGAACCAAACAAACGTTTGCTTTAAGGAAAACAGGAAGAGTGGGAAGTGGTGGTGAAAGTAAGGACGGGTCTGTTTGTCGATTTGGCATGATTCCTATGCAGGTTGTAGGAATATACCAAATACGCGGAAGAAACTTATTTTTACCATTCCAACTTCCGTACAGAGAACATGAAATAAATGATATAATTGGAACACAATATTGATAATGAAGACGTACTAATTTGAAGAATTTGGCAACTAACTGAAGAGTAACAAAAAGCTGGAACTTGTTGCAGTTCAACTAGGAACCAGCCTATATTTCCTACGTCGCACTTGAGTCAATATATGAGTACATAAATGACGCGATGATGAATGATTCTAATGCTGATTAGTGTTATGCACATCATAGAAATATGACAGAACTAAATGAAAATAGGATTATTGTAAATCAAGGTGAGGGGTGTGCAGACAAAATATTTTTATCTGTAACTTCTTAGGCCTAATTTACATTTAAGCGTTAGTTTGTGGAAAACTGGGAAACCTCTTGTTTCTGGAATATCTATCGAATATACTGGGGTATCTAATTTTATAAAAGAAATAGATAATCCAACACCATTTCAAGTATTTCAATTATTTTGTTACGAATTGCCTGACTGCTTATTTAGTTTTGAAACTACTCCATTCCAGAGCAACTACAAATTTTCACAAAAAATAACAGCGTTACAACCGCCCCACACTAGATCTATCTCTTTTCTAGCTGGGCTTAGTCGCTCTAAATGTTCTGTAGATAAAGCAGGTATAAATAAAAAGGGCAGATATATTTTTATTATTAAGAAACAAATAATTTTTAAAAATCTTACTCAATACAATATTTAGTAGATTGCATGATGCTACATATAAAGTATCAAAAACTCTCAAATACTAAAACGAAATTTACTAATTTTTTAGAATTTCTTAAGCCAAAAACAAAAAACCTTATTACAATAAACATTTTTGTTCAAAAAAAGATTTGGCTTCTCGAGATATTATTTTATTTTATTCCCAGTTTAAATGAGACATAATCTTACTGCACAACATACTGCATACAGCTCATGTATTCCTAAATATCATCATACATAGTTTACTAATTCGTCTAGACTGTGACATTTATCCACTTCTTCGCACTTATTATGCAAAATATCGTTACAAGTTGATATTTCCATTTACAAAGTAGCTTGCATTTCAGTAAGTATAACTTTCTTATTATCTTTTTTCTTAATTTCCTGATTATTAGTAATAATGCGGCACGTACTATGAGATTCAAAATGATTGTCAAATCCATTCCTATAGATAGTGGCAGAGCATGCGGCATATATCTACCGCATGGTTGCTATGAAGGTTTGAACTAAGTCAGTGGCGGTGCACAAGGAATGATACCATACCATTCCTATAGATACGGTTCCTATAGATTCTATTTTTTAGATAGTCAAATATGAAGTAGATGGGGTTAGATCAGGCGATCTTGGAGGCCATCTTTTTGCCCCAACAACTCTGTCAGAAAAAAAACTGTTGAAGAGGTAGATTTGTGGAGCAATATGAACTGGAGCATTGCCATGTTGAAAATAATCTGCTTCAGGGTTATTTTCTTGTAGTTCTCCAACAAATAACTCTAAAATCTGTTAGACACCAGCTGACACTGACAAGTGTTATATGCTGCCTGCTTTGAACTTATTTTATTTTTAAAATTATTGAGTAGTAAGATCCTCTACAATCAATTGGAAAATGGAGAGGCTATTATGAACGTGAAGGCAAATGGTAAACATGGAGAAACTGCAAAAGATTTTTTGTCGTTTGAAAATTGTAGTATTGGATTGAAATAAGTTTCAATTAATATAGTGTAAAAATTATTGTATTACGTCAGGTTATATGGAAGAACATAATATAATTTATATAAATATCGCCTAATAAAGTACTATTATTATTATTATTACATTATAACGTTCATCTAAGAAAAATGATAAATTCAGCAAGTTACAGTAATAATTCCTATACTGTAACGACTTTGCACGGAACACCAACGTCGATAAATGTCCAGAAAGGTGGTTAAATATTTGAAATGTATATGTAGATAACTTCACTTATTAAAATAGAAACATATATAGATAAACTTTTGTGGAAAACATTTTTTCTCTACCGACAATCATTTTGAATCTCCCTTTTCTCTACTAGCCGTTTGTCCATTCAATTGCCCTCCACTATTTCCTAGTTGCCCTGACACTAGGGAATATTGAAGGACAACTGAGCGGACAAACAACAAACCATTTTCAACCACTTATTTTTCACGTACTCTCTGTGGCCATTGTTCTGTAGATGACGCTAGGGTCAATAATGGTGGTATTACTCTATTGTATTAGTGTCGTTGTGCGGATTTGCATTAACCATTTTCCCAAGAAAAATGGAATTATGTTGCGAGTAAGGTAACAAATTTCTCATAGAAACTACTCTTACACTAGTTTTCTAAATTTCCTTACAGCAGTGCTACTTTTGAGAGTGGAAGTTGCTTTGAATTCAAATTATTCTAAGAAACAAGAGTTAACGAAAGCAAATAAGAGTTGTGAATCTGACTTTCAACATCTGTACTGGAACGATAAGATTGAATAATGTAACTACAGATCGTTTTGAGATCACAGCCGTAATACTGAATGGGATCCGGCTGTGCAAGATTGCTTCACGTCAAGCAAAATTAAAGAAAAAAACAGAGAACAAAAAAATCAGATTGTGGACTTAGATGGTTTGTTAATACTTTTAAGCATATAGCTTTACAGACAAGTTAGTAAAGTAAGTTTTTGCTTCTATAGTGTTTATGTTGTGGTGAAAATTACAAAGACATTCAGAAACGGACAGCTACGCCAGTTAATTACTTTAGTGATCAAAATTTTGATTTCAAGCTAGGAATTATTATAAAAGAAACGTTTAAATTGATGTCTTGTAATGTTAGATTAATCAATAGAATATTATATGTGGTAATACGGGAAAATGATCGATAATCATACTATGCGCAATGAATAATAATGTAATCATGTTGAATGGTAAATAATAATGTAGTTATAATCATTACGTAGGTAAGTGATTAAGTGTTATGTACAGTTTATTCCAGAATTAATGTCGTGGGTCTACAGGGGCGATATCTAACTTTCTTCCTTATGGGAGGAGCTTATACGTCGCCCGGGGTTGGTCTTACCGAGGCGATCGCTTTTAGAACGGTTGGATAATAAAATAGTCGAAAAATGCTAACGTTTTATTACCTTATCGTAAACTTTGTCATAGCTACAAAAAGATATACAAGAGGCACACACTATGACATACATATATATATACATACATCGCAAATTATTAAAAAAACGAATCAATCCTTTACCTGTAATAAACTTACTTATGTATAACTGAAGAATTAATTTCATTTGAATATAAGCATTTATAAGTCAATAACAATAAGTATCCTTTTCACTACACTTTTAAATACACGTAAGAGTATCTATTTAGTTTCAAGCTAATGCGTTTTAAGTAACAAAAACTAAAATTGAAAGTGGTATTATTGTAGCTTGTGGAATTACATTTGTTCCTCACTATCTCCTTCTAATAAATTTTGTAAAATGTATGTGTAATTAACAGTTCCTTAATGTAGCAACAAGAACCTATCGAATGACCATTATTCTAAGAAATATAATTACATGGATAATGGCTCTTAATACTTTCAAGTTTTATCCCTAATTTTATCGATTAATGGGTGCATTTATTTAATAAGATGAAATGCAATTCAGGGTAAACCAGCTAATATCTATAGAATAGAAATACAGTGGACGAGGCTTAATGTGATCGGTTTGGGACTGAACTATTTTGATAACAATAATTACCGAATGATAACAGTATACGATAAACAAAAGCAAGCTTACATATATCTTTATAAGGTTTATAGGTTTTTTGAAAACAAACAAGCACAATGAAAGACAAAATCTCGTAAATGTTTTAAACACTTCACCAACGACTAAATTTCCGAATACAAAAATGTAACGTATAAATCATTTTAAGAATCACATGCATGCCTCAACCATTATTCAAACCATAGAACAATGGTAACGATAACATACGTCGGCACCTTTGATGTCCGTGCGGTTACTTTGAATATCCTTGGAACAGTTGACAAATTGAAGTACGAAAAGGAAAAAAAGATGACTATTCAAAATTGTCGTATTGCACATACATAGGTATGAGTTTATACTGACTATTAGATTTTGGAGACTTAAAAGATATTCTTTGCATAAAATTTTCTGAACTTAGAACGAACGAAAAGCCATTTCGCTTCAATTTAATATTACTAAATTGAAAGTAAAACTAATAGTGAATGAAACATAAAAAAGAATTTCCTTTTAGAGACAAAATTATAGATTACAAAATAGTAATGAAAGCAAAAAAAAAATACGAAAGCGAAGTTTCAAAAATATCTCAGGAAGGAATGTTTTTATTTCATTTATTTCCAGTTAAAAAGTAACCTATTTATGTAAGTAACTTATTTATGTATTTTTACTAGTTACCTACATTTTAAATATTGAATAATAAGATTCACCTGAAATATGAGCGATTATTATACAAGTTATTCTGAAATAGTATATTGTTTTATTTTCAATTCAAGTAATATTTAAGCGATACTATTTATGGGATTTGCTATTGCATTGTGTGATATTTTTATCGTCTTCTCAAATCAACTGATTTTTTTTTACATATTATTGTAACCATATATACAATTTTCTATACTATAAGCATATATTCCTAAAATAAACGATTGCAATATACTATTACTGTGTATGCATTCACGCTTTCAATTTCTATAAACTCGCAATAACTCGCAGGCAGGTATACAAATAAATCTAAGTAAATATGCTAATACAAGCGATTTATTTCTGAGAGCGGAGAATATTCGATATAAGCCACACCCATAAAGAAGAAAGTTAGATATCGCCCCTGTAGACCCACGACATTAATTCTGGAATAAACTGTACAGTGATGTGCATTAAAACTGATTCAAGATGCCATAAACGTTGTAAATATATCCCTTATGTACCATATTCGATTTATAGGAATAATCAACTGGTCGATTCCGAACAACGTGGCATAGGTTATCTACCCATTTAAAGGAGAATTATTTAGATGCAAACATTGTTATATTACTAGCTGTAGGCTGAATCTAAATTGCATTAAAACAGTATTTATGTATACATCTGTATTTGAAATTTAAATTATATATGTATGTATAAAATCACCAGAAAAATTAATATTGTATTTATATTATGATAGATGTATTATTAATCAAATATCTTAATATGGAAATGTCAATTTTCTTTATATTTACATAATGTAAGCTGATTTCATATTTTTTTATTGCAAAATATTTATGGCATGTAATTAAATGATCTTATATTTATTTCTAACATTGAAACTTATGTGAATTTATATTGATTTACAGATTTAAGCGTTTTCGTAATATACAATATAAGAAGTTTACTTTAGAGTTGCGTCAATTGAAAATCTACCTACTTTACTGTAAGATTCTAATTTTAAGAATGAATTTTGTCTCTAATCTAATTGGTCTACCTTCCACTCAAAATTAACAATTGAAAATGATTGAAAATGTGATTGTGAATTTTAAAGTTAAAATATAAACTGATCTGATAAGAATATTCTAATACTTGTTAAATTAGTTTACCATTTTGTTTAAAGTTTGTAATTAATATTAAGAATTAAGTACCAGTAGTTTTCAATTCAATAAGAGTTTTTTATTATATTGACTTGCGCTGCTTTCGCTTACATAAACATTGTTTATTTTTATTAATTATATAAAACTAAACTATCTACAGTATAGTATTAGAATAAGAAGCACAAATAGTCGGTATTCTAATTCAAATAATATTCCTTATACCTGCATACATTATAGATCGTTCGATACAAAAAGTTTCACATATTGCTTACATTTTGTCATGGAATATTTAAATTCTAACATATTTTCCTTCTCCCCGCAGGCGTATACATTTCTGTTATTAATCCCATAATTTCCTCTAATTTGCTACAGTGGCTCAGGATATTCGAGAAACATTTGGTTTTACGTAGATAGTCGACAGTCCTCGACGGGTGAGTCAGTATTAAAGCACATCACTGTACATTATTCACACTTGCGTTACATTGGACTTTGATCATTAATGGACGAAGGGATGATCTTTATATATGTGTGATGACGTGAAGATGTATATCTACGCCATTCAACCAGCCTACCTTTGTCCTATGCGATTCAAACCCCGCTGTTTGATCTCCAAATTGTATTGATATCGCCAAATAATCATACCTATTAGATTATTAACTATTATATGCAGTATGATGGTTGTGGAGCTGCAGAAAATCGCAGAAATTTAACAGTTTGTAAACCGCTTAGTATTCGTTGTTCAGGTTGTTATCTCCACGATGTTAAAGACGTATCTTAATACACGTACAATAATTCTAATTCTAATGCAACAGCAAATCAAAAGATAAAGCAGTACAATAAAACTTATTGTAAATTACATATTTACAAAACGATTTTTTAATTATGTTATATCGTTTGTACTGATCATATTGGATTTGACTATTTTTTAAGTGATCAGTTTCAGTTGAGATTAGCGTGCTTTATCACGACTGTGTCATAAAATTGAAATGATGTAATAATAAGCCAGTTTATGCATAATTAATTCAGAATCGTTTTACTTTTATCTATACTCTATACGTCCGTTAAAGAGACAATTAATTTTTAAATAAATACTAAGCAACTCTAATGTGACAAACAAGCATGTTTTTCAGAGGGCTGCTATAGAATGGATTTTATTCCGGAAGTTATATTTCCGAAAAAAACGCAGGCAATTTCACAATATTCAAAATACTGTGAAAATATATTATCACAAAACACTTCATTTGAAACATATTACTTGTAAGCTTATTTGTGTGTGCAACGATATGTCAAACTGTCAAACATCAATTTGTAGAGAGCGTTGAACAAACAGTTGAAGAGAATGCCGGGCAAAACGCAAATTGTTTTTTTTTGTCGAAACAATAGCGGAAACCTACGCCCATCAATGTAATTTTATTCGACAAAACAGAATCGAATATGTAGTGATAAATGGCAGAACGAACATTGGTGTAATTCAGCCGCAGATTCGCGGATCGGAAAAATAATCTAGGTCTGGGCTTGTATTATTATGTATTGTGAAATGGATCGTAATTTACGAATAGATATAATTCAATACTTAGGTATATAAGGTTGTTTAGGTAAAACGGTTGCTGTTACCAGGTGCATTATTATTAGATAATATAATAACTCCATAACAAAGAGAAGTTTAGTCGCAAACGGTACCAGGTTACATCGTAAAAGGTAATAAGTTTACCCAAAAGCTGAGCTGCAATTTGTAGAAGGTGTAATGGAAACTTCTTTCATATTCGGAATGCATACTATTTTATGGCTTACGTGGAATGAAAATGTAAGACATCTCGGATATTTCAATTTTCCGAAATTCTGCCGGGTAAGTATATGATTTAAGGTTCGGTATTTCACATTTTAAAATCGCGTTCCTTAAGTGAAGAATTTATTACCTTGGTAGCTGGATGATGAAACGGTACAATATAAACTTTTAAGCTGTTTTTTTTTATTCGAAATATTATCATTTAACAGAATAGGGTTTCTAACTACAACAATTAAATCTTGGACTATATTAACATTTCCATGTAATATTGTATTAGATAGGGAGGGTATGTATAAGTGAACCTCAGTTGTGTGTTGATAAGGACATAATTCGCATGCCAACTGTCACGTGCAATAATTATTATTACAGATATATCAATTTGAATAACTATTAAAACAGTGTTGAAACAATGTATACTTAATTGTTTAAAAATTAATAAAACTTGTTGGTTAGGGCAATATTTGTAAATACATGCATACACCTTATGTTATGTCCCATTTGTATTCGATTGCGGCTTAATTTTATCCTTATAGCAATAAAATGTAGTTTTATTGCAGAAAACGAGTTCTTAAAAACAACCATAAAAATGATGTAGTAGTTGTAATAAATGGAAAGGAAAAGGATGGACTCACTATCAATTTATTATGCCCTAAAGCTGTTCAGTTGTATAACTCGAATTTTGAAGGGTCATATGAAGTAGATAGAAAATTACTGAAACGATCGAAGAAGAAACAAACTTTTGGTAACAATTGCTGTGAACGCGTAGATCATTTCTCAAAGACAACGCAACAAACCTGAACTATCTTTTGTTTTAGAATTCTTGTGATGATGTAATTGCCCTATCTGCATACGCAACCTTGTAAAACTTTATTATCATTCGGTCTCAATCAATCACCCTATATATCTTAAAAATTATCATTCGTTTATTCCTGTACATCGTTTTATTGATCTACAAGAAAAATTTAAATAAAGAAAAATAGAAAAAGATAAGTCATAAAGTCATGAAGCACAGTTACAAAATATCCAATCTATTCATATTAACAGTGTCATTAAGTAATTGTTAAACCTAAAAATATTTTTAGAATTGTATGAAGAAATTCTTAAAGCAGTGTTTCACCGTAGTAGCCATCTTAAATTAATTAAATTCGTTTTAAATCTCTCTACCTCTCTGTCCTACAACAAAAAACCCCGGAATCAAACTTATTAGTAAAAACTGGACGGCTACAAGCTATTGACCAATCGGGTGAAACGAATCTTAACCGGCCGCAATCAATCTGCCAACGTATTTGCGTATAAAATCAATATTTTAATATTATAATATTTAACAGTAATATTTAGTAGTGAATATGGCAACGTTTTAGCCAATTACAATAAACAGACAAACCGAGAATATGGAAAAAAAAATTTAAAAAACTTACCAAATATTATTGTTAGGCTCACTCGCTGCCTCTGGACACATGTTACAGGCACACACATATAGAGAATTATCAATTACATTAAAATTAAGGCAAACTTAAAATTATATTTAACTTAAATTATCCGGAATCGTATCACAACTGATTGTCGTCCCGTATCTTTCACAACTGAGTCAGACGTGCGTGTTTCTCTGATCGGCAAAAAATTATCTATAAGAAACCCTAACAAAAAATTGATGCTAAGACTTATTTCGTATACGTATACCTTTATTTGGAAACCACTGAAAGGTTGATATATAAATATAGGTATAATATATAAGTATATTTATTTGCATATATGGTTAGTCTACTTTGTCTAAAATATAATATGTATGTCTCTCGTTTATTATATCTTAATAGTTTCTAAACTTTGAATAGTATAGATCTAATTAACTCGGCCGTGCAGATTCACCGTAATTAATTTCGAAATGAACATTTTATATAACACTTTTTTCTTCATAAGCCACAACAATAACATTAAAAATGGTTGAAGACGTAAAGAAGTCATTTTTCCAAAACTTTCACAATAAATTAAGTTTGTAAAGAAAAACAAAATGACGTATATTTTATAAATTAATCGGATACCCAAATAACAAGGTCGTTAAATTTAAAGCGAATAGAGAACAAATGTTTTTGAAAATAAATAATATTATAATATAGCATTTATATTAGCCAAATTTGCAGATGTCAATATACAGAGCATTCCAATAAAAACGGTGCATCTTAAAGAAGTCGAAAATGTCAATAAGTATGAAAAGATGCCGAAACAGGGCGACTCCTATTTGAAGGTGAACATTCTTTCGCCATGTATTGCCTCCTCCTTCTTCCCCGTTTACCGCTTCTCTGCTTCTTTGTGACACTTCCTACCCCCCTCGATCTTCAGTAAAGACATAGGTATAATAATAATAATAACAGGCCTTTATTTTCAAAAAAAAACAAACGATACAAAGTAATGAAGAACAATAATATAAAAAACAGAATCTTGGAAAATCCCAAGGTGGAGTTCAGTGAACTGTTCGTCCACTCAAACCTTGAATACATAAACAAATTATAGTTCTAAATACAAGAGAAAATGAAACTAAAACTAATATTCCGTGAAGTGCCTACACACAGGGAAATATGTTCTTGAATTAAGAAAATATACTGTTTTACCCAAATATTTTTAATGGTAGAATATTTCTGTTTTGATTCAAACACATTTTCTTGGAATAAGTAAATGCGTTTAATACAATCTAGACTATATTTGTTGTAAAATACGTATTTGATCTGAATAACAGACCCCCGTTTCTTGCGGAGATCAGTCTAAGATACCTAAAAATCGTTCTAAAAAGTGTTATTCCTAGGTTATGTTTCGCTAGTGTTTTGACATTTCTGCTAGGATTTTCACATTAGCGAAACATAACCTAGAAATAACACTTTTTAGAACGATTTTTAGGTATCTTAGACTAATCTCCGCAAGAAAAGGGGGGCCGTTTTGGACTCAGTAAAACCTGTACTTTCCGTTAAATTGCCTATAAATTGTCAATTCAGTGGTCGACATACGGAAGTCTTACAAATGG
The DNA here is from genome assembly GCA_023690525.1 of Holotrichia oblita. NCBI lineage: Eukaryota > Metazoa > Arthropoda > Insecta > Coleoptera > Scarabaeidae > Holotrichia > Holotrichia oblita. The sequence goes on along the minus strand of CM043020.1, from coordinate 19,196,647 downwards.
ATTATATTCTTACATTAAAACAATGTTGTTTTGCGTCAAAACAATTTTCTTAGAAAATAATATTCTTGTGATAACACCATATAGTTTTGCGGATATACAAATACGGGATTGTTTTGAACTGAAACAGTCTGTTTTAACTCAAGATAATATTTCTCTGCGTGTACACATGTTACAAAATATCGACAATGACTAGCTGTAGCATCAGTAATGAAGAAATATCTGACCATCACACTGACTAGAGAACAAACTCTGCCTGAGATACCTCTTAAACACTGCGTAAGATAGGGTTTTGAAATAAAGAGATAACTGATTTTATATAATATAAATCATATAAGAAAATAATCTCTCAAACAATACAGTACGATGCAGCGGAGGCTTAGCGCGCTATCAATAGTAGACAGCTCTTCGGAATTAATAGTTATTCTTACTTTATCCCTATTCCTTTGAATGTCATTCTGCTTACCGAACAACATAACCATCGACTTTTTACTGTTCAACTTTAATTGATGCTCCGAACATACTCGTGATACTGTCATTAGTTCAGTGTTCATCCGATTAACTGCTTCACCAACATCAGCAACATCAAAACAATATTCCAGTAATGAGTCATCAGCATACATATGCACCCTGCCATAATGTAATGATTTAAATAAATCACATGTATAGGTAGAAAATAAGAGAGGGCCAAGAATGGAACCTTGTGGTACTCCCGCTTGCACTTTAACAGAAGCCGATTCCATTCAATTCAGTCGAACAAATTGAGATCTATCACACAAATAACTACAAAAAAGTTAATAGCACTGGCTTTTATACCAATGTAATGCAGAATGGACAGCATTACACGATGGTTTATTGTATCGAATGCTTTGCTAAAATCTAATAAAAGTAATAGGGTTAGTTATTGGGGTCAGTAGAAGTAATAATATTATCGGTTAGATTTAGTAAAGAGGTTGTAGTGCTATGGTCTGGGCGAAATCCAGACTGGTATTCTGGTAGTATATTATACTGCTCCAGGTGTTCTCTGAGTTGAGAATCCAGAACCTTTTCAAGTATCTGGGAGAGGGTGGGCAATAAGCTAATAGGTCTGAGGTCGTTAAGCTCAACAGGACTGCTAATTTTAGGTATAGGAATGACGACAGCGGTTTTCCAACTAACTGGAAATTTTTGTTCTGAGATACAAGTGTTAATTATGTGAGTGATGTATTTCAATATAAATAGACAGCACAATCTAACCATTTCCACGCTCATTCCATCGCAACCGGAAGACCTAGTGTGCATACTGGTGATTATCTTATATATAGTATCAGGATCAGTCAATTTATATTCAAACACAGATCCAATATTATTCTTAGTACAGCTAGAGTAGTAATGCAGCGATTCTCTAAGATTCGAATTAACGTGAGGAATATTAGTGACAAAATCCTGATTTAAATTATGAACGTTGGTGAGGTGATGAAGAATAGAAGAAGTGCTGGAGGAATTTAATTTAGGAGATCTAAGTCCTCGCCGGGTAACTTGGCTGTTAGCACTGTGACAATGTGATTAAAGTATGACTTTTTTTCACTTCTGATAGAAAGTGTAGTAAGGTTACGAAGAACTTTATAGTACTTAATCCCTATGACTCGATATACCACTAGTACGATATCTAGCTTTGGCTTTATCCCGTAAGGACATTTACAGCTTGATATTCTCCGTGAGCCAAGGAGCCCGAAGTTTGGTAATCTTAACAGTTCTTATAGGTGCATGAATATCGAACAAGGCGATAATGTGGTTAGTGAGAAACTCAATTTTATCCTCGATATCATTTATGTATAGGATGTGATGCAGTGGGAAACACCGGAAGTGATCAGAGAAAACGTCATAGTCAAAATATTTGAAATCATGGTAGGTGCGAAGAATGGGGCAGGCTTTGGGTGAGTTAACCATCCAGTCATAGTAGACTAATTCGTGGTCAGATACATGAATGTCACACAGACCAATACTCTGGGCTGAGGCTGAGGCTACTTCCGGAGTAAGCCATGTCTCAGTAAGCGGCACCACATCGTACCTAATATTTTTTTTAATTGTAGCCTGTGTTGATTGGCTAGCAGAAGTAATGCGCCTTCAAAATCTTTCCTCGTTACAAACGGCGGTGTTTTTTTTTAATTGTTGGTGATAGTGCATGTAATCAGCCACAAATGCATAATCATTGCATAATTTTGACAGTTTTATTATGTCATGTAAATGTGTGTAATATGTAGTAATGTGTATAGTTTTGAAACAAATATTTATTACAAACTAATACACTAAAGTAGATGTCGGGAATGTTGACCAGTATGTTGTCGAGAAACCTGAACTCTACGCTTCATGCTTGTGAAGCCGTTTATTACGATTTTTTGGGTTATATCACCACAAGAATTCACAATAGCATCACGAAACTTGTCAATTCTGTGTTATCTTGATCTTGAAATTGATATACTTTCAATAATGAAAAACAAAATAATCCAAAATTGTCAAATTTGGAGATCTTACAGAAAAATTAACAATTATTGTATCGAAAAATTGTTGGAAGGTTTTTCTCGAGATTTGTGCGATGGTGTATTGTCTTGCTAGATTTATACTACTCTAAGCTCAGCATTGATAAACGGCTGTTGTAATTAATTTCGATATCTTTCAACAATTATGGTCCGGTTAAAATACATACACTGGCTCAATAACTTTCCTCGAAACTTGAAATTGCTAGCGAGACAGTTATCTTTGCAGATGTAACGAATATTCTTATGGCCAGAAACATGGAAGCGAGCCTCATCAGAAAATCGTCATTCTTTGGATTAAGTTCTTCCTTCCTGCAGCTCATAAATTCGTATTTAACCAATAGGATTCACTACGTCTTCTACAATGGTTACAAATCATATGATTTCGCTCCCACTTCCGGAGTACCACAGGGGTCACATCTGGGACCGCTTTTGTTTGTGCTGTTCGTGAACGATTTATTGATGTCTCTATCGTGTCCAGTACTGGCTTATGCGGACGACATAAAAATTTATTCCCCTATTAAAACCTTAAACGATGTGGCTCATCTACAACATAACTTAGGCTGTATTTCCCGTCGGTGCTTCTTAAATAAATTAAAATTAAATGTTAACAAGTGTGTATTTGTTACTTTTACGAGGAAAACTAACTACATTAATTCGTTGTACTCAATACGTGATAGTCACCTTGAGAAGACTGACACGGTCAGAGATCTCGGAGTTTTATTCGATTCCCGCTTGAGTTTTGCGGAACACATTTCTGATTTGTGTGCTGCTGCTTCAAGGACTTTGGGTTTTGTCCTACGATCGTGCAAATTATTCTATAACATGTCCCTTCTTAAAACACTATACTTCAGCTTTGTTGTAAGTAAACTGGAATATGCATCTGTGGTTTGGTCGCCACATTACATCCACCTCCAACTAAGCATCGAAAAAGTCCAACGCCGTTTTCTAAAGTATCTGTCCTTCAAACTGGATAACCAGTATCCTGCCAGGGGTACTGACTACGAATCCCTTTTGGGAAGACATGGCGTACGATCGTTGGAACATCGTAGGAGGGTGTCTGGAGCTGGGTTTCTTTGGAAGATTGTTCGTGGAAGAATTGATTCTCCTGATTTACTATCCTCTATCGATTTCCTTGTACCTCGTTTATCCTGTCGCTCCTCATCTACCTTCTCATTACCCTGCCCTCGCACAAATTTATTAGTAAAATCACTCTTATTTACAATGTGTCATAATGCTGATTTCTTGTATAATGATATATTTTTTGATAGTGTTGATCAACGATGTTAGTTTTTTTCTTTACTTTGAATATATTATATTATTTTTATACCTTTCATATGTGTTTACTTTAGTCGTAGAATATATGTATGTACTTTAGTTTGTCCTGTAAAAGGTTTTGCCGTTGGACAATAAATCATTATTATTATTATTATTATTATTATTATTATTATTATTATTATTATTATTATTATGTGTTGAGAATGTCATTATTATTTGTATTATTCAATAGCCATCGACAGAAATGTGTTCTCGTAACAAAATCTAGCTGTTTGAATGTCAGACACTGGTTGAAATTTTATAAGGAAACAATTTTGTATCCGTTTTTAAAATAGTACAATACATTTCTACTGTCAAATGTACTTGTTATGTTTGGGCGTCTTCCATTTGCCGTTGAATATCTTCTATACAATTTGCTCTTCGTTTTCTAGATGCCTCACCGCCAAACTTACGAGCTTTTCGGCTCTTTTGCTAAATTTAATAACACAAGCTTGAATATGTTTGAGTAGTTGTTCGCAATTTACTGACAGATTAGGAAATTGTTGACGAAATTCCTACGTGTATATGATTAGTTGAATAAAACCATCCTCCATTTTCTAATTTGGCACCAGTTCTACAGTAACTTTGAATACTAAATAATAATAATAAATACTCTATGTTCCAACTCTTGCACAATAATAATGAAATAATTTAAAAAGTATAACCGTCTATAATTTGATTTTCCAAACTTGCCAAAATCACCCGCTTCTCGTTCTTCTGCTAAATACCTGTGTATACAATGCTACTTTGATAACATTTTTCTAATACAAAAACACTATTTATTTAAAAAAAATAAGCAGTCAGGGTACTGTACAATGTAAGCCGTTAAATATCATACACAGAACTATTTAAAACAGAAAAAATACTGGCACGATACTTTGTTTCTATACTCACCTGTGCAGGTACATACACAAAAATAAGAAGAAAAATACGAAACATGTAGTGACCTACACAACTGTAATACCAACGGTAGGACATAATTTATAGTTTCCAGCCAACGAGTGGAAATGGCGTGAATTATTATGCTTGTAAAAATATATAATTCTAACGAAAGGACTTAAAAAGTCTAACAAACGACAGTTTCAAAGTTAAAAAAAGTTAAAAATATATTGTTGCAAAAAATATTATTATTAATTAATTAACGAATTAGCAAAAATAATTTATCATAGTTGCAATATACATTATATGCTAATACAGCGAGACAAGATAATTACAGGAAGTACTAAGTCAGACATTTATGACACACATATATAAGTTTTGTTACCCATTTGCTATCCTACACCTTGTCTTTTTATCCTTACGAGAAAAATTCATTCGAATGGCTTGCAGCACACGTGCCCAGAATGTAAAATATCAATTACTTTAAAACAGTATAATTGCAGCATAGTAATTCTAAAGCCGCTACAACATCACTATTTGCTTAATTGATTTATTTTGCGCTGCCTGAGTTGGAGTGTTGTAATTCTATCTCGCTAAATGTATTAGGTCTGTAACCAGAGAAAATATCGCACTAACGGTTTATGTAGAAGTGAATTCAATTTTCGTATATATACATACATACATATATCCGTAACTCTGATTCTCTATTCTGTTCGTGTTTAGTAAAGGGTACGTTAATTTGTCATAATTCGGTAGATTATTGTGGACATTTTGCGCTGTTAATTAATTATATTGTATTAGCTTTCGTTTCATGTGCCCCTTCTTTCGAAATAAATCACGCGAAAACAACAACATACTATTCGTTACCTTAACTTTTTTTACCAAATCGCCAGTACACTTACATAAATCCCATTTCAGCAACTTTACATGGAAAATGGATTTTAGGCCCCCAAAGTATTTTTAGAATGAGTGTAAAAGTAATGAACAATATTTCATAATAGGTTGTCATCTCTTGTATGTAATAACTTTCTGTGTGATTAACAAAGAATTATATAAATTATTTTGCTGCATAATTCTCTTTAATGTATTTTCTCCGCCCAATATATAACTTATTTGTATTCTCATAACAAAAAAATACCCCAAGCAGCCAGTCGACTTCTCCATTTTAGTTAAATCTTTTGCCGGCCGAAACCTGTCTTTCAGGCGCCTGTACATAACGGTGTCACATGGGGATAAATTGAAACTGCTGTGGTTGAAGTGTTCCAGAGCTGTCCGGTTGATTTCCACAAGTTCGCAGGCGCGACAGACTGAATGTTCTCGTTACTGCTTGATCACAGACAACGATCGTAACTTTAGTTCTTCGCAAAATTACCAACCTTCCAGGGTACCACCTCACCCCATCTGATCCTTCGTTTGAAATTGCGCTGTAGCTATGAAGTTTTACTAAGATACTAAAAGTTTTCACAAATTGTAACAAAGTTAAATCGAATCAGACGACATTGTGGACAAAATAACAAGAGGGCGTGATTGATACTTAAGAATACATATTAAATGAAAAAAGACTTGAAAATATTGCGAAAGTAAGTATTAAAGAACGTGGGTAATATTAATCGTTGCTAGTTAATGAATAATTAAGCACCATTTCCCCACTTCGTTTATTATAAAAATTTATCTGGGTGATTTTAGGTGTTTTTTTTACTAAAAGGTTTATGCGGACCACTTCATTATTTTTCAATGTGACCTGGCCAGGTTGTGCTATAAATATTTGCAACAACAACATGTTATTCTTTGTTTCTTCTTTCTGCATTCTTCATCGCAGTGTCCTTCAAATAATGCCACATAGTCTTCTTCAGACTCGTCAATAATAATTTCGTCAAGTCCAGCCTCAAATCTATTCTAGGATTCTAAATCATTTCTAGGAAATTTCTAATGTAGGAGGTTTTGAAACGTCTACATTATCTCCAAGGGCAGTGGCTAGGCTTGTTCTGATCATCAGATTCGCGCTTCTGCTTGACATTCAGGTTTTCTTTAAGTGGGTGCTCTTCAAACATAGCTTTGTTAATACCACATACCAGCTGTATGGGATCTATCAAAGAGTTGACACTGTTTGTGGTTCATAAAATTATCAAAGTGGTAGTATACAAATTAATTAACAGAGAATTATTACGAAAAGGTATTCGTATTGGATCACAATATTCCGTAATTTGCCGTAATATTTTTACGAATTCTAGACTGCCAACATTTCCTACTTCTGTCCGCGGGCTTCTGTTTGTCTAAGGCTCGGATTCAGGTCCTTCCTCTTCAAGCGTGGACGACCCAGGAGGCCGCGTGAAGTGTGTTTGTAGCAAGAGTGTGGCTCGGTCTTGGCCTGGAGTTACTGGGCCATCCCTAAGATTTTTCTAGTTCTTACACGGGGCGGGGACTTGTCCGGATCCAGCTCCCCAAGATGGGCGAAAAGCGTTCTCCGACCGTGATTCCATCTCGAGTGTGCTACAACTGAAATACTCAAATTTCTATGAATTTGGTCATTTCTGTCATCAGAGTGCCATGAAAATGAATCGTAATGTGCCTTCTGCAAGACGTTTGTCCTCTTGTTTAGATTAACAAGACGAACCAACTTGCTCAGCGCGAAGCAGATACATCAAACGGTTATCGAGCTGGGTAATATTTATATGATGCAAATGTTGTCCAGAAAAATTTATGAAAATGTAACGGTCAAAGCGCTCAAACGAGTTAATGTGCCTTCCTGAGAGTTTGTCCTCTCGTTTAGATTAACAAGATGAACCAACCTGCCCAGAGCGAAGCAGATTCATCAAACGGTTCTCGAGAAAATATCGATGAAAATTTAGCCCTATGATGCGCTAATGTGCCCTGCTGGGCGTTTGGCCTCTCGTTTAGATTAACAAGGTGAACCTACTTGCCGAGGAGGAAGCAGATCCATCAAACGGATATTGAGCTAGGTAACATTTATATGATGAAAATATTGTACAGAAAAGTTTAAGAAAATGTAACGGTCACAGCGCTCAAACGAGTTAATGTGCCTTCCTGAGTGTTTGTCCTCTCGTTTAGATTAACAAGATGAACCAACTTGCCCAGAGCGAAGCAGATTCAACAAACGGTTATCGAGAAAATATCGATGAAAATTTAGCCCTATAAGGCGTTAGTGTGCCCTGCTGAGCGTTTGGCCACTCGTTTAGATTAACAAGGTGAACCTATTTGCCGAGGACGAAGCAGATCTATCAAACGGTTATCGGGCTAGGTAATATTTATATGATGAAAATGTTGTCCAGAAAATTTATGAAAGTGTAACGGTCACATCGCTCAAAGGCGTTAATGTGCCTTCCTGGTAGTTTGTCCTCTCGTTTAGGTTAACAAGATGAACCAAGTTGCCCGACACTCAGGGCGATGAGTACAATCTTTTCCATCCCTCGGAGATCGAAAATTCGATAAATGCCCGGCTAGATTTTTTCGGTTTTTTTTTTTAATATCTCAGCTATTAAGAGAGATAGGACCGAAATCTCTTCGGTACAACACTCAGGGCGATTAGTACCATCTTTTTTATCCCTCGGAGATCGAAAATTTTCAAAAGCGCGGCTAGAAATCTTTCGGTTTTTTTTATATATCTCGGCCATTAAGCGAGATTAGACCGAAATCAAAGGCGTCAATGTGCCTTGGTGGGAGTTTGCCCACTCGTTTAGATTAACAAGGTGAACCTACTAGCCGAGGAGGAAGCAGATACATCAAACGGTTATCGAGCTGGGTAATATTTATATGCAAATTTGTCCCAGGTCCTTTCCCTCGTAACGGCTTCCAGGATCAAACGATGTTAATGGTTTACAAAAAATGTAACTATATTAAAAGAAAAATCAAAAATCTACTAACGGTAGAAATCCAAAAAAAATTTAGCGCTCAAACGAGTTAATGTGCCTTGGTGGGAGTTTGTCCTCTTGTTTAGATTAACAAGGTGAACCAACTTGCGCAGATACATCAAACGGTTATCGAGCTGGGTAATATTTATACAATGCAAATGTTGTCCAGAAAAATTTATGAAAATGTAACGGTCACAGCGCTCAAACGAGTTAATGTGCCTACCTGAGAGTTTGTCCTCTCGTTTAGATTAACGAGAGGAACCAACTTGCCCAGAGAGAAGCAGATTCATCGAACGGCTCTCGAGAAAATATCGATGAAAATTTAGCCCTATAAGGCGTTAATGTGCCCTGTTGGGCGTTTGGCCACTCGTTTAAATTAACAAAGTGAACCTATTTGCCGAGGAGGAAGCAGATCCATCAAACGGTTATTGAGCTAGGTAACATTTATATGATGAAAATGTTGTCCAGAATTTCCATAAATTATGCAACTACAAAGAAAAACAGATCCCGCTGATGAGATATGTAAAGAAACTTTGTGTCAATCGAGAGCAAAGATTAAGCCTAATATTTGAAAGTAGGAAAATGACAATACAAAAACTTTAAGCCAAAAATGAAACAAAAAAACTAAGCTCTCAAAAAATCTAAGTTACCTGAACTCCCGAAATAAAATTAAATTATTATTTCCAATCTTCTTAATTTCAAATAATCTACAAATCTTACAAAACTAGATATTTAAGAGCTAAAACAATTCCTTTTCTCTAATCAGAAGGATTAAACTTACCAGGAATAAATATTACCTTAATTTGTGTGGTGTACACTCACACAAAGAGCAACTAAGATCAGCAAAACAATATTTAATCGAATTAAAAACTTGAAAACTAAAATAGAATCAAGAAAAAATTATTAAATTATTAAATATAGCTTGACTTTGACTTTACACGATCGATCTCTTTTACTCTCTACCTTAAAAAGAATCTCTCATCAACCATCCACAAAAAAAAATTAAATCTCCCTCTCCACACCTGATCTTCATACAGAATTATTGTGAGTTTAATATTTATAGACAAAAACCATCATTTAAATAAAATTCAAATTTTTAAGATCGCAATATCTAAATAAATCTACGTCGTACATCGTTACAAAATACATATTCGTGATCCGCAAAAATTCTACTACTTGACAAGTCTAAACTAAACATCAAAGAAATTTCAATTACAATAATTACTTTTCAAATAACAAAATAACTTATATTATATCTCCTGACTGAACCCAAGCACCATGAATCGTCACACACAGCGTCGCTCAGAACTCTTTACTAATATAATCCATAGCAATATATGTTACAAAAAAATCAAAAGTATTTTTATATTAATAATGAAGTGAAAAGTGGCGGAGATCAGATGCGTCACTAAAAGTTGACATCTGCTCTTCCAGTCAACCATTCTATCTAAACCTAAAGCCTAAATCCCAAAAAAGAGTTAGTTACATGTGCCAACAATAGGTGTACTTCAGGGATAATTTTTGTGCATATCTTCGTTGCTTTATGGCGTTTTGGTTTACAATGAGTTAAAATTTCGCTAATTCTCTTCTCATGCCCTGGTTTAGCTACGTCTAGATGGTATTACATAATAAAATTAGAAACACCTCGTCTGGCACAATATGGATGTTGGCTTTAAGTAGGTGTTCACTGACTTTTACCTCAGACGCGAATGTTTTTATTGGCGCATTTCCTAATCCCAGAGACCCTTATCCTTTTACCAAATTAAAAGTATTATCTAATTTTGGCGCTCCCATCTGCACCTAACTGATGGCTTTTAACAAGTTCAGATTACTTCCGTTGTCAATGAATTGTATAGAATGACCATTTATAGTCAAGAACATGTTATCACGAAGAGGACTGTCATCTCCCTGAACGAAGAATGTTCGCCAATTTTCTTCATTTCTTATAGATGCTGTGTACCAGTTTGCTTGCAATTTGACCAAAATCATTTAAATTTCTTTCATGGTTAACAAACATTTAGTAAAAGTCACATCGTTCTTTTTTTACGTGTTGACAGGATTATATGCAATATAGCACTATTAACTGATGGTACCCCATTAACTATTAACGGTTTTTCCAAATTCTTGATTTACTTATACGTTTCTACATTCCGTATTTCAGTACACAAAAACTACGCATTAAAGACTGAAAGTTCTATTACATTTGATTGCACAACATAAACGTATTTCATATACACGTCTTACCGTCAAAACCTCTTTTTTCTAATTGTCACTGTCAACACACCTGTCATTCCCTACGTATAATAATACTTGTACATACGTTTAGTACTTGTACTACGTTTGTCGTTGATGTATTCTTACAAGTTTGAGCCAATAAAAAAGAGTACCATTGTCACGTCACTAAACGCGCAGTTTACAAATAATCGTTTTTTTTTTGTGTAATTCCAGTAACACTAAAATTATAATTTTTCCTATTACCAGATTATAGTAATCTTTCACAATATAATATTTATTAACATATTAAAAAAACGGGACGGCCACATTGAGGAAAATATTTACTGATGGAAAAAAAGGAGAAGACATATTTTTGCAAACATAATTTATAAGCAAGTAACTACTTATTGTTAGTATGATTAATTTTTTTTAGCGATAGCTTGTGAGGTATGTTTTGGATTTACATTTGTCTGTACGAATATGTTTTTGTTTTTTGTCAATCTTATGTTGATTGTTTGCGTATGGTTATATCTCATATATTCGAAATAAATCTGTAAATGTATGTATGTGCACCTCATTTTTATTTAATTATACTGCTGCAGGGCAGGTTTTGCATATATGGTTTACCTTCGAATAAAATAGCGAAATATTCGGTTCTCTTCGCTTACAATCATACCCAAATTCTATTGTATTTTATTCCGCTAAATTGAAAAAAAAGGATGAATAAATAATATGACTTAAAATAAAATTCAATTTGGTCCGTATTTTTTGCCGTTTCTCTGGCGATGAAAATTGGATGTAACTTAAACATTGTCAATTCTAATTTGGACAAATAACAAAAACATTTCTAGAAGCTCTACTTAGAGTACAAGCTTTTAGAAAAAATTACTTCATATTCCATCATCTCTTCAGATGAAAACAGTATATATATTATGCCTCGCTTAATATTACTTGAAACCGTAAATAAGAAAGCAGTAAAAAAAATAATATGTTGAATACAACATTCACTTTGTTCTCTGAAGTATTTATATACATAATTGGTACTAATTTTAAGTTTTAATTTGTTTGCTTGCCTCTTCTAAATACAAATTACGAAACTGCATATTATTCCGAGACCTTCCATTGAGATTTCTTCCTGGACTACTTCGATATCCGGACTTGATTGCAAAATACAGATCATTCTGTTTAAAAGTTTAATCAGTCCTTTTCTGCGTTCTCTACGATTTTGCCAAATGCTGATCAGACGTTCTGTTATTAGATCACTATCTAAAAGTAATTTCGTTTAATTGGGTCAAGTTTCGTTCATCAAAATTCCATTTTCGTAGTTGGTTAACTTGCTTTCAATTTAAAGTGAAACTGTTACAACTTTCAAGCGGGACCGTTTTTATATCTTCGGAAAGCTTACATTTAGTATGGTTAATTTGTTTAATAGAAAAGAGATTGTTTAATATTTCAATTAAATCGAAAAACTACAAACAATAGATTGGCTGGTAACAAAGTTCAGTGATACGGCTGCCACAAAACTTCAATTATAAATTTTTCCCCACTAATACTTTCGGCCATGCCATTGATCATTTTCTACTCACGTTTATGCTGGGAGCCTCATATTTCTGGACGAACTATTTCGCAAACTAAAATTTTATATTTCGTTAAAACTTTTAGATAGAAATTTTTAAATGTATGTTGAGCAATGTCACTTCACTTCTACAATAATTATTTTATGCAACATATTAATACAACGTTCATTACCTAACTATCATTTTAGCGTTACAGAATTTTAATTAAACAACACTGACATTGACAAATGCGTTTATCATTTACATTTACATCTGTAAATCATAACGGGTCAAATAATATTAGAATTATGTGTACAAGATCTGCTTAAGTGATATCGAAATGAACCCTGCCTAACAAACAAGGAAGATTCTGCTCTAGCCATTCAATATTGCCTGTGTGACATGCATTTTAAAATAAGTTTTACCAAATTCTACATAGGTTAACACCGTTTGTGTCGCTTTAATTTACATCCGGTTGTTTTATGATACCACGTGATATAAATAAAAAATGAGATTTATTATATTATCATATACTTGTACTTCTATAACAAGGTTTGGAATCATATCTTTTACGAGTTATATCCACCCGTTATTTTTAATGTGACGTCTTTCATGAAAGAATGGATTTTATATAATATATAAGACATTAGGACATGCTTCATATAAAATTTCTAGGACGTATTCGTTTCATTACCTTGGCATTAATTAAATACTGATGCAAACCGTTTATTATTTCACAAAAAGGGCAGTCACACTCCTCTTTGATCTACTAGGCAGGTGTTTGGCATAAATAGTTTAATATGCTACCAAATGGTCTAAACAATAGTGGAAGACGTTTATTCAAAAATAAATTCTACAAAAATTTGAAGTCACTCAAGCGAAATTGATTCCTCGTAAATCAAAGGACCTGTATGCGGCGATGCGATGAAAATGTGGTTGGCAATTGCAACAGAATGATCGTGATGGCAGATTGCGTGCTTAAAATAATTGTATTTAGTATAGTGTACTTTGTTTATTGTAGTTACAAGATTACGAAGCTACATATCTTTTGTATGTCACGACAAGCACAATTTGTTTTTTATTAAGGAAAACGCAGTTATCTCTAGATTTCTTTTGCTTGGAAAGTACACGGAGAATAACTTTGTACGTAATGAAGTCAAGAAAGCGTGTGTACTCCAACGAAGATAGATTAAAGGGTTAATATTAAAGGAGCCGGATTTTGCGTATTTCTTGCTAAAGCTAGAGCTCACGATATTTTTTCTGTTATAGCAGTGATAAATACAGTTTTCGACGATCTGCAAGAGATTAAACATCTGATATAATCCTTTATCTCCGTTACAAGGAAAACTCAGAACAGTTAGGAAGTCTACGTTGTAGTAAATACTGAAATAAAAAGTTGGCTTACATTGTAATTTCCGCATAAAAAGATTATTCCCGCTCCTTTTCTAAAAAAAATGTCAGATGTCCGGATTCAGCTCCCCGAGATGCTGGACCAACGGGTTCTCAGACTGTGCTGCTCTTTCTAGGGTTTTCCTGGACAGCGCCACTGCATGATTGCTCAAAGATGTTACATTGAAACCCTTATGGATCTAGGCGCTTGTTACAAACCAGGGTGCTGCAACAATTATGCACAGCACCCTGTTTTGAAGAACATTGAGCCTCTTGATCAGATGACGGAGAAATACCGTGAAAATCAATCATTTCAACCACAAGCTGAGGGAGCTCTTCCAACAAATCAGGGTAGCCAGAACCAAACGTGCCCCTTAATCCAACAAGACGCCACATGGGGAAATGGTTCTAAAGCCGAGCCTTGTTTTAAGCACCATGCCCAGGTACTGCACCTAGGTACTCCTGTCGCCAAATGACTATGTTGGAGGGAAGTGGATTGCCATTTGCGAGCATAACTCGTCGACAGACCTCTGCAATCTTGTGCATACAAATGAATCATTCCTTGACGAGGTACAAATCGCCGTATCATTGGCATAAACCGCCCAGCAAGTGCTAATATTATTTGGAATATCGCTGGTATTTAGAACAAATAGTTAAGGCCACAGCAGTGAGCCTTGAGGCACGCTAGCGTCAGCACGTCTAATCGGGGAATACTTGCGGAACCTCTTAACGGATAAAGTTCTGCATGAGAGGTACAAACGAACAAGACAAATCATAAGCGGATTGATGTTATGGCTGCGCATTTTGAAAACATACTACAAGAGTGTTAACTGGGTAGCGTGGTGCCATGCAAAGACGAAATATGTAGAAATGGAAAGTAACCCAATGTAAAATATGCAAAGAGGATGGTGTAACGACTGGCAGTTGACATATCACAAGCAATATAGTAGTACTGAAACGGGGCGCTTGTATATTTCAAGGAAGAACGAAAGAAGTTGTTACTGTTTATTTTGTCTCTGGGAAATATAGTGCACATGCTATTTAGAAATATGTAAAAACACAAAAATTATAATTTAGAAATAATACGTATCATTATTTCATCATACCAATAGGAGAACAATTCCTTAGTAACGCTTATTACGCTAAAGACAGTATAATAGATGCTCATCTCTAATCCGCGTAAAGCCGACAGAATATATCATTTGGCTCTAAAACGTAATCAGAAGGTAAAACTACTTCGTAATCTTCTCCGATCTTAATTTCGAGGATCCGATGATGGTGTAAGTTCGCGCACCTGGAACCCCCTCGATCAAAGAGCGTATCGTTGTGGTATTATTTCCCGTGGGACGTGTTCGGAACTACTGTGCAAATGAATCGCGCATTAAGTCGCACAGCTCGTCGTTCGGCCTCACTTTCTGTCGATATATAAAATGTGCGAACTCCGAACGAGAAGAGAGATCGGCCTCCCATAAAGGAAAAGCAATTTACGTCGAAATAACTCACGTAATCGAATGCAATTCCATTTATTCCCGCCGAAATTAGCGCTAGACCATTGATCATACCGTTAGGATCGTTCTAATACGATGGAGTACCGCTTCGCGTACCATCCGTTCCGGGATAAATAAATACCTTTTTGCTTCAACCAGGTACGAATTTTTGATGAAGGTATTGTGGGATGAGGTTCATTTGTGCCGACAAATAATTTCTAATTATAAACAATCTTAGCACAGAATCTCAGATTACCTTATGTACAAAGTATTCAGAATATTCAAGTTATGTGATCTCCATTAATAAGGTAATGAACTGCCTTTCCCAGTAGACTTACTGAATTCTAATGTTGTTTAGTACTTCTTAAAAGAAGTCTGTAGAGGTTATGGAATGATTTATAACATCAATAAGGTGTCTCCGTCTTAAATTGAATACACGCCGATATAGAGACGAAAATTTGCGCAGATTCATTGTGCGTTATTATTATTATGCTAAAAGGAGAAAAGGACACACTAATAAGACAATGAAATTCGTTCCAGATTTAATGTGTGAAGAAAATTGCGTCATAGCTTCGATTAATTAAGATTGCTATGCTAACATGTTTGAATAGATTTCGAACCAAAACTTCAGGAGATCAAAACCCTATAGACGAAATGTGTGATTTGAAGGTTATAGGTGCACTAAGCATATGGCTAGATCTTTCGTTAATATTGTCCAAGCTACATTTTTAATAGATTTATCTCGGTGATAAGGTGATATCTTGTGGTTGACTCGACCTTTCCACGAATAAATTTTAAATTTTCAGGTACCCCAACATCTGAAATCACACATGTATAATGGTAAGTGTTATCCCATGGAATAACTGAAAGTCACTACAGCCAAGCCCGATTTTAGGACAAACTAGATTGTTAGTTCAGTCTGTAGCAGGATAATCATCAAGGGTAAACTAGTTTAGCCTAGATCATGATGGTTAGTCCTGCTAACCTCCTCATCGCTGGTAGCCTATTCGTTGATTGAATACTCATTTTATGTCAAATTGCGTTCTGTCTCTGTATGTTTTGGTACGTCTGTAGCTCAAGTTTAATATTTTACAAGGACTGTTACACATTGTTGATAAGATTAGAAGGTTTTCTTATCTTGACTCACGAATGATCAAGTATCGAGTAGATAAGCTGATCACAGACAATGGAGAGATTTGAGAAAATAGAAAGCTTTCCAGTCATAATCCTTTACCATCATATAAATAAATATTTGAAACACATTGAACAAGTTGAAAACCTTGAGAAGTTAGAAAAAAGGACATCATTACAACAACGGTGATTGAAACAATCTGGTGTGCCACAAAATTGAGGGGAATTGGTAATGCGAAGAAACTGATTGTACAAACCAAAGAAAATACAATCCTACCTTCCAGTCGATGAACTGTAGGACGTCACTGATTGAGTTCATGTGGTAGTTATTCAAGATGGTCAAGACAGGATGTTAAGGGACATTCAAAAAATTGTATAAATATAATAAACAAAATCGAAGGGCACAATTTATTTATGTGCTGTGTATGTCAGCAAAAGAAAAAAGAAGAAAAAAAAGACTAGTTTCAAGGTTTGCTTTCATTCCGGGAATGACATAGTTGATGGCAAATAGATTTGGTCGATTTTCAGACACAACTAGATTGAAATTTCAAATTGATTATGGTTTACTAGGACCATTCAACAAAATTTGTTCTGTTGCCAGCGTTACAATCCAAGATAATAAGAGATATGCTCTGTCTATGAGAGGATGAGCATTTTTCACTTAAACAACGGTAGAGTAAAATGTCGAGAAATACCACGATATAAAAAACCAAAAATATCTGTAATAGACGCACATGGTATATTATTAAAATCGCTTTGTAAATGAATGCAATGAAAATAGAGAAGTATTACAAGCGGACCACATGGTTTCGACCGTCCAGGCCTCATCAGGGCAACTCCGAATGCAAGATCTAATTTCAACGCAAGTCCTTCCTCAACCAATTGTATAATATTAGTTAATGTTCAGAAGCGAATTATATAAGACTAATTAAGGTTGAGAAGTGAATTGCGATGTAATTAGATTTTGCATTCTGAGTTGCGTTGATGAGACCTGGAGAGTCGATAACCTAAGCAAGCTTATGGAGGATGTTAACCTAATACAAATCAATGATGTTAACGTTGTACAAATTGCGGCAACTGCTGAAAATAGCATTCAAAAGGCTAGAAAAATGGCGACTGAAAATCTGTTAAAACAAGCTAGGAAAATAGGAGTAATTTTAACCAAATCCCATCTCTGCCAGCCAATATTATAGACCATGTAAGACCAATTTTAGATATAAACCAATGCAAACATGACCTCAGAAACGTTACTGGAATTTTTGATTTTGAAGAACTGAGTTCGACATTTGCACACAAAAGTTTTTAGAGGTAGGAATCGTAAACTAAGATAATGAAATATCATTAAAGCCTGCAGTCACAAGACATTCATTGAGATCAGGATTTGGTTTTGTGAGATGCACCTATGTTAAAAACTGTTACACGACATATATAGATGTAACTCCAGGAAAGAAAAATCAAGGGCTCTGGCTCAAAATGTCATCAAAATACAAGCAGAAAGAATAAATAACTATTTTATATTCTCTAAACCAGGTTTTCCCAGTTTATCGATCAGTTTGGCCTAGGCTGTCGTGACACTTGACCTGAAAAAAAAAAAATAGGTTTCAAGACTTTCGAAAGGTGTTCTAGAAAATATCCGCCGGAAAACTGGTAATGGAATTAATATAAAAAACTTGAAACACGTTGATTGACCGAAAGAGATCTTAAAGACCACATCTTCTTTGTATGTAATGAAGCAAAAAAGAAGTTATAATTATAAAATATTTATGATTTCGAAATGATACGTAAACCGGAAACCACTATTCGAAATTAATCTCACTGTTGATTTAAGTAAATATTCATCATTCAACTAACAGCTCTAGGATACGACTCTAAAGCACATACAACTTAATGCCATTAGAATTTGAATACCTACATGAAACATATTACTACATAGAAGCGTTGGATTTTGCTATGAAGACCTGTTAACCGCTAAACTTGAGACTAGGGATTAAATGCGGGTAAAGTTCACAAACTTGCGGACTGCACTTGTGATGTATACCGATGTGCAACCTGAAATCTATAAATGCAGTTGCATATCTAAACTATACAGTGGAATCGCGTGGGCTCGTAGAGTGACAGAGATCGCAATCATACGGCACAATACTCAATTACGTTAAACCTCAACGTGTTAGCACAAGCAAATATGCAAATATAGATGAGGAACTACATACATAGATATAGGTATACATATAACACTGAGCTACTAGTAAGCTTTAACGGACACGCTCCGAAATGCTGACAAACAATAGCACTATATCGAAATGATGCAAATGTAGATTTGAAGCATAAATGAATTCAAATATCGTGCCAACTGCGTTGTCGAAGTAGTTGACGTTTATTGTAAAGCATTTGTTAGTGAAGATATAGAATACGACTCTGTGGACATCATTTTCGATTTATTGACAGTAATTGGCACCAAGAAGGAAAGAATTCTATCTCAAATGATGCATCAAATCACATTACCGCTACAGACTTCTTGGCAACGGATCTGACAAATATGAAGTCAAATAGTTATCAGTTTATAACTTCTCCAATTTAATCTGAATATTTTTCATTTTAAATATTGATAATCTAAATCGCTATATACAACATTTATGAAAGTAATCAATCTTTTGAATATTTACTACATAGTCATAGTAATATAAAGTAGCACTGCAGATCATCTGGCATATTAATTTAATTTTTTCGACAACTCTACAAAATGTAGCTCATAGTTCGTACAAAATCTGACTCTGACACTGTATCTTTAATTAAATCTTGCATTACTCTATTAAAAGAGGATCAAAGCTATATTTGCGTTCTGCATCGCGTCGTCTTTAGATAATATATCGACCTCCATATTGCGGCTTAAAGAACTTGGAAATGAAAATCTTCGATTTCAGTATCGTGTCACGTAATTAATATTAACAACTATCTGTTGTTCCTTACTTATGACATATACATAAATGTAAACAATGGCAACTTAACAATCAATATAAAAGTGATCTATATACATATATGCAGTATAATCCAACGACAATATGATCTATAAGCTCCTGACTCGATGTTTTTGGCATGTTTCTCCCTAATTCTTGAATTTTATTGTTACAGTTACATTCAATTTGGAAAAAACTGTCGAGAGCCAAGTAGTGCAGTTTCCTCCAATAGTCAAGCACCCATAATTAAATAAATAAATAAATATAATCTCTATTGAGATTATGAAAATACATTGCGGTACTTACAAAAGTCAAACGTCAGCCAAATAAAGAAAAAAGAAAAAAAATGGGAAAAGCCGCAAGACAAGTGCGGTTTAACACTTTAAGAAATCGTCCAGATTATACGGTTCCAAATCGCAAAGAAAATTAAAAAGCTTAGTCTTGAATGAACCTAAGGAGGTAAGAGCTTTTAGCTCAGTGGGAAGTGCATTAAACAATTTTACACATGTATAGGAAAGGTTATTTTCAGTAAGGGATAGATGGTGTTTTTGGGTAGCAATAGTCAGACCTATAGCGAGTATAATGTTCATGAGTTAAGGCATGTTCCTGAAATAAATGCTTATTTTTAAACAGAAAAGTAAGAACCTCAAAAATATATAACGCAAAGACTGTTAAAAATCGACCTCTGCAGAACTCGTCATATTTTAGACGCAACATAGCTCTTAATATGTTTTTCTGCATTACAAAAACTCTTGGTAAACCATTACCGCCACCCCAAATAATGATGCCATACCTCATACTAGAGTAGCAATAGCTATAATAAATAACACGCAGCATTGACTCGTCCACCAGATCCCCCATTCAACGCATAGCGAAAATACATTTACTTAGTTTGTTACATACGTTGTCAATATGTGAGTTCCATTTCAAGTACTCATCAACAGCGAGACCCAGCAGACGAGCCACAGCCCGCACGCAGTAGGTATGGTTATTTATGACAATATGTGATGGATAGGTCTGAGTTTTTGTCTTAAAAAGTATGATCTGCGTTTTTCGTGGTTAATAGTTAAATGATTGCTCTTAAGCCACTCGCCGAGTAGAGCTAAGTAAACACCACATTTCTCAGTAACAGCGTCCAAAGTCTCGCCCAACACAAGAAAGGAGGTGTCATCGGCGTAATTAATAGTAAGGTAGTGGTTGTGGTGTCCAGGCATCCGACAGCATAGACATCATTGAAATATAGGATGAAAAGCAGCGGCCCCAGAAGCTACCCTGCGGTACCCCCTCTCCAACCGAACCCCACCGGACTGTACAACACCATCACCAGCCCGCAAACGGACATCGACTTGAAAATGGCTTATGATGGTCTGCCGCAGGCACCTAGGCGCTAGCCCATATCCTGCAATTTTCGGGTGCCCCAGGGATGCTACCCCATCCCTGGTTTCATAGTTCCAGGGTAACGGGCGTGGCGGGAGTAGACTTCGTATATAGGGGAGGATTCTTGGGCGTAAGCATGGGCATACGCTCCGGCAGTCCGGCCGCTAACCGTCGGAATATACGGTGGGTAAGTGAGGCACCCTACGGCGCTTACCTAGAGAACTCTGCAGCTGCACTACCCCATCCCTGGTGGCCACACTCAGGGAAACGGGCGTGGCGGGAGAATTTGGCGAAGATAGTAGGGGAGGACAAAAGTCGGTTCGCCGAGGAGTAGTCCGCCCGCTGGTTGTCTGGTTGGGGAAACCTTTGGTTTCATCCTAAAACAACTCGGTGACTCCGGGACCCTACGGTTTCACTGTAGCTGCCGCGGATACTTGATCGCCGGAGGGGCGAAAGAGTTGGCGTGGTTGGCATTTTGGGGTAGGGCTTCGGCCCGGCCGTCCCCGTAGTTCAGGCTTAATTCACGGGCGGGCTGGTTGTACCTCACGGCCAGATTCCGTTTCCCACGCTTGGCCGATAGTAGCCATCCGCAAGGAGGCCTAGGCCCCGTGGGGTTAGATGTGAGGTAGGAGTTCGCTAAAGCGATTCCAGCGGTGACCCGTCCAACGCAGACAAGGGAACTTGTCTAACATGGGTAGCACGGGGGAGAGGAGCCCTCCGGCTCGCCGGTCCTCTCCGCAAACGGACAGACTGTATTCCATTCGAAAGGTAGGACGTAGACCAGACAAGGGCACTACCTCTCAGTCCATAGCACTCCATCTTCCGAATCATTCGCCGGTGATCCACGCTGTCGAAAGCCTTTGACAGATCGAGCAGAATGCCACATGGGATATTATTATTTTCTAAGCCGGATAAAACTACATTAGTAAAGTCAAACAAGGCGGATTCAGTGTTTTTACCTTTAAGAAAACCATGCTGAAATTTACTTATAATGTTGAGTTTAATTAAGAAATTGTAGAGACGTTTATTAAGCAACTTTCTCAAAGAATTTCGAAAAGCCTGTCAAAAGACTTATGGGCCTGTAAGTATGAAGATCATTAGGGTCACCTTTCTTCTAAAATCCCGTCTCAAATGAGTGGTTTATAATATGACAGAGAGGTTCTATATAACTACCTGTGTATTTTTTCAAAAAGAATGTAGGAATTCCTACATTCTTTTTGAACAGGTAGTTATATAGAACCTTCCATCTATGCCGGAGGAGTGGCGGGGCCTCACTGAGTTAATTAATGAAAGTAGCTCCTCAGTATCCGTGGGGAAAAAATAAAAGCTATGCGAATTTTGAATTATGTTAATATTCACATCACTAGTGAAGTTCAAATCATCACTAGCGGTAAAGAGTTCATTAAACTGATTAGCCAACACCGCCACGTCCCCCGTCACAGGAGGCTCACAGCTCTTAGATCTGCCAATATTTGAATTTATGATTTGCCACATATATCTACTAAAATTTGATGAGTTTAGTAATCTTTGTTTAAATTTGTTACGTTTATAGAGATTTATAGCATCGTCAAACCTTTTTTTATAGAAAGTGAAAGTATCCTTGTATTCATTATCATAGAGAGATATAACTTGTAGTGCTGACACTGTATTTTTCAAACACACTAACTCATGCGGAAGATAGGAGGACCGGCTAGCCACAGGAACAGTTTTAACCGGAAAATAAGCGTTAAAGTATCTTAAGAAAATGTTCAGAAATATTAGGAACTTTTCGTTGGAATCATAGCACGTACAGTAAACATCCACCCAAGATTCATTGGCAATGGCTGATTCAAATTCTTGCACGGCGGATGCAGAAAACACACGTGATTTTTTAAAGCGACACCTGTCCGACTGACTGTCCACAAATTTGATGTGCTAAGTTTCACATTATCAGCTTGAAATTAGTCTGGGAGTGCCTTAGCAGACCAAACAACCTAGGCAAATAAAACAGAGACACACTAGAATCAGCGACAACGAAGAAGCTAACTTGTTAACAAGGAAGGCCACCACACCTGCGTTTGTGAGACCGGAACCGTTTTGTGGTATAGAGATGAGCACCTACAAACAAGAATTCAGACGTGGAGAGGGGAGGCTCCCTGGTTTGAGGCACTCCAAGATATTCCTTACAAACTACAACAAACATAGAGTAAAGACCTTGCTAGAACTAAGTAGAGAGAGACGGTGCGTAGTCTCATCTTCACAGCTTTTCTTACGAGGAACAGAATAGCGACTGCATGTTCTGCGGGGCGAAGGATGAACATCCGGAACACCTGACATCTATCTGCATCGCTATCACGGAAACCCGAATCAATTATCTCGGCAAAAACGTCATAGACATTTCTGCCGAAAAAAGAATATATACCTCTAGATTTAAAATGGTTTATTTTCTTACGATGCAAATAATCATTTAATGTCGTCAAATGGAAATTTAAATTGTCAAAATAGGTTGAAAAAGAAATAAAATTAAGTTTTCAATTTAGGTATTATATCCCAAGCTTTGTCATTGCTATTATTTCATTAATCTTGCCTTGCTTTCGGATACGAAATTTCTGTATTCATACATATGTAGTTACAAAACGTTCACGCTATTACTTGCTTTCTCTTTCCTTCCGACGGATATATTATGTTATATGGTACAATACAGATCATCTAAATTGTCCAACGCACATACTTGTTATAGTTAAAGAGAAAGTAGCATTCATGCTATAAATAATAACGTAAATATATCTTCACATCGTGAGGTAAACAACGGCTTTTATTTCGCATGTGCGAATAATGTGTAGGACGATCAAATGATGTCAACTTTATAAAGAAAAATATACCCTGTCTAGCAAATGTAATAGGAATCCCTCGATAGATGGCTCAAAGAGAAACTTTTCGCTTCTCCTCGGTTTTGTCTTACTTCATATCATCCGTCAAGTAGGAGAATAGGAAATAAAACACTGCAATGCAATCGTAAATAGATTGCGAATAACGGAAAAAAAATGCTACGGAACTGTTTGAGCTTTACGCTAGAAATAACAAGATGTGTTATTTATAGAGCGGTCCATACGTTTAAATTATACTATAGATAAATTATCCTTAGGTATAGACGTTCAGACGAAATTATCGCTTGTCAAATACTTCAAACGATTTCGCGAAAATGTGACAAAGTTGAGCGGGTATTTTATAATCGTAGTTTCGCACCGAGGTTTTTTATTTTAATTTGGTCTTGAAGAATATAAAAGTTGTACAAATTTACTACGAAATTGGATATACCAGTTTTCAGGGCACTAATTTAGTTGTCTATATTAAATATGTGGTAGAAAGTCCAAGTACCTTAATTCGTGAAAGAAAATTCAATATCAGTTATGCAACAATTTTGGCATCTACATAAACGTATAGAATTTAGTTGTGTCAAGCTTTAAAATACAGGGATCGCAAACTCATCGAATTGTGAAGCTTTTGATGACAAAATATCTCTATCTCTGTAGTTACGTTAATGAAACGAGCTGTCATATCTGGAGATGTGAGAATTTTAGAAAGTTTGCACCATTTACTGCACCAGAAATTGCGGCTGAATTTAACCGAGGATACAAAAAAGCGACTTTAGTTAGTACGATTCAACGGAGTCTTCGAGAAGAAAATTCATACGGTAGGACAGCAACAAAAAAACTGCTGTTGCGAAGAGGAAATTGTCAGAAACGATTGCAATAGGCTAGAAAACATATCAATTTGACAATTAACGAATGAAAAAATGTATGATGGAGTGATGAATCCAAATTTGAGGTGTTCAGTCAAAGACGTAGGATTTTTCTACGGAGATCTGCACAGGACAAAACGTGCCGATTTGTGTAATACCCACAATGAAACAAAGCGAAAGATCAGTACTTGTTTGGAGATGCTTCTGTTTCCAACAAAATGCAACTTCATCACGATTTCTCACAACTGGATGCAATTTCAAGTTTATGCAGAGCAATGATCCAACACATATAGCACTGTTGTGTAAAATCTAACTAAATAAACAGACAGAACTCATTGCGCTACAAATCTTGTCATGGCCACCCCAAACTTCCAATCTCAATCCAATTGTGAAACTTTGGGACGAGTTAAACAGAAAAATTAGAAAAAGCTGTCCCACGTCGCTACACCAACTTGAACAACATTGGAAAGAGAATTGAATATGATTCCACAAAATGCCTTGAGCAAATTAATAGAAAGAATATCACTACAGTAGTACCAGCTGTAATAAATGCCAAGGGAGTTGGTTCGGTAGTGTGATATATTTTTTGCAATTGCAACTGCATTTACTTTGTTCTTCAATTTGAAGATGAATTTGGGGTTGTGGTAAATAATTTACTATAGCATCCGTTAGAAATTATAGATTTCACAACGGGTTCTACTATCAACTACTGCCTGCTATACTGCGGAGTTACTACATCAAACTTTTACTGACTTAATTTGTCCAGAATTGGTGACATATACATACTAAATAATTATATATTGGATTTAGCTATCCATTTAGATGTCCAGAGCATAAGTTTAGAAAGTGAATGATTGCTGTGAAGGCCTGTATATAAATATGATTTCAGATTCAGTTAGATAGCAAAACATACCAGTTTCAACCGGTAGAATTGTTATGGGCACAAATTGTATGTATGAATAATATTAATGGCTTTATTGCAGCAATTTTTGTCTGGTGTTTGGAGCACTTCATTTTCGCGTACCTGTCTGATATTATCTAGGGTAAAAATATCTGGTTATCTCTTTTTCGGCTCACAGCAAATTTAGTCCAAAATATCTATTATTCTATCGGGCAATGAATATTTTTGACAATAAATGGTCCAATGAAGCTTTATAAGATTTAGCAGCTATTTTTCTAGTCATTAAATTAAAGACTTAAACACCATTGGTATTAAAATTTTATATTATGCACCAGTAAAACTTTGTTTGATTCTCTACTTGTGTAAAGCCAACTATTTTTATTAGTTCATGTTAATTAATGGCTTCGACTAATTTCAATTTTCAAGCAGATTTAACCTATTCAAGTGCTGAAAATCGGTTTGCATTAAGCGACATCTATTTATCAATTAACCTTCATTATTTAGCTCCCACCTATTTTCACAAATTTCTACTACGGTAGTTTCCTGTTATCAAGGGTTTATACAATTTAATGCAAAATGACAGTGGTTTAATTGCGGTGTGCTGTAAATGATTACTATTGGTTAGAGAACAATTACTTTTGAAACTTCAATACGAGTGGTACTATATAGCAAAATCTATTTAGAGTGAACTATTTGGTCTCTTTAGAGTTTGTATTACGTTATTGTACTATTATAAGGTGTAACAAATCCAGCTTTGATCGGACCTGTTTTATATTAATGAGTCCACCTTATCTACAAAGATACAAATAAGCCCGTAGTTTCTGTTGCTATCTCTAAAAGGAATAGACTGTATAAAGATACAGTCAAATGTGCATTCAAATAAATTACGTAGTCCGAAAAAGAAATACAAGATACACAAGATTTACTAGAAATCCACAAACTTTACAATTTTGTACAGATTACGGGGCAAGGTGAAGAATTCTCGGCCTGATAGTGAAAGACTATGTTCTTTAGTTAAAAAATCCCTTTGTTTTTCTATATAATCTCCTTTTAGTTCAATAGACTTTGTTCAACGTTTCTCTAGTGAAAGGGTTCCATCCCTGAAGTGCGATTCCACAAAGTCTGCAAAATATCCATTTACCGTTGCAGTCTCCTCTTCGTTTGACTCGAAAAGTTTTCCAGTCACAAATTTCTTTAGGAATAGGAGATAATCAAAGGGAGCCAAGTCTAGTGAATAAGGTGGATGTTCCAAAATTTCGTACTCCTAATTATCCTAAATGTTTACTTTGCCAAAGCACTTTTGTGGGCTGGCGCATTGTCCTAATGGAAGATCTTTTTCTTTTGCAATCCAGGCTTGATTTCACGATTTTTTTCATCTAGCTGGTTAAGAATATGTGCGTAGTATTTGCCAGTTATTATTTTACTCTTTGCAAGATAATCAATTAAAAGAACCCCTTTTGTATCCCAGAAAACAGTAGCCATGCCATTCTAGTAGATGAAATTGACTTTGCTTGCTTGGGACAAAACTACTGACTTCCATCCACTGTTATGACAACTGTTTCATCTCAGATGTGAAGTTGTGGACCCGCGTTTCATCCATTGTAATAAACTGGCGCATAAAATCAGTTGGATTCTTTTTAAAACGATCTAAACATTACTGAGAAATTCGTTGTCATGTTTGCTTTTGATCGGCATTTAACAAATGCAGTACCCTAGACATGTACTCTTGGACATAACTTTTTCATATTTAATTCTTCGTGTAAAATGTACCGTAACCTTTCTCCTGAGCTGGCTACAGCACACGTTAATTCATACACCTTTAAGAGTCAATCGTCCAGAACCATATTGTTATCTGTCTCGATGTTATCATCGTTACAGTGTTTGGCTGTCCATCATGTGGATCATGTTAAAGATATGTACGATCACACGGTCCGATATTAAAGACAACAAGTTTTACTGATAGCAGCCTAGTTGTAGTGTTACTTTTGTTTTTGTTGCCTATAATTCCTTGTTTATAATTTCACAACCCATTATTTATACACATTGTTGTAACGGATCCATCTATTTGGTTATAAAAATATACTGCGTTAAATATAGTACCTAGTTTGCAAACTGTTGATAAATGTGTGAAATGATTGAGTCAGTTTTTGCGTTAAAATTTTATTTCAATTACACTGACTGTGGATACATTTTATTGATAAAACGATATGTAACGAATACATTGAAATAGAATAATCTAAACACACTTTAGAAATTTTCACTCATTTGTACACAACGCGTGTTTACAATAATTCTACATTGAAAAGGTAAATTCCACATGCGAAACACAAAACAGGTTCGGCCATAAAATAGATGCTATTGTTCTAAACTCGCCGCATGCGAATGAACTGAAGTCTAAACTTTTGGAGCTAATAAAACATTGCAGAGATAAAATACGAATATGCCAGCTTTCATTCTATAGCTTTTAATACTTGTTTTCACTGCCAATTTCTATATGCCGACAGTTTTTATTTGATGTTCCGTTGAAATTCTTTCATAAAAAATAAAACGGAACACGGTATTGTGCAACATCTTTTTCGAAGGTTAGAGAAGCGGAGCAGTAAGAGGGTAACGTACA
Organism: Holotrichia oblita; assembly: GCA_023690525.1. Classification (NCBI taxonomy): domain Eukaryota; kingdom Metazoa; phylum Arthropoda; class Insecta; order Coleoptera; family Scarabaeidae; genus Holotrichia; species Holotrichia oblita. The sequence continues at coordinate 19,168,722 of CM043020.1, read as the reverse complement.
AAATATGGAAATTCGTGGATACAATTTTAAATTTGATACGAAGGAAGGAGTGTAAGAGAGAAAGCGAGAATGATACAGTAAGGTTAAGCAATGAATGCATTTGTATACGTCCCTACACATTTGACGATTTATTTAAAGTTTCTGAATGGTCGGCATTCCCATTAATAACATTTCTACAACGTTAAATGGGCTTAGTTTGGTAGAAACAAGTACATACGTAAATTGAATAAAAATGTTTAAAAAATGATCATATAGCGGGAGCCTTAAAACAACGCTTAAAATGTTGAAATATATATATGTATATCGCACGGTCGAAAATACTGTAAAAGCCATGATATACAATACATTAAATACTACACGACAATATATAAGACTAACCATGTATTCACTGACTGTATAAGACACTAATACATACTTACTACTACTACTACATAACCTTTTGCTCTATAATATTCTCAACAGAATTCTACACAACACTTATTTAGTCAAGGCTAAGGTCTAGTTTCTAGATCCAATTATATATACGAGCACAGTTCAAATATTATTGTTCCTGGCATAGAATAAAAGGATTGGAAAGGTGGCATTTTCTATTTATAAACATAGTTCTTTAAGATGTCGACATACTTGGTATAGCGATAGTAACGCCCTCAGAACAAAATGTTCTGTCTTGGCCTGCAAATTACTCGTTGACCTCTATCACCAGTGTCTCATGGCAAAAAGTATATAAGGATAATTCCTTCGGCGTCCCAAGAAACCCTGGCCAAGATCATCCCCGCAGATGTCATTACACGAAACTTTCGAGGGGGTAGTGAACCCTTGTGCCTCCATTCCATGCTCTCACCATTACGATTCAGGATAATAATGATAAACCTAGGTTGCACCCACAATAGCGAATTTTGCTAGAAAGTGTTCCAGATCTCGCTGAATGATGCCCAAATTTATCCCTGAGGTCACCTGTCGAATGCGTTTTTGCTCTGATGTCAACATTTTCGGTACTCATTGCGCAGTCACCTTTTGGAGACATAATTCTTTATGTAAAATAGTTTCTATGCTATTGGAAAGCCACAATTCTTAGCCATGAATTTCACAGTGATTCATATATCATTCAGGACCATGTAATGGACTAGATCAATGTTTTCTTTGCAAACAACAGTTTTCGGCACTCTAGTACCAATACCTTATTCACAAATCTCTCTGCCGAGTTTAAAATCCCTCGCCCAATTTTTCACCGCCTGGTATAAAGGTGCAGATTCATCTAGTACTTGTACTTTCTTGTAGAGAAGTTTGATAAGCGCTCAGTTCTGAAATTTGTTCATTCCGGAAATTTGGGCAACACTCTGTAACAATCGGCGGTAAAACTTGATAACGCTGTAACATACACCAACTGAAACTCATGTGACGACTATGAAAACCAACGCCAGAGTAGAATTCACATCCATGAAGATCTGTGTATATTATCGTAAAAGATAAGATATATAATCGATATATTCGAAAAATATGACGATCTCTTGGAGTCCGTCGTCTCGTCAGTAAAATGAGGGAACTAGTACCCAAAATAACCGTCCGAATCTGCATTGAAGTAATCAAACTGTCAACGATGAATATAGTCCTTAAGATGGCAAAACTAAAATTCTGAAATTCACGCTATTAAAGTATGTACTGAAGAATATCTGAAAATATGCTACTAACGTTCATGTATAGATATCTTCTCATGCAATCGACCATAAGTGGCGCTTAGATTGCGAATTTATAATACCTACAAACTCTATATATAATATGATACATAACGAACGAATATATAACAAACTAAATGAATTCCGATTTTCAAATTTATAAAACCGTAAAATGTCTGTTATAAGTCAGATTATCATCACATAAGTAAGCAATTATTTTCAAAGCGTTAAAACACGTCGAATGCGGATTTAATATATACGCATATTTGCGCTTACACAGTGCCTACATACATACATACATACACAGATCTTGTTTGAAACTGGTATACAAAGCGCCTATGCAAATAAATGTTTACTGGTGCTTAAAATGTATGCCGTTGGAAAGACAAATATTTATCGTTATTAACTTAGAACGGAAGCTAAAACTAAAATTAATGTGTACAATATTTTTACTACCCTTATCTATACAGTAAATATTTATCAATTTTAACCTAGCTAATAAATGTGGATTTGCAAGCTAATATGTATCATACCGTAATAAACACTGGCTTAATAATGTCACACTATTAATAATAATTGCAGCATTATGCGCGTTTTGTATATTTAGCACAAGGAAATTAACTGGATTTCAGGATTCCAGGTTTCATGATAATAGCTTTGTTTATGTAGACAACTCTGAACATATAATATTCATATTGGATTATGGGCGTACATATTTGTTAAATCATACAGAAAGCTACATCTACTAATTATCATTTTGACATGCCTATCTACAGAGTGGTCCATTTAAAGTGTAACACTGACCACTAGTGTTATGAAGAAAAGTGTTATACAAAAGTTTAACTATATGGAGGGGCTCATTCGATGGCGGCACTGTTGTCACTATAAAGAAAGACAGAAAGGTCATAGCAAGGTCAACTCGTTTTTTTTTTCAAATAGCATATGGTATTTTTTATCAAATTCTAAAAGAGCAATGAGGTCTGAATAGAAAAATAGTAAACCACATATGACCTCAAATTAATATAAATCGAGATATTTCGAAAAAATGAGGACATAATAAAAGTCAATGCAGCAATGTTTTTCCTTCGTTTGTTAAATGTAAAAGTAGAAAATAAAGGTTAATAGTAGCTACAAATTATTTACACAAGGTAAATAGTGGAACAGTGGAATAGTGGACGAACACCAGCCCCAATGCACTTTTGTATTCGCGCAGAAGAATAGCTATATTTATTTTAAATGTACAATATCGACTTTTTTGACACCGAAGTATTACAAGTAGTAGAAAGATAGTATAATATCGACTTGTTGTATATGACACGGAACCAACAACACCAGAAAACATGCAACAGAAAATAAGACATGCATGTGCAGACATTTCTGAAGACATGTTACTGCGTGTGCATAGAGATTTTTCTGTTTTCTGTTCAAATAGCTGGATAGCCAAATTTGATATTAAATTTTAATTTAAATACAAACCAGTACATCTTGTATGGGATATTTATAAAGTATTCTTTCACATATAAATGATGCATCTCTTTAATACTTAGTTCTGATGGCAAATAATATTGGTTTGGGCTGCGACGACGTGAATAATGCGATTGTCTGGGTGAAAAATTCATGATATGGTGCATTATCAATGCTACCGCTTCCTTGCTGTATTTTCTAGGTCTATTTGTATGTGTTCCTCTTTTGCCCCTTGGTGACTGGCCATCCATTAGTAAAATTTGCTGTAATCTTCTTACACGATGATGACTTACACCATGAACGGCAATAAAGGCCTTTAAACAATTTTTTTTTTCAATTCCTCCGCATCGAACTTTATACGAAAATAAGGCAGCGTGAGGTTTTTCAAAATTGCAGTTATCTACAGGACGACGTCTTGAAATATTCTTTATTTTTATAAGCCCAGATAAGAAGGAATCTTGTTCGTTTTTGTCGTGCATCTCGAAGAACCGCTAAAAAAGCAGTTGTCTTTCCTCAATCGTGGTTTGTTGAAAGCATTTGTATTGCTTACATCTATAGAATAGTTTTTACTTACTTTTGACATAGTTTTAAAAAAAATAAGGAATTTACTCACAATCCTCGCCAATCTGCCTAGCCTCAACTAGTTGTTTCCTGTGATTTTCATGTTGTATACCTTTCACTTTCGCCTCTCTAATTATATTACTTTTGTGGACTTTCTTTTCTTTCTTTTTTGACCAATTATTTATATTTTCATCCATTTTGTTTGTAACTGTGTAGAAATATTTCTAAACAATAATCCGCGCACGTAACCTCACAAAACAAATAAAAACACGTGCATTTTGCTCGTAACAACTGCGCATGTCCTGGACTTATGCGGTTTCTACAAGAAACCGAATGTACATGTGCGGTTTTTACAGAAACGTCAAATGTTCAAAGGCATGTATGTATGTTGGCACCTATGCTAGTTGTGATGGAAACGCGTTTGCGAGTCAATAGATTTCACTGTCTTTTAATAGATGGAGCAATAATATTAATTTTAAGAAAAATGGACAAGAGTGGCTTTTAGAAACTCGTCAATTGATTCCTTTAAATATACAGGGTGTAAGGAGTTTGACTGCCATAATTTTCCCAGTATATAGAGCAACTAAATAGGATATTAAAAAAGTTTATTATGAAGTAGGCCATAAAACAAATAGTTTTCCAGAAAAACAAAAACAAAGTTTCAAGTTTTAAATCGCGCTATCTTAGGCAGTTATAAGTATTTTAAAGTGTGAATTTTACAATGGACTCATCACTTAAATACAAAGAAAAATTGTTACAGAAGTTTGTTCTACAATCTATGGTAAAGTTAAAAAAAAATAGAACATGTAAAACGTCTATAGCTTTGGCAACGCTGAAACATGACCTCCCATAACTTTATACAAACAGATGTGTTTCACAGCAGCTGAAGGCTGCAGCGTCGATAAGAAAATTGCAGACGTTGCACTTTTAAAGAGTAAACTGCCGCATACAATTAAGTCGTATGTGATTCGTGTCGTTTATTTGGTTTCAATTAAGTACAAATGCTCCAAGTCACATCAAACGATATTTTAGTGAATTATTTGAAACATTACTACTGTGTAAAGTGTTTGTGTTGCACGATGGAGCACTATACTACACGGCAATATCATGACATGCTGTTAATTATTGTAATCGCGGCAAATCCTCCATCTACGGACATTTAACTTTTTTAAGCGCGGCTTAGCCAACTTCTGGTAACTAAGTATTTACTTATCTTGGAAACCATAGGTGACAAACAAAAGATTTATCGAGGTATTCGGTTCAGTGTCATTCAGTCTACACTACATTATAGTTATGGCACTGAAACCACTTACACCCTGTATATATATTTCAAGCATTCGTGCTTGTAGGGCAATATTGGTATTTTATTTACGTATGAAGTGACTGACACAGTTTAAACTTTAAATGATCATGTGGTAGGCTGAAACATTGGCACACACATGGGGTGTTTGGCAACACTTTGCAGTATTTTATTTTCTCATTTAATAAAGTAAGGCTAGTAGTGTAAGTTATATTTCTACAGAATTTTCTTGCAAATAAAAACGTAAAGGGGCTACCAGTAAGTACAAGGATCCAAAAAATATTAAAAGAAAGGAACAAAATGGTTGAATTATCGAACAAAATTAAATAAAGTCCTATTCGCAATATGATTTGGCTGTTGATTCCTCCTATGTCCGTTATTCAGGGACCAACGGTTGGTTTCCCTGGAGATTGAATAGGTCCCACTCCTTTGATCCGTTACATCCACTACTCAATTTGTGAGGTTGTCACACATGATAATTTCTGCCCATTCTCGGCGGCAGTAGATTCAGCAACTGAATTATGTGAATGGTAGAAATCAGAACATGTTTGTTTTTTTAATATGCATTTAATCAAGATCAAGTCGTTTTGTTACCTGAAAACTGAAGATTTCACAGTTCTCTTTTTACTTGGTACAAAATCAACTAGCAATTCTGTTTTATTTTCTAACGGTGATTACAAGCATTAAGGTTTTTTATAACAGTTGTTGAAAACCAATTATCAGAAGTAATATTTCAGTCAGAATACTCGATATGTTTTACTAATCTCATGACCACATCTAAGCTGAATTTTATACTTGTTACCTCGCCAAAAATATTTCTAATGGCATGTAATACATATATATAACATTTTTTGCACTTATTGCGAGTATTTATGTCATTAAATTCGTAAGCATTTGAGTAGGAATAAAAACGGTTCTGACATATAGTAGTGGAAAAAACATCAATACTTAGTGTTTATTGTATCTTATATCTTTCTTGTGTTTTGATTATTAGAACACATAGTCCCAGAAAGATTTAAAAGCTCTATTAGGTATACCTTTCGTTCCTATGTCACTGATTCAGTATTTTTTTATATTGTTTACATTTTGATAACTGAAACCACGAATGAGAGAGTTGCACTGCATAAACTTGCACCGATATAAGTCAATCTCTAATACATTTGGCTTGAATTGGGGACAAGGTTAGTCTCGGGGTGTGATAACTATTATTATCTTGACAATACATAAACCATCCAAGTAAAATTTCAACAGTTTTTCAAGAGTTTTTACGCCGCAAATTTAAAATTCTGCATGGTCTTACAACCCCACGGACTTCACAGAAAAGCAACAAACCCGAATATACAGTTCCTGAATTCATAGAACCGACAGCACATGTTAGTAGTCATATTACTTTTGATAAATGATTCATTAGTTACAGTTTTTGTTTTTTTCTATGAACTGAATACCGACTTTTTTATAGTTTATTTTTAATTTAAAATTATAAAAATAGATCTTATTTTTTCTTGTCACTTTCTGCAATTTTATACCTAAGAAAATTTATTTTATAAGTTCATTTATTTTATTTACTATTAGGTATTCATTTTATATTATTATTTAAATTTTGCGTTGCTCTTATTTTTATTCTGGAACCTTAAGAACAATGCCAGACCTCACCTCACTAATATTGCGAGTTCAAACCACCAATCTTCCGAATGTTAAATATCCAAATCTCTGGCTCAATCTGAAAATCAGCCGTAAAATGTTTGACACAAGTGAAACTGTCATATTTTGTTTGATAACTTCGTTTAAAATTTTTGTGTCAAACAAGATTGCATAGTGTGAACATAAATTTTGGATGTACGAGCATCACACAAAATTAGTCCCGTCCTAGTTTTCATAAAAATTTAACCAAGACTATTGCACTATGTACGTGTATACAATTTGACGAACTTTAAATCTCTAATAAATTCAAAAATGTTATTACGTTATATGTATGTCTACTTTGACGTGTACGCGGTATCATTTAGAATTGAAATTAGAGTCACATCCGTGTTAATTCTTATATGCAACTTTATACTACTTCCTACATTCTCAAACAAGGTTTATCTAATTTTCCAAGTAAAATATAATACTGTAAAGCAGGCTTAAGTCATGATAAATAGGTACATACATTAAGGAAGACATAAATTTTTAAATTCCACGATTAACTGAGGTCTTCGTTATTCCTCTAAGGCTAGACTCCCACGTTCCTAAGCCTTCCTACTTCGGCGGAGCCGGTTTCAGTCTAGGCATAGGAGTCACTATCCGCTGTCCAACGTGTGTGTTTTTCGGAAGCCTTTCATTACGATATCAAATATCTGCGTCCACAATCCGACTGGTAACGACGCGGTGAAGACATCCGTCTTGGTCCAGCTTCCCTAAACGCTGAACAACTTCTCCGACCGAGCAACCTTTTTCGATGTTATTCTGGCCAGTTCCAGCACATATTTCGTCAAGGTTGGAATTTCGGGGTCTGTAAGAAGTTATATCATCAATCAGGGCGCATTAACAACGTCAAGTAGCATCCTATTCCATCATCTTCTAAAACCTGTCCATTGTAGCCTGCGATTTAGCGGTGCTGGAGCAGGTAAGGGCGCCATAGATCAATATCGGTCGGAGAAACATCTTAAGCTTCAAGCTTAAAGAGCTTTTCGGACATATAAAGACAGCCAGAGCCGATCGTACCTTCAAAACTCTCGAAGTAACCGTGGTAAAGTGAATCAAAAGTTTTGAGTCAATGACCATACTGAGGTACTGGATCTGCGAGCTCTAGGGCAGCGCCCTTCCCTCTATAATGACTTGCGAGGGAAGCGGTCTTTTTAAAAAAGCGAGGAGCCACGCACTTTTTGGTATTTACCAAAAGCCGCCATTTCCAGGCCCATTTTATTCGGTTGATCGACAGACCTTTTTAATCTCCTTATGACCAGTGCGTCATTTTAGTAAGTTGTCTAAACAGTAACGGTATAGTCCGCGTTCCACAATTAAGTAGTAGGTACCTAATTTATTCCTCTTGACTATAGGATAAATATGTACAAACTTAATACGTTAAAATTTGGAAAATTAAACAAGCTATCAGTTTATTGAATTTATTCTTTAATCTACAAAATTAGAAATATGGAAAGTTTTGTTAAGAACAGATAATTATAATTTTATTCAACGACAGGATTTTGGTATTTGTTCGTGCTATGCATGAAAATGTAATTGATGTTGGTAATGATAAGTGTTCAGTAGTCATATTTTTAGAATTACTGTAACGTAATCATTGTTAAAACAATTAATTATATTTGTGATTACTAGTATGTTATTAGTCAGTACTAACAAACTAATTAAATGTATTTAGCCATGATTACTATTCATAATTTTTTAGTCACTATTCAATCATGATTATAATTTACCCAGCTAGTATTAATGGGGATACATAAACTACTTCCGCAAATTCATGTGTATGTATGTAATGTATGTTCTTGCATACTACCTGTGGATTGCTCTAGATGCTCTTTTACAGGAACTGTTAGGGGTCCCGTTTACACATCACATATACCTTGCTAGCTTTACCAGTTTCACTCTTTTTCATCGAAATCTCAATGTCGATACCTGATTTTCCTTCCATTCCTCTTTGCTGTTTTAAAAATAATTGACAAATATTTACAACTTATTATTCGATACTCTTAGTTTAATAGCAATCAGTACCTACACAAAAAGGAGCAACAAATCTGAAGTAGACAAAAAATTATTCGTACACGTAACGAATCAAGTGGGTTGAATTATTTACTTAGGAGTAGTATTCCAGTTTTGTCAAATATTTCGTTTATATATGGTTTTAATTCAATTAATTTAATGTATTTTTAATTTCAATATTATAGTACTGGCAATCATCATAAGTGACGGATTAATTTAGCTAACGAGCAACAAAGGACCGCTAAAACATTACACAAAGTACTTGCTTGAAAGGATTTGTGTTATAAAGAATTTTTGTAAACTTTACAGAAGTTACTGTTTTTATACAGAAAGAATTCATGTTAAAATATTCCTCAAGTCTCAGGATGCTAGAATCATTTCGAAGAACATCTTTCCGTAGAAATTTATCTCGGCCAATTTCCTTTTAAAAAACTAAAGCTTTGTAATCAATACCAAGAAATAATCGTCTACTGGCAATCATCTAAGAGAAACAAAATCGATGCGCGTGGATCTTTAGCAGTATTTAAGAATTAAAAGCATACGAACAATCCGAGATGTAACACAATATCAAGGTGATAAGATAGAAAACTAGTTTCCTATTGAGAGGAATGTTACGTACGAATATCGATGATGGAGTATGTAATTGTAGATACAGCGCTGCAAAATATTACATCTAGCAAACAGTCGCCAAGCTCACCAATTGTCTACCATAATTCACGTACGCGTTTCTGTATTCGAGCCGTGTTGCTATTGTGTCGCTTGGAATTGCTTTTGCAGGGCGATAGGAAAGTGTGCGGGTACGTGTAAATCATAAGCAGCTGTTACTATATATGTGCTTTAAATGGAAAAATCTGAGATTGTATACATGCACACAGCGGTAATGTACAATATACGGAAACTGACAAATACAACTTGTTCTGACAAACTCATCTAGAGAAAAGTAGAAAATTTCAAAAATGTTGGCTACAAAATTATAGGGATTTTGATATCAATATGTTGGGATTGATCTAGAAAGCGTTCATGTTTAGAACACTATTTCTATCGCATTTTCATGTAGTTGTGTGTAGTACTTAGAGCTGCCACATTTTCACGTGGAAAACTCCAGCTCTCGTACTAGACTACAGCATTGTTGTATATATTCGGATCTTTCCGTTTTTAAGATTACTCATCATCTAGATGATCTTTCATAATTCCAATTATTGCAAAATGATTTCCATCTATAATAACGAAGTCATTGTCGAAGATATTTAATCAGTCCAATCTTTCTTCTGATAAAACGTCGCGCCAATTTTCATTCATCAATCATCTGCAAATGTTAAAACGAAATGAGAATGTTCAAAAGGGAAAACAGAAACTAGTAAAAAAATTGCCTCTTCGGTGTCTGACTCTTTTGTGAAATACCTAACTCCCGCTTTCTTGAAAAGTTAGCAAAAAGTGGATAGTGTCTAAAACCGAGATTTTTGCCGAATTTACGCTGTCCATCAGTGATAGATATTGTTGACCACCCTATAGCCTTGCTACAGAGCTTTTATTGTACCTTGATCAAGCTCGCTTGCGGTGGGGGGTGGTAGAAAAACCCATTTGATATTTTTTAGATTCACTTCGTTTAGGTGCGCAGCGCAATTGCATACAAACAAAAGTATTTTACGATCTTTCAATTCGACGGCCCACTCTCTCGAAGCCACTGTATCAATCGGTCATCAGTCATCCATGCACGAGATTGGGACGAGCAAATGCATCAAGGGATTTTTAAGTTTTTAAAGCAACGTGAGCCGTTAGTCGTTCTTTACTCAGTTTTCCTCCGTGGCATTTTTCGTTTTCTTAAAACTAGAAACTTAGCGGGGATATGTAAGTTTAAAAAACAATCCAAATTCGTCGGCGTTATAAATTTCTGAGTGATCGTAGCCACAGATGAGGGTCGGATATTAATTCAGGATTCACTGAGTCTGAATTTCCACAGATTTGTCTGCAAATGATGAAATGTCTGATTTAGATCTATGGAGCCACCCTGCTAATGCGTTCAAGTCGGGAATTCCCATAGAGTTTATTACATGCTGGGGCTATTCTTGCCAGAAGAAAAAGTGAATTAAATGAACAAATCAAACAAAAAATTATTTTCAAGCATTCCATCTTCTTTTACAATGTAAAAATTCATTATGTGAGAACTATTCTTCAATTATATAGCTAGATATTATCATATATTACGGAAGCGATTTCACTTACTAGTAGTAGTAGGAGGCGTAAGATACGGAGATCTCGCTGAACAAGATATTGCCTCTCTTGTTTCTATTCCTTCGCTTCGCAGCCATTCGATCATTCGCCAGCCATTCGCGAATTTGATGAAAATAGTGTTCTGGTTAGTACGCATATTTTGTAACTTAATTTTTTTATTATTTTTTCTATTCTATATCTTTTTTGTATATACCTTTTAGCATTACAATTTTGCAGATTATTAGCATTTATTAACAAATTAAATCTAATGAAAGCACAATCAAACAGGTAGCATTTTCCGAAAGGAACTATAAATTCTAAACTACTAATTGATTATATCGTTTTTGGGGGAAATAATGGAAGCAATCTAATAAGTCAACAATATAGAATGTATTCCATTAAATAAAACACAACTTTTGTTTGTTATTTGCTAACGGAACACCAATACAATCAATACAATACAATACAATTCAATACAATTTTATTCTGAGCTCTTGTAGACCATCTGTATTATGCAATAACTACATTTTGACTAAGCTACATCTTGTAGCCACAACGGAGGACCCGCAAATAGATCTGAAACCTTGTATTGTAAAACACCCCGTACTAATTGTATGAAAAATCTGTCCTGGCCAAATCAATAGTTAAATCGCGGAAAGTATTGAGTCCTTGAGAAAATGTTTGAAACAAGAACAATAGTTTTTTACAAAATCAGTCAGCCGGTAACATTAATATTCAATTTTGAGTGCACGAACATCAAAGTTCTCGATAAACATGCTTTCTTTTCCTTATATTCTGTAGTTAATTTAAGCCATTTCAACTGTCAACATATTTCTAATGAGCTTTTATCAAATTATGAGCATAGAGTTATGTGTAGACTTCGATAATATCCTGCATTCTTTCCGGGAAGACTGTTTCCTCGAGTGTTGCTTCTTCGTAGGAAGTGGTTTCGACAACCCTTGGAATTCAGTTGTTGCACTGCTTGGAGTGGTATCATGAGTCTCTCTAGCTTCTGGGTTTCAGAATTCCGTAGAATAGAACCCATTCCATTCCATAGAATAGAACAACCTATCTTCTCTTATTTCAAGGACTACGTCATAATTTAATCTACCGCAGTATAATAAAAGGTCATCTGATCCATTTCTAGGTCCTAAATGTCTAACTTCTACTACACAAAATCTTAAACTTGGTTGCGTCTATTCTCTTCAAGATATTCTTTTCACGCGCTAATTAATTAATGTAATAATAAGTATTTAAATTCAAGCACACCAAGAGATTTTAAGGTAAGATGGAAATCGATTTTTCACACTTCGCAAATTTAAAACTGCCTTATTATTATAGTGAAAGCTATAAGTTTTACTGATACAGTGGTAAATTAATGATAAACTCATATTTTCGTGAACTATAACTTTCAGTTATACAAGTCACATACTCTTAGGAAAATTTACACACGACAATATAAATAAATTTTATATTATTCTACATCCATCCAAAGATATAAATTTCTATCAAGACCTACATAAAAATCTCATACCTAATACAATATCTTCACAATGTATGGCGCCTATAAAACTTTGAAAGTAATTTCGCGGAAATGTACGGAGGTACACTAGTTATTCTTTGTTTTACGCTCTTACTACTAAAGTGAGGCAGATAATTTAAACTATGCTCAACACTATATTCCTAGCGGTTATCATTCTCTCAATAAGAAATTACCGGAGAACTCGCATGAGCCACTATGTAGATATATACATTATGCTATGTGAATATGTAATTTGCACTAAATTTAAGGTATATAAATATCCTAACTATCTATGGTAAAGTTGAGAAAGTTTTCGCCGTGCTTTTGAACTATCAAACTTTAGGCGATATTTCAAAGGACGACATTTTCGCAAATTCGCCGTTCAGAAGCTGCAAACTATAAAGAACCATCAATTTTAATGTCACTTCAGCCACTTATTCCTAATTCACAGTTTTTAAGTTTTTTATACAGAACTAACATATTTTAGGGGAACTATTGCTTAGAATAAAATGATGGAAAAAAAGTGAACACTTTTCAAATTTCACTTAATCGTAATGTATGTTTGGTATTATTATATTATATAACAGTGAATGAGTGGATTTGTTATGTATGATGATAATACTTATATTATTTATAAGAATCATCTGAAAATGAGTAGTAGCTTCCATCATTATATATAAGCACCATGTCAACTGCTTAACATTAGTTAGTTTTTGTGGTAATTAGATAATATACCCCTATGAACATGTTTAGATCCATATAGATCTATTAGGGAATAAATCAAACTCCATCAGATAGTGAATCCGATACGACAAATTGTCGCAGGAAAAATTATATCGAATATGAACGTTGTTTGTTGATACGATTTAGTGAAAACTATTGAAGTAATTTATTCCATAGTGTCGCAAAAATATATTTATTATGAAGGTTAATTTTGCGACACAGCTTTTGAAGAAAACTGTTTAGAAATGTGTGATATTGATATTGCCATAATTCTAAAAATGTCACCAAACATGTTTTTAAAATTACTAACTAATGTGGCTATTTTTAGCTTCAACTCATCTTCGTGTCATACATTTTATATACCGAGTTATTTAAAATATAAAATGTTGATATGTGATATGAAATGTGATAAATTTTAGCTTCAGTTCATCACAAGCATTTGATTGAAATAAAACATTGAACCTTCAATGTACCCGTACCTTCACAAGCCTTCACCTGCATTTTGATTATATAAGCATATTGTTTACAGATTTTTTAAAAAGTTGTTGACTTTTTATATCCTTAATACACTGAGGTAACTTATTAAACAATTTTATACCAATTACTAAGGGGTTACGTTCAGTGAGTGCTAAATTTCGTGTAGGTATTAAAAATTCATCCCAGCTTTGGGTATAATATGAATGAAAGGCATTGCTTCTGAGCAGCATATGCATATTAGTATATTTGGTGGTATATTTAAAGCTTTGAACCAAGGTCGACAGGATACCAGTGATCTTAAACCTAATATGTTACGTATTGCTAGTTTTTGCATTTTAAATTCCCCTGCATATTTGGTGAACTGCCCCAAAAAATTAGACCGTATCTAATTCTTGATTCTAAAGTTGAAAAATAGTAACACAGCAGGAATTCTTTTTGTACCAAACAGCATAACAAGCACTTTCAAGTCTTTGACATAAATTATCAATATGGATGTACCATGTCAAATCACAGTCAACATTGAGTCCTAAGAATTTAGTAGTCATTACATGCTGTATTGACTTGTTCTCCAGTTTACCGTATCTACTGGCCAAGAAGTTAACAACAACTGTCTTGTCTATTTAAAATCAATTCATTTTGGTGGAACCAATTTGAAAACTTATTCATCATGTCTTGGGCAACTCTGCCTATTTTTAAAATGTCATGGTCTCCACAAAGGCAAGTATTATCATCCGCATACAACGCAATTGTTCCACCTGTTACTATAATGCGAAGATCATTTAGAAACAGGAGAAACATAAGTGGACCAAGCACAGAGCCCTGAACTACGCCGCAGTTGACAGGGTACTTTCTTGCGTTTAATTCCGAAATAAGTTGTCTTTCCGAGAAATAAGAGTTTAATCCATTTCTGTATATTACCACGCAAATTTGTAAATTTTTCTTAAATTCATAAATACACCCTCACATCTATTGTGTTTATCCAATTGCCAGTGTAATTCGTTTATAAACTCCAAAATAGCAGTTGTAGTTGATTTGTTTTTTTTAATGCTATGGTGTGCAGAATTTATAATCTCATTCCTTGAACAAAAATCAATAATCTTTTCCGCCATTTTTTTGGAACATTCTTGAAACCGTTGAAAGAAGCGAAATTGGTCGGTAATTCGTTATCAATAAGTTGCCACCAGATTTGTAGATTGGCATCACTCTAGCAGTTTTGAAAACTTCGGGAAATGAGGATATATCTATTGAATTATTAAATAATGATGTTAGGCGAGTTGTAATCAAATGAGCGCACAGTTTTAAAACATACGAGCAAATACGATCAGTTCCTGTAAATTTTGAATGTTTTAGGTTTAAAATGTACTGGCTGTCCCATTTTAATGTGGATCTTAGATATCTGCTACATTTGTGAAAATAGGGATAAAAGTGATAAAGGAAAGTTATAGCTAATATCCATCCTAGGCAAAGAAAACAGACTTACTTGCCGGGTACCAGGACACACTAGAATCAGACTGCCGCAACTTTGTTTATGGGGCCAGAGTCGTTTTGCGGTATAGGGATGAGTACCTAAAAAAATTAAATCAGAGATAGAGAGGGGAGGTTCAGAGGGAGGTTTGAGACATTCCAAGACATTTCAATAAGCAATGATCTTGCTAGAACTAGGTAGAAACATGTTACGTATCCCACAGGTTTTGTTACAGGGCATTGTCACTTTGGGAAATATAGGTCTGAAACAGAATAGTAATAGCACAGAAATGAACAAACTTCCGAAACTTCGTTTATAGATAACTTCATTTTCAAATGGCATCATACTTGTTTCTTTAGATCGATAAATTCCTCAATTTAACACGATTCCATAAATCTATATTAGGTACTATCTTTTATCTTAAACTTGTCAAGATATTTCATAATTTTCACACAAGCTACAAAAATGTTGTCGCTCGTCAATTTCACGATATTCTTGAAAATATTTTGGAAAGTATGCACGCATAATGTTAGGAAGAAATAAGCAACAGTATATTATTCGATCAAGCACAAAAAAAATTGTAATAAATGTTGAAAAAACATACCTTTTCCTCTTATATAAATATTACTTCTTCGTTAAAAATTGATGTCAAATCTCCTCCACATTCCGGGAGTTATTGATGTAAAGACTTCTGCAATTTTTTCTCTCATATTTTCTTCGGTAGTGGGTGGCGTTCGGTATATTAACTCTTTCACGTATCCCCATAAGAAGAAATCGCTTGCCATTCTATTGTGCCTCTGTAACTAATGCATCGCTCCTTGATGAGGCTTTCCGTGACTTACGAATAGGAGCTCTACAACGAAGGTACCACTAATGAGCTGCATCTGTCACTCTTCAAATGGATTTCGTAGAGAAATTGTCCAATAAGGTACTGTCATATAATACCTCCCCATACATTTATTGCCGATCAAACATGTTTATATGTGGATTCTTTCGCGCATAAATGTGATTGTGCTTTGTATTTGGACAGTTGGAGCTGCTAAAACTGCATTCGTCCGTAAACGGAACTCTTGGAAACAGAACTTTCAAAAAAATGTGGTAGTTCCCACAAAGGTATTAAAATTAGGAATTCATCGATTACGCAAAACTTTTAGGGTGCCATTTAAAAAAATAAAATGACCTAAAAATAAAGTTCCGCAAATGTGCTAAATCACTTCTGACAATGGGCCGTAGGTGTATCATCTATTGACGTCATTGTCTAGACTGGACTATATATAGAGTAAATATTCTTAATTTCATCTCAATATCTATTTTCAGCATCAAGCTCTCACGGCATATGATATGCACTGAATCGCTACAGTTGGTATATAATATCTCAACCTTTGCACATCTATTGCTTCGTTATCACCAGCCTGGATTTTGAATCACAAATTCAAGTTCAAATAGTTTATTGCTCCAGTTTGGTACGAAGCTGGTGGATTTCTACCTTAGTTATTAAACGGGTTACTCTCATGTGACAAGTGCTTTCATTTGTTTCACGTTATTATTTTTAAATTGTCTTTTAGTGACGCCATAGAAAAGTTGTAATCCATCGAGATCCATTAACTTGCACATT
Source organism: Holotrichia oblita (assembly GCA_023690525.1). Lineage (NCBI taxonomy): Eukaryota > Metazoa > Arthropoda > Insecta > Coleoptera > Scarabaeidae > Holotrichia > Holotrichia oblita. Next base: position 19,152,015 of record CM043020.1, on the reverse strand, counting down.
TGTTTGTTATATTATCTTTGTTTGTATTTGTATGTCTTGAAACCGATATCAGGAATACCCTGCACTTTGTGACTAGTTGCACAATATTAACACGACAGTTTCGCACAAGTTTAGATTCAACTTATAGAAGATCAAGGAATTTAGAGCGCGTCGATGCAGGTGTTTGTTTTACTGGCACTTTTTCAATTGACAATGTTTGGGAATGGATTTAAGCCCCTTAATAATTTATAATTCGGAGTGCACTCAAGTCTTGGATTTTTCTAGAGAGTCCTTTCTAAATGATTATTCACGATTTAGTTCAATTAGCTTATCTCAAGATGTCATCCCATTCCAAAATAAGTCTTTGTTAAGGTTTGAACATCATTCGTATATGTCGAGAATGACACGGCAGTTTGGTACAATATGGTTGCACTACAACATCACAGCAAGAAGCAAACAAGCAGTTCCTAAATGCGTACCTTTTAAATAAAACGCAACCTGTTATTTGCAGCACAAAATATTCTGAAGGCAAGCCGAGTTTGAGGAAAGCTGTCACAGATTTGCTTGCTTAGCAACTTTTCTTCATAATATTGTTTTACGAAGGCTGTCATCCTGAATCTGTTTACATCTGAGTACCTACATAAATAACACTTGGTATAATTTGATGGAATGTATGTATATGAATATTTATCAAATTCGGATACACTATATAAATTATAACTTATTCATTAATAGTTCATATTAACTACATCCCGATTATATTTTATCGCTCTTAAAACCCTATTAGAAGACAGTAATTCGTTAAGTGACTACATGAAATATTGTTATGATGATGAAACTTCCTAAGTAACAAGACATTAATGAATAATAATTCCTTTAATATAATTACCAACAACTCCAAAATAAATTTGGGAAAGTCGAATTAAACTCTACCATCCGACAATGATAAATATACCACTGTGATTATATGCAATCAAACTATACGTTATAATTTATTTTCCATTACACGCAAAGACAATGCAAATGGATCCAAGTATTAGTATTCAAGTAAGTAAGCTATATATCTTTACTATATGATGACTTTATCCAGTACCTCGATCTAACGTCGTTGGACATTGTAATTAAACTTCCAACACTGTCGCATCTGCTAAGGGTTTTCAGTCGAACGATCATACCGATATCGGCTACATCTTGTCTCAAAGAGCTCTGCACTCTAATTAGCACGATTTGACTATCTTTGCTACGGTAGCACGCCGCATCAAAGTTATTAAATCACTTTTTAGAAAGAAATATGGTTGCTCTTAACTATCTTAGACGCGACGGAACTAGAAATCTTGTCTTTGAAATTGAAATACGTATTGTGTTTGTAATATAATCTTATATACTTCAGTAACCAAACAAAAAAGAATGAAATGTAATTTTAGCTACATTTTTCAATATTAATTCCCTCGTCAGTGATACGATTTTTTCAATAACGTTACGTCCCCCACAATAACAATATTTAGGTATCCTTACAGAACAATCTCTTGTGACACATTTCATATCAACGGAGGAAAACTGACGCCCCCGCAAATGTGTACCAAATTTCAATAATGAAATTGAAAATCGTTGAATGTTTGAATTGTATGGTAGGTGGTTTGAATTCTTTGGAAAGAGAAATATCGCGGGTTTTACGTTGACATAACTATTATTGGGGTAAAATCTAATAAAAGAACGTTATATTAAAGAATATTTAACGTAACTTACTACGAAAGGATTCTATTACAGTCGTTTGAAATTTATATTCAGATACGTAGGTTTTCTAGATACTAGGTATAACTGGCTCACTGAAACAAGAACGGAAGCTGAAATTTATGTCACCTCCTCTAGAGTTCGGCAGGACTACCACACTATTGGTGGTAATATTGAACAGTGCAACATACAGATCGGCTGGGTCAAGTTTTAATTACCTTATTGTTTCTTTGGATCATGGTTAACCAACTTGTGGTAGCACCCCATTCTGAGAATCAAATAGGAATACCGGATTTCTCAAATCCGTAGTGAGCAATACATAGTAAAAACAAAAATGGGAAATATTGTGGATAAAACAAGACTTTAACTGAATACTAACGATAGATCGTATCTCCCAATCTATAGCCCGTCTAGAAGGTAACAAGTAGCAACAGCTTCTGTCAAATACAGCAGCGTTAGAAAAATTTACTAACCTTTGGAAAAGCACAGTTTCCGGGTGACCATGTAAAATTTGTAACAATTTAAGTGCCCTGATTAACTTAGGAAGATAATATCCTGGTTTAGGCTTTCGGAGATTAACCAATAGATTTAGAAATAAACGAGGAATACATGTATGTCCAGAAAGGATACAGACATCTCTATAGAAGCACAGTTATGTATCCAGAAAACCAAAGAAAAAATCACATATTCAACAAAGAATTAACTATTTTCAACAATTTCAAGAGAATGATTTCGAAAACGTTTTTATTTCCGATGAAAGTTGTTTTCAAATAGGAGACAATAAATTACAAATTTTGTAGACAGACTTGCCCGTACATTCCAATTTTTGAATTTTCGGCAAAAGTAATGTTTTTGAGAGCAATATCTAGGCGTGGTGCAACTCCTATTTCTACTATTCAAAGCAACACATACATACATATTAAGAAATTATGCTCTTTGACAGCTAGTTTCCTACTCTATTCGTAAGTTTTTTTCTGATTACTAATTGTATCGATTCTATACCTACTTATTGTCTTGTAGATTACCTTCTGAAGAAGAGTTTAAATAAAATTCGAAAGCTTAAGGTTAAGATAAATGAGTCTTATTTACTTTTAAAGGATTTTTTCATTGGCTGCTAACCCCATTAATACTACGTCCACCTTTCTACGTTTAGCTAACGTTGTGACAGCCGTTACTTCCCCTCAAATCCAAAGCAATGTTGGCAGTTTGAAATATTGGAACACGTTAAATATCTTCGCGAAATAGCAAATATTTTATACCCTGATGGATGGCGATTTCAGCAAGACGACGCGAAATGTCATATTTAACGTTACACAAGAAGAGCAAATTGAAATAATTCCTTGGCCATCAGTGTCACCAGATCTTAGTCCAATGGAAAACATGTGGGGACTAATGAAAATAGAGGTTGACCGAATGGCGCCTAGAAATAACAATGATTTAATAGCGTGCATTTAAAGCGTGGGACACCATCATTAATATGCGGACGGCTGGATTTCGTAACTGGCGTCCAATGCCTTACGAAATGTTGCAGATTAAACGGACATATATACCGTTAGAAAATAATTACTTCATTTGTTTCTAATTACTATTTTTTTAATAATGCAAATATGTATGTATAATGTCAGAAATTATAAATGTGTTTATTTTTTTCCGGACACTTATTTACTTTCTAAATTTAGCCAAAGCATTACTGAACCATTGGATGCTATTTTGGCGAGTCTATAATGTTGTATCCTTCAGGTTGAAAGAACAAAGAAAGTGAAGAGGAATATATGAATGTAGAACAAGTGCCATTCAATGCTGTAACTGTTGCCATAAAACTGTGGTGTTTGGGAGTGTGCCAAAATTATGACAAAGAATGAAGACCAACAGTCGGTTTAATGAATTATATGAGAGAAAATTACAACTAAATTATTATTCAAACGACATATATTAGATTTGCAGAGGAAATGATACGTTAACACCATGTTCAATCTGGTGAAAGGTGAAAGAAAACAGTGAGTGTGAAATAGTTTTTATACTAAACCAACGAACATGGGCCTTATGAGATAGATTAATTGAGAAGTGGCATTTTTGTGGCATATTTTAGAAAGTAGCGCTCACAAGAAAAAGTGTTGATCTTGCTAAAACTCTTACTGTAGTTGTAAATATAGAGGTACATGAAACATGTTTCATTTATCTCGTTATATATTTTGTTCCCATGAGATATTGATTTATTGTTACCGCAATCATGGCAATTAGAAGTTTTGTTGTCATAAAATTGTTGCTAAAAGCTAAAGCTAAAAGTAATGCTATACGTGCGAACAGTTTTGCAAGCTGCATACAGCATTATCTTAAGGAAGAAAAATAGTTCGACCATAAGTAACTTTCTAAATAGGAACATTTTGAAATTTATAAACTATATAAAAGTGATCATTAATTTTCCAATGAGAAACCAGAATTGCATATCAACCAGCTGAATCTTGCCTACGGTGTAAACTGAAAAAAAACATCTTCTATTTTCAATTCTTTTATAATATAATCAGATCAAAGGGATTATTTACTAGTATGTTAATAGTGGATATTATTTTACCTATCGCAAAACTCAACGTAAGTTCAAGCATTAGAGAGATAACAGATAAAAATTACAACATTTCGTTCGCGTAGTGCCTCGAGCGTGAAAGGCAATATAGCTACCATATACATTCATGTGTACTGGAACAATGCATCTACTTCATCTTCGTACTGCACTTACTAGTTTAAATTCTAAATCATTCCAGAAGACACCAAGATCTAGATAGAAACAAGAATGAAAGAAACATGACAAGTTCGGAATATTTATTGCTCCATTTTACTTCATATGAACATGTTTACATAGCCAGGAAATGCTTTCATTTCTATGTAACTCGTTTGTTATTTTTTATGGTATAGATGCAAGATCCATATTACAAATAAAGAGTACACACTGAGTGTTACGTAAGCTGAAGATTCTGTTATCAATATGTAGGTACCAATATGAAATTTGTAATATCTTTTTGAAGACGTATTATGTGGGGTGTGTACAATATGTGACATTTATACAGTGCAAGTAAAAATTATGAACACAATTATAGGTTGAAATTAATGAAAGCCTTGTTAACACGTACATATTTAGACGTCAGCGTTAACAACAAGGATTTTGTCTATTTTTACTCAATCTATAAATGACAGGAAAACAGAGAGCAGTGTACTATTACACACTTCCTTTAGCAGGGGATAATCTGTTTCACAATAAGCATCTTAAAAATGTCGTAGTTGCATCTTATTTCAGCTGTGAGATTAAAACCACGCTCCTTCGTCATTCAAAATATTTATGGTAGTGAAACATTATATTTAGACAGGTTTCTCAGTACATACATACAAATCTTTTCAATCATTTGGCTCTTGATTCCCATTGAATAGCCAATCTTGTCTTGAAGGAATTAAAGGACAGAAAAGTGGTATCAAGACTATAAAATAATGCTTGGAAGTGTATACCGACATTGTTTAAAACATTATCCTAGTGGCGTATACTAACCAATGGCGGCCGGTGCTCCAAGAGCATCACTACATTTTGACCAGTCTGGTTCTTTCCGAGATCACTCCCATGAGTATATGCAGATAGTCTCGAACGACTTCTATCGGTAAATCTCTTTTAATGTTATTCTTACAACTTTTAAAATTAATATATCTATTTTGTGACCTTTATGCACTTATATACCTTTCAGTTCCTGAAATATATTTCAAGACAACTTTTAAAGAAATTTATTAATTTCATCCATCCTAGATATCCTTCTTACGTGTGCCTGCACCCAGGATATCTTTTCGCGGTGTATATCAGGTAACGCTAATGCCGAAGTCCCATCTTTGTTTTACTGTGTTAATGGGATTATGAGCTTAAATTAATTTGTTGTTTGTTTCCTTACAACTTAAGTAAAAACGTTTCAGTGTTTAATTACTTAGACTGCGAGGATTTTGCGGTTATTGGGTAGTAGAGTTATGGAGTTACGAGGTTATATAGGGTTACGAAGTAATGAGGTTAAGACATTATGAGGCTATAGGGTCCAACTAATTGGTTTTTTAGTTTACGGCGTGAGACAAACCATTACAGTGTTAAACAATTAACAGATTATCAGGCTTTCTGAGATTATGACGAAAATCTGATGTGATGGAAATCTTTTTAACCTCGGACTGAGCAACCCCAAAAACATATAGCAAACGTAGTCTGGCTTCTAATAGTTTATCATATGTATAGGAAACACTTCCTCATGCGATGTCACATACGATAAGACCGGTTTTAATGCTGAAGTATACAATAAGAATTTGCTCTACAAGTCCAGAAGACCGGAATGGTATAGAAACGCCATTAGTGCATTCCAGAGAAAATGCTGATCCAACCACATCTAAAATATGTCGTTGCTTCTTGGTTTCTTTTTGAGGCTATAATGTTAGTTAAGAAAACCACTGTTTGTTCTTACATTTTTCTTCTTTTAGCCTTTCTTCTAAATACTGTTTCGTTTGTGTGATATAGTGACTACTGAAGTTGTTATATGATTTTTTTTTTTTTTTTTTTAATGTGGTGGGTGCTTAGTTGCAGTGACTCCGTAAACTGTATCGCTTGTCTGGCTATCAGTGCAACTCTCGCGGTGTAGTTTTTTATGATGCCGCGCTGTTAATCACTTTGCTCCCAAAAGCGAATGGCAAGTCGATCAGGGATTAAACTCTCTGAAAAAATGTCACCGTCCCTCCAGAGAACTGACCCCCGGCACCTATCGTCCTCTCACAACAATAGTCAGCCGCCTAACCACTGCGGCCATCGACCCGTATTCGTTCTATAAACATTAGTTGGGGCCACTGCACGACCGAAAGTCTATGTAAAGTATTGCTTTGATATCAAATAATCCAACCTCTAATGGGATCAAATGAAATATTTGTAGGTAAATAATGATATGACGTTTAATGAATCAATGTACACTTCTGATGTTGTAATGATAATACTTATCAAGTGTTTGTATTGGAAAAACCTTTTCGTGTATGAATCACTATTATGTAGTATATCTAGTAAATATTTTGCGAGACACCTCAACAATACATTATAAAAAGGATTTTGTACACGAGGAATGAACAGTTTCAAGTTGGGAATACTGATCAATATTGTCATTTTTGTTTATATACGTTAGTGCATGTTTATGAAGGTTTGGTTTTCCCTAAATTTTAGAGGGAGGGACAAATTTTTTGACAAATTTGGACAAATTTTAACTGAGGATTGACAACCAAAAATTTTAAATATACATTTCTTGCACCTCCGGTGGTATCTGGAGCTTGGTTATTACGAAAGGTAGGACCGTAATTTCTCTCTAGTTTAACAAATTTTTCGTAAATGCAATTCTCTGACATTTGCTATGAATAGTTAAACTTATTCAATTAGAGCATTTTAATGCTGTAAAATTTAACAAATGAATAGTCATTCCTGTCAAATATACAAATGTAAACGATTTGACAAATTTCATATCAAGTTGAATGTAGGTTATTATTTTACACAACAATTGAGCACATTTAGTGATACACTTAGTTTTTTAGTATTCATTTCCGGTTCTTATAAAAAATGGACGACATTGGAGTGTTTTTTTCAATTTTAATCGATTTTCTCTCAGTAACTATGGGTCTTAGACCCAACTAATGTTGTACCAAGTTGTTTATGGTAATTAACAAAATCGATTGCAATATTTTAATACAGAGTGCCCAATTTAAAAAAAAAACATAAGTTTGGTTCGTCACCGACTGCTTCGATCACCATATATAAAGAAAATATTTTTAAAACGTATCCCCATGTAGCCCGTAATCAAATTCTAAAGAGGTTTTTGGAAATTCCTCGCCGTTTAATTATAAAAGTCCACCCCATCTGGGTTGCACCATCCTGTATATGTTTTGGAGGACCAAACATAACAAATCATTTGTAGGTAACACAACTGGACAATTAACCGAACCTGTTCTCAACTAGGCAAACATCCAAGCTATAGTCAGAAATACCCCCGTGATGACTGGTATAAGCTTAAAATAACTAACTTTGGCTAATTGAATTTTAATAAAGTTTCAAAGAATAAAGGCCAACTTTATTGGTCGCAATCTACTTCAATTTATTCGACCGTAAAATTACGTACGTACATTCAGTATCCTTCCCTGTACAGTAATTCAACTTCAATTACCTTAGAGAATTCGAATGCTTACCGCAAACAATGTATTGAATTAATGGCATAAATTTTAGTTTTATTGCAGCTTAAATTTACCGAATAGAGTATTTTAAGTGCACGTCATATTTTAAACGAAATATCGGTTTAATAGTTGGAGAGATTTTCAGATTGGTAGACGTTGTTGCCAGTCAAACAGAAAGTTATTGCTCCACTAGAGCATATCGAATTGAAACTTTTCAAGTTATACTCACTTAAAATGTTTCGTAAATTACCCCTAAAATAAAAGCGATGTTCGGCTAATAGTATTAAATTGATTTCTGTAAGGAAAAGTCGTTGAACCTAGTACGAGAGGGAGAGAGAGAATTACCCACGCTTCACTATTCCATATTTACATAGATACGTATGATAAAAACACCTCTTGACGATCATCTCGTTATTATTCATAATTTATCTGCTATACGTTTAGCTATAAATTATGACTTATATGTTGAGTCAAAACAAGGAGAATTTGCGATGGATATAGCACTCGCATATTAAACACAGTTCGCTTGTATTAACGCACTGATGTGTATGAAGTAAAGCCAGCCTTCCATAAGCAATATATCAAAGATTATTTATATTATCGCGAGACATTATCTATAAGCTCATTTACGTATTATTACGCGCAGCTGAACGATGTGAAAAGCTACCAAACGTAGATCAGTAATAAGCTCATTAGACCGTCATTAGGGTTGATTGTATCGGTTTTTGAACGGCAAATTTCACGATTATTGATATTTGTTTTCGTTCTATTTTTTCGGACTTCGCTACAGATACTTTCATCTGATTAGCTTTATATGTTGTTATTTGTATAATGGAATTTGGTGGTGGTATTTGTTTAAATTTCGATTTAAAGCGAAAATCCAGTAAAAGATGATTTATATTTTCATGCAGTATTTGTTATGCTTCTCTTGCATAAAGGTAAGCCCACCTTCCCGTATTCGATATCAACTCTATTATCGTTGCGAATAGATCTTGCAGATATCTTATCTAAACTACTCTTTTACAGAATTTTAGTTATTCCATTGACACATTGCTTCCACTGCACTTAAAACATCTTCATGTTGTGTATGAGTGTGCTTCCAGAAGAGAGGTACCGCTACAGCGTTGTTGCCAGTATAGTAGAGAAAACTGGTATGACAGCATTGTGCTAGAATTATAACTTAATACAACTAAAACTTTGTTGATTTCTATCGAGAAACTATTTCATATTAAGGTAGATGAGAGATCGTTCACTTCTGCAAAAATTTTACCGTTCACAGAATCAGATTCTCATTTCTTGCTTAATTTTTTATTACATTGCAGATAAAAGCTCTGCATGCTAGTGACAACGCAGTAGCCGACATGATTAGATACAAAAAAATTAAGAACTCTTCAGTTTCCACTAAAGATATGATAATACTTTTGTTTATTTTTTTTCATTGTTATTCATTTAAATCAGTGGTTGCTAAATCTTATTTTCTCCGCCGCCCACACCGAGAATTTTTTTTCCAGACCCCCATTCTTTTTACTTGCCATCTGTCGCGAATTTGAAGCATTAAAAGACGTTGAATTTATAACTTATATACAGGGTGTAACAGGACGAGCTTACGTCATCCGTATCTCAGCAACTAAGTTCCATATTTGTAAGTTTGCAGAGTTATTTTGGGTTTGAGGGCAAACTTCTAGAAAATATTAGTACACATTTTCTATATCCGGTTTCGCCGGAAGCACAATCAACTTACTTTTTTAATGGATTACCCAATTTTTTTCAAGCAATTGAATTCAGCAACAAATTTGGCGTGTAGATCATTTATTTCGACTGGTGTAAACATTACCGTTTTATAGCTAACTTGATTTTTATGAAAATTTTATCAAATGCATCGTAGTACTTAGTGACGTGTTTCTTCGGTATGCAGAAGAGTTGATGAATGATTATTGGAAGTTAGACAGCTACTAAGATGGGCTATTGAAAATTATTTTCACTTGTGTGCAAATACTATACAGGGTGTTAGTATTTACCGATCTAATATGTTAAATTTCAAAGACAAATCACTTAGTAATTTTAAATAGAACACCCTGTATATTTTTCTCGCAGACGGTAGAAAATTAAATTCTTCATCAAATGATATTACATTTCCCTACACCTAAAATGAATATTTTAGGAGCTATTCGCAAATTATGTGAATGTATTCAGAAACTTCGTGTGAGCGGTAAAGGAGGCTATGAAAATTCGTCACAGTTTTAGCGTAATGTTTAATTTTCTAATTATGAGAGCGTGTTAATAAACTTCCTAGTATAAATTTTACATCACACAGTTCCTAATCTAGTATACGAAAATGTCACGTTTAGGATTGACAAATCAGGATTACCGGAATTTATTGATGATTTATGGAGAGTCCGAAAAAATTTTAAGTCGAACATGTGCTTTATTTCGACAAAGGTATACGGACAGGCCGATTCCATCTAAAAGTGTAGTGCGACGGTTTGTTAAAAATTGTTTAGAACATGGACAATTTAGGTCAAAATTAAAAACAAATTCATGACGAAGTAGTTGAAATTGGTGTTATGGGACCCCACTGCATCTCTTCGAGAAGCACCGACAACTTTGGAAATTTCAACAATGTCCATTCAAAGGGTATTAAAAAGACATAAATGGAGACCATTTTCATATCAGCAGGTACAGTACCTACATTCGCAGGATATCTTAAATAAGGTCAATTTTTGTGAATTCTTCACCATAGCTTGTCAGGGTGATGAAAATTTTACGAAGAAAATCATTTGGACCGACGAAGCTAAATTTACCAAAAATGGCCTCTTTAATAAACATAACAGTCATTTTTGGGCAGCCGAAAATCCCCATGTCGCACAAGTCGCCGTGTGCAGTAACGTGAAGCTGATTTCTCTTGTTAGTTACCAACGTTGCTATAGCACCAAATCCACGGTAAGTTAAGTAGGAGGATGGGAATGCTGTCAGAATTTGCTGAACTATCGACCCAACCAAAATTCTTCGTAGCCATTCTGAAATTTTTAATTCCTCATTTGTCGTCAGTTCTATTAGTTCTTCCTCTAACTGGTATGATCCCGCTGTGTTGACATTTGAAAACGGATCCAAAACTCAAGTCTGGTACGTCCATATTTAAAATGTCCTGGAATCATTCCTTCAAATCTCTACGGTAGTTTCTCAAGTGTTGACAATAAAGAAGCAAGTCGTCATTCTTCAACGATACTTCTGATAAATTTGCGAAGTTATTGAATTCCTCTCCGCCTGCCGATATTTATTTTGTATGTATAATTGCAGTTTGAATACGACAGCAGCAACAGTATGTTTGTCTCAATCAAGTTTAAGTCGTCACCTTGAACTTGGAAGTTGCCTTCATTAAGCAAGTTATGCAAGTCTGTCAAGTAGGCAATATCGTTCTTTGATGAGATGAGCTTGTGGACTCATTCAGCTGAATTGAAAATTGACAAGACTGCAGATAATTGCCCAATGATTCTTCAATGTTTTCAGCCATGACATCACTTCGTCTTTGCCCAGAACTATTGATCAACGGAATTTTTCAGATAATGCAGCTGGTTTATGGATCATAGTGGTTATTACTCCTTTTGCAATCAACAATGAGGTATTGGTTAGTTTTATGGTTGGTATAGTTGGCTGAATTTCGTACTTCTTTTTTGAAAATAGGTGATATCCTTGCCTTTCCTATGCGAGTCATGTTATTAAAATGATCTTGAGGCCTAAAAGGCTTCATCCCTTCATTTGAAAAATATTTTGACAAATAAGCAACATTGGCGATGTTGGATTTGTGGCATTTTCGATAAATCCGTATTTAATACACTGCCGTCTCGTCGTTTTTGCTTCCGATGTGGTTTGAACGTCACAGATACTTGAACAACTTCTAAAACCCTGTTATCACTTGCACGCGATAATGTTTATTAAACTAAAATGAACAAAATATCTTTGTAGCTTCACTGAAATGCCTTTGACTAAACATGCAAAGTAGTAATTTCGATAAAATGATTCATTCCATAATTTATATAATAAAATATAATTTTTTATACAATTTCCTTCGCAAGATGACAGCTATAACATTGACAGCTATAACATTGCTTCTAAGCAGCACAGAAATACCTTTTCCCTGAATTTGATCATAGTAATAACTAATAAAAGATCATAAAGTAACATGAATCTAGAAAGGCACTTTTCCGTTTGATTTCGTAGTGTTTTGTTTAACATAAAATGCACATTATTAACAATAACTTCGGTTTATTATAAATATCTATAAATACGCAATGTTGTGTATATTTCGACACGTCTACTGTGTATAAAATTGGTTTAGTATTGCTTGAAAATGTATTCAATTTATTACTTCCATCTCGTATACTTACACATGGATATAACGAACTGCTACTGTAATAGTAGACACACATACATTCACTTAATCGCAACATAAATATTCAAAAATTGTATATCTCTTCACCATAAAAGAGTCTACATCATTTCTTGTATAAACATAAGTATGGAAACGCGTTGATGCATCGAACTGTATATATGTAGATCTCAATCGGTTTATATCTACATACCTACATTTGTATGTAGTTAGAACATATTTATAATACTTATAAAACTATTAATATAATGACATAAGGAGAATATGTTTGAATTACAGTTCATTCCAAATAATTGCGCTGATTTTATCAATAATCTGTATACTAGAGGCAGAAACGACATGAAAGCAACCGGCTTCGTAGATATTTTCCAGGTACTAACGGAAGGAAGCTGCCATATATTTCGACATAGTGCGCTCTAATTCGTGCCTCCAAAATAGGATCGAAAGACATTAGGGTGTTAGCTAATGCAGCCGAACCTCTAAAAAGGTTACCTATCTCTATTAGCTTTAACGTAGTTACCGTTACCTCCAGATCTAAATATGTGTCGTGAAACCAGAGGATCCAGAACAGAAAATTGCTAAACCCTAATTGTATTTGTAGTATCCCGGCATATACTGAAAAAGATTTCATTTTACCGAAGATGCAGTAATTGTAATTTTATTTGAAAGTGATGTGCTTTAGTACTGACTCACCCCTCGAGGTCAGTCGGCTATGTATCGTATTCGTCTCTATTGTACATAAAGATTATATTTATAAAGTTTCATGGCACTTTGAGTCAGTACTAAAACACATAACTGTATGTACATACATGCTGAGAAAATTGTGCAATAATGCATATGTAGTTGAAAGTTACGTGAAAGTTTAACAATAATTGTTGTCCTTCCAGGCTCTTACACGCATGTACGCCTAAGTTCTGGATAATTCTTCTAGTATCGCACAAAGGATGAGCAAATAAACTTGTTACAGTTAGGTACATTATATTCCTACAAAACTTGAACTCTTGAGAAATCCAAATCCAAACTAATTTATCAATTCCATACGAAAAAAGTTGATAATAGTCTGAGAATCCAGTGAATACAAACAGGTTAGCAATTAAGTGAAAACACTCATGCATTATTAAGTGGGTACACAAGTGGTAACATTCATATCAAACAATATTAGTTTGTGACGTATCACGAATTCACTTCAGTAAATGTTGTCCATATATCGGGTGTCAAGCAAGAATAGAACTTCAGAACTTCAAACTTTAGATTGCGGTTAGATATTTCAAAATAGAAGATACGTATAATGTCCAATATCCACAATTAAACAGAGTAGGAAACTTATTAACAAACTGAATAACTTTATAATATGAATCTGTTTGAAATAATGTAGTTTTATATAACGGTATATTTAGATTTTGTGAATTGCAAGTATCGATTACATTATAAACCTCACAACCAATTCACTGTCACCATTCTTATAAAAGATAAGTATTAGATGTGCATGTACATTTTAAAGACCTTTTTTCCTGACTTCGAGGCTTTGGAGTCGATATGGTGGGTTGGCAAGGACTCACACATGATTTCCTGAATTTTGGGTTGACATAATGGATCCACCTTTCGTCCGCAGTAACGGTACGATGCAGAAAAGACTTCATTTGTACCGTTGAAGCAGACATCCAACATCGTCTTTCGATGACTCTTGCTTTCAGTTCATACGAAATAACGAAATTTCTCATCTTGTGGATCATACCCATGTTCTTTAGACGCAACGCAACTTGCTGAGTCACTCCCAAAGATTAAGCAAGCTCCCTTTGAGATTAGCACTGGTCTTCGTCCAGTAAAGCCTCCAATTTAGCTTGTATCAATCGCCACTTTTGAACATACGATTTGAAAATGGCTTAGATGTTGAGCCGCAGGCGCCTAGGCGTTAGCCCATATCCTGCAATTTTCGTACCACACTGCACATAACAAGTTATGAGCCTTGAAACTGTCACCCACTATCTCACCGCCCGAACGAAGCCGACACATCGCGGAGAGGACCGGCGAGCAGGTGGGCTCCTCTCCCCCGTGCTACCCATGTTAAACAAGTTTCCTTATCAACGTTGGACGGGTCACCGCTGGAGACGCTTTAGCGAACTCCTACCTCACATCTAACCCCACGGGGCCTAGGCCTCCTTGCGGATGGCAACTATCGGCCAAGCGTGGGAAACGGAATATGGCCGTGAAGTACAACCAGCCCGCCCGTGAATTAAGCCTGAACTACGGGGACGGCCGGGCCGAGGCCCTATCACAAAATGCCAACCGCGCCATCTATTTCGTCCCTTCGGCGATCAAGTATCCGCGGCAGCTACAGTGAAACCGTAGGGTCCCAGAGTCACGGAGTTGTTTTAGGGTGAAACCAAAGGTTTCCCCAACCAGACAACCAGCGGCCGGACTACTCCTCGGCGAACCGACTTTTATCCTCCTCTACTATCTTCGCCAAATTCTCTCGCCACGCCCGTTTCCCTGAGTGTGGCCACCAAGGATGGAGTAGTGCAGCTGCAGAGATCTCAAGGTAAGTGTCGTAGGGTGCCTCACTTACCCACTGTATATTTCGACAGTTAGCGGCCGGACACCAGAGCGTATGCCCATGCTTACGCCCAAGCATCCTCCCCTATATACGAAGTCTACTCCCGCCACGCCCGTTGCCCTGAAACTATGAAATGAGGGATTGGGTAGTGCAGCCGCAGAGTTTTAAGGGTCGACGCTATAGGGTGAACGACGACCCGAATCACTTTTGAAGAAGTCGACAGTGATGGAACATCTTCTCCATAAGCCTTTTCTGCAGATGGAAGCAAAAAGGCAAAGCTTTCCGCCAATGGGGTATCGCGGGCACAAAAGTTGACATAGACAGAGCTAAAAATAATACGTTATTTACACTTCGAAACAATGACACATACTGGTTTCAATAGCCCAATAATGGCGCATTAACCTGAAGATAGTTGCTACACTATCCGATGCAATTTAATACTACTAATTTCCTCTCTTGAAAATCCTTTAAAATATACTTCGCATCCAATACTTTGGCGCATGGAGAGCAAAGATAATGATAGGGTAAAAATTTGTTCATGTCAGTATCATTTAGTTATATTGACTAATTATAAATTTTTAAAATGGCATTAAGACTTGCAGAATTAAAATTTTGATAACGCGTGGATATGGCGATTCGTCAACGTTGTTTTGACCTAGTTCACGTTTTATTCACTGTTTATTAGTAACAGTAAAGCGTGGCGAACAATTCAGATGTACGAAGTATTTCCTCAAATAAAAGATTTGGCAAGAACTGGACGTCCAAGAATTTGTAATATTTCACAAAAATCTGCGCATAAAATCCTCCAGTCTGCGAAAGGTATAAAATGCAAACCGTTCGAGCAAAATTTTGTAAATCAAATAGACTTTACGGACTTTACAGACTTTATAGTCAACAGGTACACACACATGGTCATTACTGGTGAACAAAAAATCCTTCCTACTGCATGGAAGACGTTCATACGCAGCATCCATAAAATGTGTGGGCTGGCATACCGAGAAATCTAACAATAGACGCTTTTTTGATAAGAGGACATTTAAATGGCGATAGCTATTTAAATTTATTGTGAAACAATATCGTACTAGCACACACAGCGCTATTTCCAAATTCGAACAGATTTAATCAACCAAACGAATCTATTTGGTTTTACCAGAATAGGATTCCTCCACGTTTGATTTGTGATGTGCGTGACTATTCGGACGAGATATTTCCTGCACGCTAGATTTGTCTCAGAGTAGCAATTGAGTGGCTTTTCCCGGACTTATCTCCACTTGACTTGTGGGGCACTTAAAATGTCAACTATATAAAAATAGATCAAATGATCTAGAAAAATAAGGGTGGGTTTATCAACGTGAGGATAAAAGTGTTAGTTAAGTAACTGACAGAGATTGCTAACTGACAGATAAAATTTAGCAACTACAATGCTTTATCTTGCTTCTATTTATCACTCAATAAACGTTTCACTGTAATTATCTTAAATAATGAATAAAATTTTATCTGCATGTTAATTTATTTATCCTCACATTGATAAACCCATCCTAAGAGGGACGAATGACGGGAGGAATAAACAATACTAGACCGCAGACATCTTTTTTAAATATGTATCAGGAAGCATTTAGGGTCAAACCGTAAACAGAAAGTTATGCGACCGATTCAGGACTTTATATACACTCTGTATATCTACATATTGATCCTGTGAAGTATGATCTTATATCTATATCTACATATCAATTTTGCATTAGTTCTTGTACTGTAGTAGGCTTATTTTTAGAAAAGATGAAATACCATTGCATATTATTTGTTGTGAAGTCGTATTGTACGCGAATATTTTTGTAGACGATTCAGATAACTATTATTAACTTAATTATTGACAGTTTAATCATTATCTCTACGAGTACTATCAATTCATATCAGAGCTGGATATGCAAAACCATGTGCGGTTTTGCATACGCCAAAAAAAATCAAAAAAAGATGTGTTGTTTAATAATGAGTTCATGTTGGCTACGTAACGTTTTCTATAGATTACAAATACCTTTTTAGCCTTTATAAGCTCTGGATATCGAAATTTTTATCGTATAAGATTAAAAACGTCCATATGGAAAATCCTCTGACCTAATACTACCCTCATCCTCTTTATAAAAAAGATGTTTTAAAACAAATGTAACACGCATTGATACAAATATAACTCTTGCGATCTGCCACGAGAGATTCCAGGAATTTAACAGGAATACCTCGCATACCATAAAGCCATATTTTATTCAAGGGGGTTTGGTGGTCAGTAATATCAAATGCCTTATTAAGGTCGATAAATACTCCACCCGCATAGGTTTTGTCAACTAAACCCTATATATGCAATTTAAAGCAACAAATAAGGCATCAGACGTAGATTTTTTAACAACAAATCTAAATTACATAAGGCGTACCTTACATACAGCTGTTTGTAGCTGATCAATTATTCTTTTATTTATTAGGTTTCCAATTTTATTTGCGAAAACAGATGTCAAGGTTATGGATCTATAAATTTTGAGGCTCTTTTTGGAGATTAGAAGTACTTTAGTACTCAGGCATTCCCGAAATAATTAGTACTTACTAAACTGACGAACATCTGCCAATATCTCTGACCTGAAGCATCCGACCTTTTATTCGTGAAGATAAAAGTGGAATTTGCTACTCTCATTTGGACACCTTTTACGCAACGGTTCATTAAATACCTGCGATTTAAATGTAACGGCGTAAACTGTAGGTGATTATAGAGACGAGAAAATTGAAATTAATACACTGAGAGAAGTCTTTGCGTAGAGGCAAAAGGTTTCCAAGCTTTGAGCTTTTTTACATTAAAACGTAATTTGTTCACGGCAACATATTCCTTTTATTTGAAAACGATTTCCTAGCTTACGAGGTAACTGTATATATAATGAAACTTTCACTTTAACTGAAAAGGACATAGCTTTTAATCGAATACCACTTTTTTAACATTTGAATATGTAAGGGTTTGCACAATTTAGGGTATTATGTAAATACGAACATGCATATAAATGAATATTTTATTCTTTGCTTTTGTATTATGTACAAAGATTTAGCGGTATTGGATGTAAAAAATGTGTTTTTGTTATGGGTGGACATAAAAAATTTCATTAAGCGAGAATTTATAGAATATCGCGAGCATGACTATCAAACAAGTGCTATATCAGAGGAAGAATTCGTTATTCCGGGGCACACAGATAAACATAAAACATCGTCGTGAAGCGTACTAGCCTTACACACAATTACCGAGCAGTAACACCAAAAACCAATCGCAAGAAAACATCGAGAAAGTCAAAGAAATTTTTTGTAGCGACTGCCATCAAATCAAAAATTTGGACAAAGGGAAAGTTTGTGCGCGCGATGCGCCTCACACTCTGATAAACGACCAAAAAGATTGGAGAATTCAGCATTGCAAAGTCATGTTAAAAATATCCCTAAGGAATCCGGCAAGCATGTGAGCCATTGTAACTGGTGACGAAATATGGTGTTTCCAATACGAGCCAAAAACAAAACGTCATAGTGCGGCATAGAGGTCACCAGAAAATCCAAAAAAGAAAAAAGAAACGCGATTTTGCTCGTCTGAGCAAAATCAAAAAAAAGCTGACAGTTTTCTTGGATTCAAAGGGAATTGTTCGCAGTGAAATCATCCTAAAAGGTCGGAGGGTGAACGCAGAATATTATCTGAGAGTTCTACAATAATAGTGGGCGAGTACTTGACGAGTTCGACCGGAATATCGAAACCCAGGCAGTTGGTTTTTGTTGCACAACATCCATCATCCACTGCATTCACCTGAGTTGCCTCCGTGCGACTGGTGGCTAATTCCCAACCGGTCATCCAAAATACCACATTTTCTGCCTTGAATTGAGTCAGAAGAGGACTATTTTAAATAAACAATAATAAGCGCTTTGTATTTTTTTTAGATCAGTTTCATTGAATCTGTGACAGACGGTTTATTCTAATTCTAGTCACCTATATTCATTGGATGATGTTTAGTTCGAGTGTGGTGTAAGTAAACTTATCTACGTATTTATTTTGGAAACATTTACCAGCTATATTGGTTAGCTTCCTCACTTTTGCCTTACCGGATTGTTGCCACATGATGATGTATGAAGTGCGAATCGATCAATATTTCTGCTACTGACAAGATTTTAGCTTAGCAGCAGATGTAATAGACTGATATGAAGTGTTCGGAATTATAATTTAAATATTGACCAATGTATATACTATAAAATACTGTTGATGGTGAATGAACAAATAAAATTAAAATGAAATGAATTTATAAACTTGATCTCAGGGGTTTTTTTCTTTTTTTTATTTTATGCATGCTCTTTGGGTTCGGTTCTCCGACTGTATGGAATCAAACACACTTTCTGTTTTACAAAATAGGCTTTTATTAAACAATAAATAAATATGAGCCTTCGTTTCTTTAACTTGACTTAACCATTAATTTTAACAAACAAAAAGAAATAATAATAATCAAATAGAATTATAAATCGTTTCTCAATAACTTACAATAAGTTAACTACGAAAATTAATTTAATACGTCAACCTAATAAAAAAAAGGTTTTACGCCATCTAACGGCGAATTTCTTTCTAAAAATCTGATTACGAGTCTATCTTATCGATCTGTTATCTCTTACTGTGATCTATATGAATAATTATATGAATATTGAATCTTAACCTCACTTTATCTAGCGGAATAATTTTACAAATGTTATTAAATATTCACACACAATAGGTGTTTGGTGTTAGATAAATTGGTATTAACAAAATGGTGAACACCTTAATGATTTTCTCGGAGGTAATTACGATACATCTGGATCCGTTGAGAATCTGGCTTCTACTGATTTGTTTTGTGAATTTTTAAGCGAATCCTGGGCGAACTTTGAGCGTCATCTGATTGGAAGAAAATGCGATATAAAACAAATGCGAATTATGTACTTTTATATCAGGTAATTCGTGAAAATCGCATTTAATTCCCTTTTTTAAAAGTATAAAATTCTATCAGAAATAGATTCAGGATGCTAAATTTGGGTATCTGTGTAGTTTGGTCCTTTCATTCCGTTTATTAATGATTTCTTTTTCTTTGATAGATGGGCTTCCGAGCTAAAATTGTGGGAATTGGATATTTGAAGAAATCCTTGAGGATGACTGTTTTACATGAAAATTGGGGTATACCGAGTAGTTTTTTATAATTTTTATTGCAATGCTTTAGTATTAAGTCCAATGATACTATAGTTTGAAATGTGGAGGAAAATGCTCGCTCAATGAGGTTTCTTCTAGATGCTTAACTTATTTTTGATTCTGGAACGGGATTTATGCGTGAATGTTTGAATTTTGACTCAGGAGTAACTTCCCCCCCCCCCGTTTCTGTCTTTAAATTTTACAAAATTATTGAATTAAAAGTTAGGATTGGATTTTGACAGTTGTGACTGATTTTATGTTAATTTGCTGTTTTTTTAACGTTAATTCACCTGATTCGTATATCTAGGTATACAACTTTATGACCTCGACTCATTCAGATGGCTCTTTTCTAAATTTAATTCCAAAATTGATTTTATAAAAAATATACAGGCTGCTTAAATTTCTAAGCTATACAAGGTGTGCCAAATTGAATGTGAATTTCTGGGGTGGTATTTTATTAAATTTCAACGCGTACAAAACAACGTTCGATGTCGCACCCCCCACACTGAGGACTGAGTTACCCTCCTAGTTAGTAACTACAATCATGGAATACACGCTGATCTACTGACTGCCTTGTTCACTAAACCAAACATTACAGTATACACTGGTTGTATTATTCTTTTGTTATACAGGGTATTTCAAGTAACTCATTCGTTAGAAGTTTTCTATGTTAACGTCATAGATTAGCTTTGAAAATGTGAGGTACGTAATCGTGTTAGTTGGTCTGTCAAAATAAAACATTTTCATTCATGAAACACTTTTGGTTATACCGGAAGTCATAGTCAACCTTGATATTTTAAATGTAATATTATAGATTTTATTGCTTTTTTAGATTTAGAACATGAAAAAAGGAAAATAAAAAGTAAAACTGAGAATAGATTTTATATTACGAGATAAAACTAACTAGATATTAACAAGCAAATAATTTGAATAAAAGAAAAAAACTCATTAAATACAAACAATGCATTGAGAGTAATATTCACAAATGTTAAAAAAAATGTCTATCCTGATCCTGATTGCTTTTCTTACTTAATCGGCGTTCAAATTTCGAAAACTGGCTCTTACTCTGTTTATAAGTTGTTCTCTGTTTTGTACGGAAGACGCATAAACCTCATTTTTAAAATGATCCCAATAAATAAAAATCAAGGGGATCTAGGTGGCCAGCACCAAGGTCCATTGCGGCCGATCTACCTGTCCTCGAAGAGATTGGTAACTTCCCGATATACTGCGTGTGAAGAATGCGCAGGTGCTCCATCAATTTGAAACCAACATTTCTGTAGCAGATTGCGTGGTACGTTGTTCAGAAAAGGCAGTACTACTTCCGTTAATAATTGTAGATACCTGACGCTTGTTAAATTCTGGTTAATAATTTCGTATTCAACGCGGTTATGCATAAGCATTGCGAAAACACTAAAGCGAAAAGTGTTTTGGAAATTTGCTTCTCGAATGACATGTGAATTTTGTTATGTTAAATTTCGATTCATCTGTTGTAAACTTGAGAACCAGTAGACACGAAATAATCTTTGTGTCAATTTTGCAAGATCGGATTTACTTTCCAAGGCTTACTACTGTTAATGTTCAATTTAGGAAATAATCATCAATAACTTTAAAACTATGACAGATAAAAAATACGATACAAAATGTCTTTCTACTTGCAATGGTGTGTCCATCTACAGGCTGTTCCATTTAAAAATCACGACTTTTCTTTAATTGAGGATTATTTAAATAATCATTAAATTTCGAACGCCCTGTAAGAGTATAATTAATTGTTTACGGGTTACTCAGAATCTTCTACCTTTGGTTGTCTCCAGCAGAAATATGACGCAGTTCGGTTCAATTACACCGTAGATATGTGGTTTTAAAAAGTGCATTAGAAAATCAACAAATTTCACAAAATTCAGAATAAACGGCTAATTTTTAACATAAGAAACCTTAATACAAACTATCTCACTTTAAAAGGAATCTAGAAAAGCAATAAAATATATAACATTCCATTTAAAATATCAAAGTTGGCTATGACTTCCGGTGTAACCGAAAATGTTTCATGAATGAAAATGTTTTATGTTGACAGACCAAGTAAAACGATTACGTACCTCACATTTTCAAAGTTAATCTGTGACGCTAACATAGAAAACTTCTAACGAACGGGTTACGTGAAAAACCCTGTACCTATATTGCATAATTGAATTCAATTCTTCCAAATGTATCTAGGGAGATTAATGCATAAAAATAAAAAAGAATGGTTAAAATTACGCAATTCCATTTACTAAAGTTATCTTATGCCTTCTTTTCCAAAAGTGTACGTTCAATTTCATTCTACATGTACCTTTTTGTAGAAATTGCAATTATAAAATGTAAAGTAATGTTAACTTTTTGTAAAATTATTTATGTATATCAGATAACCGAGACATTAGAAAGGAAATTTATTGTAACAATAATACTTCAAAACATTAACTTTAAACCATTCTAAAGTTTTCTTTAAGTATTCCTGAGCCAAGAACCCATTTCATATACTTTAGATAATCGTGGCCCCCAATTCTTTTTAATATGAAAAGGCGTGGTTATTATCTCGTGTTTACCTTAAGATATTGCCTTCTGGTTTTATTCACTTTAACTTACACCGAGCCAGAAATACGTTTTGTAACTTAAGAAGAAGTTTCTATGCAGATGTAATTATGGTGATATCCGTATTTTCTGCGAAAGTTCAGTATGATACAATATTACAACAGAAACGAGAAGCAATTAAGATTATCTTGCTTTGTTTCCGAAATTAGGAATCGTGTTCCGTAAAATTTCGGTTACAAAGTTGAAAGAATATTCAGCAACGAAAAATAATTATACAAATAATGTGCATATAAAACGGCAGAGAAGTAATATTCGAAATAAGCTGGCACGATCGTGTACCATTTAGTCCAGATAGGTGTGTTATAAAGGAAAAACATTTTTTTTTTATCTGGCGGCAAAGAGTAGTTATATGAGACAACGGTATATAAACCTTAAATAGATAATTACTGCAAAACGAAGAGAATTTTATTTGATCATATTCGCCAAGCTTAAAAGCAATTTATCAACATCAGCAACCATCATTTGTTATAGTACGTGATGGCTTGACGATTTTATTTGGTAAATAAAATTAGTTTCAGCATTATCTCGTGAGATGAGAGATCGCAGACAGCAATTAAACAGAGCTTGTCAAGAATAATACGAACCAACTCCAATAAAATTGCAGAACAAAAAGAATTGGCAAAACAACAAGGAACACAATTATTTGATGTGAATGGAAGATAAGTTATATTAAATTACATATGTTCACTATAAGTTTACCTTTAACAGACAAGCGCTACTATTTTTTTCTAGACAAATAAGAGTAAGAGACTGTGATTTAAAAATTAGATTATTTTACTTTATTGTTGTAATTACAAACTATTACAGAACATTGTTTACCAGCCGCTATCAAAAGAATTATCCAAATGTGTAAAAGCGGTTATTTTTGAATTTGAATTTTTGAATCTGACCTGTTATATATATGTCACTTAATAGATTCTCAAAGTTCTGCTCGGAAAAAGACGTAGTTATACCGGTGTGGATCCCAAGACGACAAGGGTCAAAGAAAATAACAAGACAGACGTGGCCGCCAACTTGGAATAATTTTCCAAAATTAATACCAGCAAAATGACTTTTCAGACACAAAAGCTAGTCTAAGGTACCACTTCAACAAAATATGCTCTATGAATAGCCATAAATACTGATAATACTCGACTGAATCCAGTGTTGCCACCGCTAACAAGAATAGTTGCACACAGAATTAATCAATCTCCTCATAGAAATTGATTGGAGACAAAAATCTGCGATAGTCACAATAGAGCTTTTAAGTTGCACTGAAGAAGAAGCCACAGCTTGAACAACCCAGTACTGTATACATCGTAGCGAATAACAACGCTACTAGTAAAGTCGAACGAACGAAGGTCATGCTATAATGTGACAAACGAGGTAAAATACGCTTCTTATACAAATACAACGCGAAATTTATGACATACATTTTATTGTCGAACGATATAGATTTGCTAGACCGGACGTAGTATTTTACAGATACTCTTCTGTGCCAAAACTGCTGAGTTATGTAAACTAAAAGTAATAAATCATATTCAAATTCACTTTCTGGTTCTGCACTAACCACAAGTAGAGTACTCGTTGTAGAATGGTAATGTAAGTAAATGCTTTTAAATTTTGGTAAAGTTTTTCGTAGGGCGTCTCTCAATCGTACATGTATGTAAACAAAAATCTATCGCAATTGAAGGAATTCTCGGGAATTGGTGGGTGATGCTAACAATTTTTGTCAAGTGTGTTACGTCTATTAAATACGTAATTTCGCTAAAGTATTCAGTAAAACAAATTTTGCAAAATCTACGCAATTTATGGTTATAACCCTTAGATTACCATACGGGATCTGCTGGGAATCCCAGATCGCATGTTTTACATTTCATTAGTTTATATTTTAATTATCAATGATATACACCTTTTCAATTTATCTTTATATATTTTGTAACAAAATTTTGACCTCGCAATGACACTATAATTACTTTTGCTTTAGCTAATTGTAAGTTTGAAAGAGATAACTGGGGTCCCAACGAGACCCCATGCGGCTGTTTAATGAATTATTCTTATTGTAAGTAGCAGCTGATTTGTCGAACAATAAACGAGCTCCACCAGACACACAACAATATAATAAAGTAGCTGCAATTAGCGAACTGTTTTATAAGCTGGGTGATAAGCGCAAAACATATTTCACACCACAGACACTTATACCACCATTGAACACTTATAAAGTCGAAACCAGCGTGACAGTCGCGAGAGATTGCAAGACGAACGAGTGGCAAAGGACCTTATTGAACCGTTGCCGTTGTTGAAATAGAGTCATAGTGTGACAACCAATAGTTTTTTTTTACGTCGGCATCTCTTGCCAAATTTTAGCTAAAGCTAAGTACAAGGAGAGCAGATTACACATCTTCATTTGCTGTGTCTCAAAACCTAATCATAGTGTCATATATTTCGCAAAAACGGAAGAATAGTTCATGTGCTATCATCCCAACACCATGATGAACATATTTCAGAATATAACATCACCAAAGGAGGTTTTGACACTGCACAGAGATTAGTTCGACCATATTCTTGTGCTCGTCGTACAACTAGATGACCCTTTCGCTTATTTATGAAGATGTCGGATATTGCATGTTTTAAAGCATGTTTATATGTATATACGAGTACAACAAAATATTCCGGTTGGAAGAAAACGCACAGCAGCCGATATACTGCAGTGTTTAATATTTAAAATCAAATGACATAAAAAAGAAAACATATTAAACACTTTACACTAATAATTTTGAAACCCACCCTCTCTTACCTTAATTATTTATGTATAAAATGTAAATATTCTTATAGATAAAACACTATTCCTGCCTCTACTTCTTTTCTTTTTCTTTCCTTTGAATCTTTTCTTCTTCGTCTACTCCTTTCTTTCTTCTTTTCCTTTTCCCACTTTTCAATCTTATCCAAAATCTTATTTATATTCTCTCATCCGTCATTTTCCAAAATCAATTCAAATTTGTCTTCTTTCAATTCTGAAACGTTTCTCTTTCTCCTGTCTCTCTAATTTTCAATCTTCTTTTCAAGCTTTTGACTTTCTATTTTATTATGTCAAAAAACCACAAATGTCCTCTTCTCTTGCTTTTTCTCGACCATCTTACCTATTTTTTATTATTATTTTTCAAATCACGGTAACTTTTGTGTGTACGTTGTACGTGTAATTTTGACAATGTCCTGACATGGTTTGAAGAATGGGCACCTACCGTACACACTGTATGTATTGGAAACCGAAGATGATTTAAACATTCAGCAAAGTGGTTTTATTAGAATTTAACAGGACGCTACTATTCTCACAACACTCTCCCATACACGCCACAACAGTGGTTCTTGAGATGGAAACATTACTCGTCGAAGTACGCGATATGACAACAATAGTATCGTCCGCATACTGCGACAAAACACATGAATCAATTAAAGAATCCATATCATTAACTTAGATCAGAAACAGGGTAGGACTCCGTATGGGACCTTGTGGAACTCCATGCAGGAAAACCTTTGTTGAAGAGTGAAATGATTTGTATACCCCATTTTCACTCTATAGCTTCCATCTGCGAGAATAGAACGTCAAAGTGAAGGACACTCGCATATGCATTCACTGTATGATTAGTATGTTTACACTAAATGCAAAATTTAGGAGAAATCATGGACCATGTCCTACTGAGAAGGTGTTACGGGAAAAAGGAATCTTTTGAGCAGGCAAAGTTAGTTATCTCGCTGGGATGCAATTTTTCAGATTGTATTAAAAAGAGAGAAAAACTTTTCGCCACAATCACACCAACAAACCCCTCTAATAGAAACATGGCATATAGGACTTTGTGTACCCCGAATCTAAGTATAAAATCACCTGAAATTATTAGCGCTAGTACATCATCCAAACCTTTGAATTTCAAACAGCTGCTTTAAAATTTATCAATCAAATGAATATTTTTGTAATAAAACTAATTTTGGTATACAAATAAAGTTTTTAGTGCTAGGACTGCCATACTCATAATTCAAGATAGTACATATGTACTACATGCGTCTCTAGTACATTTAACAGTACAAAATCAGAAGTATTAAGTAAATAAAAATATTCAAGTTAAAAAACTGCTTTCTATTATTTTAAAAACTACCCTAGTCTAGGTTGGAACTTGAGACTGAATCTCATTAAAAGTTAACGCCACATCTAGTTAAATCAATTACAGTTCTATTTCGTAAAATCAGCGAAGCCTCATTATAAATTAACAACTATGTTCTAAATACAAAAAAATATGAAATATATATTTTTAGCATATTTTACATTTTACATTGGAATAGAGTTCTTAGGAGTAATATTTTAGGCGAACATTTTTTAAATTTTGTTAGGACAATGACTGACACCGGAAAACTCGAATATTATAAAACAAATCGCAAAAATGTGCGTTGGGCAGTATAAATACTTCACTCATGTTATTTTACACATCAAACGTAGATAGATGCCAATATCTCTCAAACCAGTATTTGTTTATGTTACATTTATGAGCAGCATAATTCTTTGGATGTACTGAATTATTTCTTTTAATTATGTTTACATATTATGAATTGACGGTAATAAATTTTTTATACAATTGTCCAACTGTTCTGATCGTGTAAATCGTTCACGCAAACTTAATTTACGAACAAGTAATTCCTATTAATAGGGTCCATTGAGAACGAAACATCCTTTAACGTTAGAGAACATTTATATTTATGTGACGCTTCTGTATTTTGAGAAAGTTTAGTAAAAGTTAGTAAAATATTTAAAAGTTTCCCTACAGCTGGTGAGCGTTTTAAACCAATCAATCATCGCGTGTTTGTTTGTTTATGAAATTGCCGAGTTTCTCGTAGAACTTTCTTGGCTATCTATGTAGGTGAAACGGAGAGAATAAACATGCATTCTTCTACACAAATTATCTTACCTTATACTGTCAACATACGTCTTAGAATACGAATAACTTTTTAAATAGTTCGTCTATAATTTTAAACACAATATCACGTGATTATACAGAATGTTTATATCTAATTCACTAACACGAAATCTATATATAGAACTGTGTACCTATTCTGACATATTACGTAAAAGTTTGTTTATGAATGAGTTTTTATTTGGCATATGCGAAAACGTATCAACGTGTTTGTCAGGCGCGCGGTTCGTTACGTTCCCTTACCAACCGTTCAAGTTGAAGACGAAAGCCAGTTTGGACCGTTACTGAAACCGCGTTCAGCTGCGCCGGAACTGAAAAACCACTTGAAACGTGACGGGCGCAAGCGCTTCCATGTGTGCGCTTTTCACAAGAAAATTCTTCGAAATACCGCGCTTTACGTACGCCACGGTGTTTGGTACGCCGAGATCCTGAAAGCCTCCAACGACAGTGAAGGCTTTCTTGGATTGAGTAGAACTGTTAAAGGTTCTACTTACGTATTTTAAAATTGACTTCTGTTGGAAACCTGAGTATTTACGTTATATTATATAGGAGAAGTAATGGCGTTGGAATAAACTTGGAAGGCAAATACTAAAATTTGCCAAAAACCTATTTAAAATATTCTGAAAAACCAATAAACTAAATCACGTTAGTAATCTGTAATAACAATAATAAAACCAGAGAAATTCAATTAATTCAGAAACACGAAAATAGTTTTTGTTTTATTTTACAACGCATGTTTCTTCTTAAAGCAAATCCCTTTTCCGTTCGGCGCATAAATGGCACTGATAACAATTATACAAAATTAATTCAATATATCTTTTAAATTACAATTTATTATTACCATCAACATTGTGATGGTGTTGTAACTTTACAAGTTGTTCTACTTTAAACGATTTAATTTCTTCGTATTTGTCTGGACGGAAAACTATTATAACCATGTGTGCTGAAGTTGATAACGTAAAGATGACTTACAGATCATCTATGTTTTTTAATACCCTCGGTGTCCCTCAGGGCTCCATTTTCGGCCCCACCCTATTCTTAGTTTACGCCAGCGATTTATCAGCATCAATAGAGTCGTGCATGTTATCACAGTATGCAGATGAAACTAGTTTCATTGCTACTGCTTCATGAATCCCTGAACTCTCGGATTCGAAGTGTGCAGTCGTTGAACATATGGTAAGTTGGAGTAATCACAACAGTTAACTCTAACTACTGATAAAACAGGACTCTTACGTATTAGATCATCATCGATAACCACTCCTTGTACAGTCTCTTTCTAAAGTAATGTCTCCCCCTGCTGATGGATTGATATCAATAATACTTTCCGCTTAGCGTATTATATTCGTCGGACATCTTCGGCAAGATAGAGGCCGTAGGGGATACATTACAGATCGAACGAGTAACCTGTCTAATTATAATTTTAAATCTCGATATGTGCATTTACCTGCTAGCGGTAGAATATACGACTTCATTAAACCCTACTTTTATACCTGTGATGGTCAGTTTTCCTAAATACATAATATATAACGTGTACTTTCAGTTATTGTTAGTCTTCCAGACTGTTATTAGAGACAATTTTAATGCATATTATAACAACATACTTATTTGAATATTAAAATATTACTTATTTTATTGAAGCATACACGTTTATTGATGGACAAATCTCACAAGAAATCCGTCCCAACAAGGATCTCTTTCAAAGTAAAAACAAATAACTGATATACGCCGTTGGTGAGAACGGCCTATTAAAAGCATTATACAAACGAAACGGGATTTTGAAACCAAATTTTGTGGTCGGATATGGTTGAATATGAAGTATAACGTGAAAATATTTTTGTATAAAAATATTGAATTTGAATTCCTGTTAACCGGAAGTGGGCATCAACTTCGATATTTTAAATAGCATGCTATAAATGTAATTACAAATTCAGCTTCTAAGATACATTTTACACATATTTCATGTATCCCATGCTATACCTAAATATTATACCATTCCTTTTGAGTTATTCGCAATTAAATAAAAAAGTGACAGATACCGATCTTACTTTATAGTGATATTACGTCACGTAGGAGCAGAAGAGCCCAATGAAATTTTGCATACACACAGCTGATATCGTGTAGTTATACAGACTTTGAAGTTCTTCTCTGCAATATTATACAAAGTGTTTAAAAACAGTTGCTTACAAAAACGTTCAAAATTCGTAAAGTCGCTTTTTTTTAATGTAACGGTATATATTTTCTGATTTTACAAAAGATTACTTTTAATCTATATTAGGTGCTCCTATATCTAAAATGGAAGGTGAATAAGTTCTAACGATTTAATTAGCCTCCGTATCTAAAATGCTCAGTTACGTGAATTTACGGAAGCAAGGGTGCTTAGCTTATTTGTTTTACATACTTACTTACTACTTATTTTGTCGGCTGTCATTTTGGTTAGTCGTTCTCTTATAACAGAGAAATATATCTTCACCGGTATAATAATTATCATGCCCAATACGAGAATGTATTTTACAAGAATAAGAATAGTATATTAAAGTATGAGTGGACAATAGGGTCATTAAAACATGCCCGATTTTTCAAGCACGACAGTGAAGCCGGAGTGCTATAAATATAGCAAGTGCAGGATTTACTCTTTCATATAATATCAATTGCACATTTCACGTTCCTTTAAAGTAAGAGTTTTTTCGTTAAAATTATTATAAAATATCTCATTACAGTTTTTGACACATTTATTAATAAGTTTTTATTTGTAAAAAGTTGTTTTGACAGATCAATTAGTTGACATTTATACTTCACTTATTTTTTAATTGTTGACGTTGCCCCTAGTAACGAATCTCCAGTGGCCTCTTTCTTAGCCGAAGATATCCGATGAATACAATACGCTAAGTGGAAGGTATTATTGATATGAACCCAATGACTGGGGGAGACATTACTTTTGAAAGAGACTGTACATACAGCCTTGGCCATAAGTATTTAACACCCAGGTTAACTCAGTTTTTTGAAATAAATTAAAACAACTTGCACAGGTTTATAATGATTATTATTAATAAAAAACCAATATTTAGTTGGTCCACCCTTTGCTTTAATTACAGCAGCAATTCTTTATGATAGAGAGCTCACAACTTTCTTAGATTCTTCGGGACTTCTGGACATAGCGTTCCATTCTAGGCGCAAGCGATCCTTTAACACTTTTTTTTTAATTGATTGTGTAACGTCTGACTTTTCGCTTTAATAAATGCCTTAGACGTTCGATGGGATACAGAAAGAGTCTGTAGATTTTCTGGGTTAGCAGTTGGACAGCAGGTTAAGATTCGAGAAGCATTGTGACAATTTAACCAATCGACTGAGTTGAAATCTTCAAGATCAAAAAAAACGTCCAAAGTTTGAAAATGTTTTAGGTAGCATACGTCGAATCTCGATTGCGTTATGAGATCGTTTGCGGTTCCAGTGCTAATGCGAGGAACATAAAACAAATAAAATCTTGACTGCAGTTTAAAACCGACATTACAGAATTTCTGGTCACGAATGCCTTCTATACGTTAAACTATTATCTGAATATGTATGTCCGTTTATTCTATGCTGGTTTTGTACATATATATGTAAGTAGATATATAAGTATGTATGCACATATGTGCCTCCACTCTGTGCGATTTACCATTTTATATATTTTTTTATATGCACTATACTTTATTATGTGTAGTACATTTTTATTATGTACAATATTGACAGTGTCCATGTTTATTCATTGTCACTAATATTGATGGAATGGTCCCTACCACCGCCGGTGATATGGAAATAATAGCTTTGATGTGAATTTTACACTTACGATGTACGTAGGACGTCGTTGATAGTTGAATCAGGAAGTTAAATGTTCTAAATGTTGTCAATAATTTTCTTTAATGAAATTCCTCTAAATGCACTTTATTTTTATAATTCCACATATAACTTACTAATTGTGAGAGGAAGTTTCTGGTTGTGTGCATGTGTGGAAAAAGTGATTTCGAAAAATCAACTTCCAAGGCCTATAATTGGGAAACGAAGAGTTAATGATAGCTTAGAATACATTCTACTTTCGGATTAAATATTCAAATACAGTCGTATGGTTTGGCTGAGATCATAAATGAACCCAGTAAAGTCACCGCCTTTTGTAGCACATTGCCCGAGTCCATTTTTACTTCTAACCCTGAATTAGTGACTTTATCTCAGGTATTTTATCTGCAGATCTTATATCTAATCGCAGATTGGCTTTCTGCGAGTTGGTAATTAAAACCATCAACCTAAATTAATTCAGTACAGAAACTTTACTAAATTTGGTTATGAATTTTGGTTAACTTCTAAGGTTATTCTACTTAATGCTTTCAACATTTATGCTCTATTGGAAAAAATTTGGGTTACTAAACTTAGAACTCCTTGGTTAACTGAAAACTTAAAGACGTTCATGAGAATTAGGGATGCAGCTTCTCGACATTTAAGATTTCTAAATCTACTGAAGACTGGAATAGGTATAGAGGTCTCAGAAACTTTTACAGATCTAAATGGTTAGAATGGAAAAACCAAGTTATTTGGATTCCGTGTCTGGATCTCATAGTTCTGGAAAATTGTCTTGCCTGAACAATTAACTGATGACATTATTGATTTTTATTGCAGTGCAAGGCTTAACGACTAGGTCCACTTGTGTCAGGTGTCATCGGCTGCTAGTAGCCAAGTTTATCAGTTAACTTCTGATTCGCTAACGTTAACTTCTTCATATTTTTCTGGTAGAACTAGAATTTCATACTATGGTGCAGTTTCAGATGAATTGCATATTTTGTCGAGTCCACTTTTAGATCGTTACTATTCATTACTTATACGACTGATAAGTCCATCAAAATTGTAATGTAGAGGTACATGCTGATAACGCTCAATTAATTTATTCTTTCCCTTCTACTTGCTATGAACGATCGATGGAGGTTATTGACAGTTGATCGGATTGCAGAAATTTCTTCTAAACATAACCTGAGAATAAAGTTATGTTTACACAAAAAAATGAAGGTTTTACTCTTTGGCTCGACAAAGCATGTTGAATTCTTAAAGCAAAATATTAAATTACATATCTTTGACTGTGCTTTGTCATTTTTTATGAAAAAATCTTAACAAGGCTTATGGAACTCTATAAATATTATACACTAACAGACACATTTTGAATATAGCGTTAAGGATACGACTTTGTGAAATTCTTATTTTCCTTTTATTCGATTATTGTGATTTTATTTATGGTCCTTGTTTAACTTCTATTGATAAATACCAAGTTCAGAAAGTTCAGAACTCCTGCTGTAGACTAGTTTGTGACATTTCAATTTGATAACGTATCCAAAAAATTACCCGTTTTGGGTGGTTAAACATGGAAAACCGAATAATGTTGTAGCTGGGATAATTTCTTCCCAAGCTATTCTTCTGTGCTGCGACGTCCGTTCGACTCACAGGTTTTCTTACACCAGGAGAATTCATTCATGTGCTTAATAATCGTTACAAATATCTATATATACGTCCCTTTTCAAGCGATCAATTAGTTATAATGCTTGCCAATGCCTTCATTCCTAAACGAACGCGAAATCGTAATGGACCAGGACATAAGAGGCTCACCTTTGACAGGATTGCAGGAAAATCTTGCACGCGAGCCACCCATTAGCTTGCTCGAGTAGTTCTTGGAAAACCGTGGAATCAAACCAGCTGTATCTAGATAAACCGAGAACAATTACTATACAGTGCTATTATCTCAGCTATGGCACCCAGTAGATAAATGACCTGCTATGCAAGCTTATGATATGATATCTATGTAAAATAATGTAAATTGAACTCTGTATAGCGATAGTGTCCAAAAGAGTTTCGGGAGAGCATTTGATATATGTATTTCCATGCAAGACATGCAACATATTCGATTAAAGTTCCATTCTATGTTTTTGTTACAACTTATTTTATACGTTCTTATATGTTCTATAACTTTTATTTCAGTCTACACTTCTGTTTCTTTGATTAAAGTCGAAATTTTCAATATAATTAATGCAGGTGATTAAATTTCACATTTTATACAAATGATTGCGTGTTAGTACCATGGAATATATGACAGCAATCTTTAACTAAACTGTACTTCGTCCAGAACACCAGAAAATTTCCAGGAAAGAATCAGAAGAAAATCAAGAAAACACAAAGAACAAACACATTATGCATACTCCTACAACTTAAGACCTACGAATATTATAAAACAATATGCCTATAAAAAGTACTCCAGTTAGAAATTAATTTGCGTCTTCTCTGGTAATAGCAGCATATACCTGATACCTACGCTGTCATTATAATAAGGGAAGACTTCTTAACAATATATAACGCACATGTACAAGAACGGGCAAAACTCTGCGAAAATGGTAATATCAAAAGTGAACGCGACACTTGAGCAGACGACTGAAAAAGAGAGACAGAGAAATGTGACTAGTTCGGGAAATTCATTGCTTTACATCCGATATGAATGTGCTTCCTGTGTTGAGAAATGTGTTACTCCGTAAGTCATTCTTTATTTTCTATGATGTGGAATAATTTCACGGAGAAATGAAGTACTAGTGACTGGAATGTAGTCTAATATAATATCAAAATATGCCAGAATTAGTTTGAAAGATGTGTAATTTTGCGACGAAAGTTATTACATATAAGATATAGACCGGAGTAACTTAGTAAATAACGTGTTCCTTGACACAATTCGTTCTATCTTTTTCCACAGTTTTTTCCACAGTTTTTCTAAAATAGGCCTTACACCATTGGTCTTCTTACGTCAACAGCATTATACAAAGTGGAACACTTTTTAGTCTCTAAAGCCTGTTTTAGACTATCACATAAAATTGTACCAAAAAATTGGATACTATTTTTTAGTATGATGTAAAACGCTTTACAATTTTCTTGTACAAGTTTATCGTATGAATTTGAACACTGTTCTTTATCAGGGCTATTACATATATACTATGAACTTGTACGAAAATTTAGTCTGTGATTCTGCGCTATATATGTTTCAAAGAACACAACATTTTTATCAGTGTTCGTTCATAACCTCAAACAGTTTTTATGCTATGGAAATAACAAAACAGTTTTATTACTGAAACTTTGAAAGAGTACTAAATTTAGTAACACAATCAGAGTACATATAACATATAAGAATAATACGATTGCACGACTAACAATGTAAACAAAAGAATAGCGTGGTTAGTTTGATGCTCCCTGGTGCGGATATCCAAATCCAATTTGTTAGTACGAAAATAGAACAGATTCTAATTTCATCTGATAAACTTGTACAAGAAAATTGTAAAGCGTTTTATATTGTACTAAAAAATAGTACCCAATTTTGTGGTACAATTTTAAATGATAGTCTAAAACAGCTTAACATAATATAGGCAGCTATTCTAGCTTTTTTCGGGGGACGACATCCAGGCTAACATTCTCAAGAATTTGCATGCGGACTTGTATGCGATTTTGATAAATAGATTTTTTAGAGGCTGCTCTTAGCTAGCCACTGCTAGAGAGGATGACTTAATTGATCCTAATTGATTATCAGCAACAGAAAGATGATCGTGCTTATTTTAGAATTTCATCACTAATCACAAGACTTAAGAAAAAAGCTCGAACAAAGTTCAATCAAATAATCCCTAAACGCTGATTCATAGGCTACCTACATAATGTCGTATATTCATGTATTATCTAGTATCCGATTATAAATGTATTTGTTCGACTATTGCTACCTATTATTTCAGCTCCATGTGATTTTCGAGCAACCAGCACTTGTTCCATTATGTAAGTTCTATCGATACCGGTTGAAATTGTGTTTGAGAGCTTAAAATATGTTCATTAATCTCAGTCTGTGGACCATTGTCTATATCTAAAATATAGTATGTATAGTTTCAGTTATACCTGTAATTTGCAGCTTTGCGGATATATTGCGATAAAAAATTCAATGAAATAGAATATAAAGAAAAAATTCAAGGTCCGTGAATTTGTACCTACACCACCAAGGATGAACTAAAAAACGATTTCATCGTCGTGTTCTTTTTGTAAAGTCGAAAGCAAGAAGGAACGGCGTTGCGGTCGATTCTTCTAATTTATACTTGATTATCGATTATTTGAAAATTTATGAAAGACGTTAGGTACTGATGTTTAGTTGTTACTAATAAAATTTTGATTTATAAATATTTGTCCAAAATTATTCAAATACAGGTGTTCTGAAGTGGACGTCTATACTGTGTATCTCCTCATAAAATATCTCTAAACGCACTTGACTCTTGTGTTGTGTCTAAAGTGAGATTTAGTTACATGAATTAATTGATCTTACCTATTTTAAGACACTTGTCGCTGGCTGGAGATAATTGTTTCATTGTCGAGTTTTAATAAATTGTATTACTGAGAAAAATGTCCTAATATGGCATATTCATATACGCAAAATCGCAGAAACAACGTCTTTCAGTGATAAAAATAATTGAAATGTAACTGCAATATATATGTTAATACATCAAACAAATAAGTATAAAACGGAACAAGTCTCACAGCAAAGTACACTTTTATCAACTTTCACTTACTACAGTTGTCATCATGTGACCACTTATGCGAATACGAAATATGGAAGGAAGTCATTGAATTAACATCGTTGAAGACGTGTTGTACAACGTGTTATTGCAATATACATAACATATTTCGTCACGGCGAATTTCTAATGCAACCAACTTGTTGGTACAATCATGGAAGTTTTATTATAGCTTTTGGCGCATTTCTTTAGTGTTTTCATGTCACCTGCTGGCTTATTCTAATGACATCCCACTAGTATTTATATTGTCACTGTTGTCTTCAGTATCCGCCTTTGCTTCTTTGATATCCAGTAGTTGGAGGGAGCCGAGCTTCAATTCTTCGAGAGGACGGTGATTTTTCTCAGACAATTAGATTTCGATCGATCCACCATTCGCTGTTGGGAGTAAGCACGATGTTATAAAGGGCGAGATACCCGCTGTCACAAGGCCATTGAACAGAATTATACACACACAAACTACACAGCAAGAATAGCATGGATACTCAGACAAATGATACAGATTAAAAAGCCAATATAACTAGTACCAACTATAGATAAAAGGAGCATTCACCTTCCACTGTACTATTTTTTTTATTTTTCTTCAACACTTATACAGCCCTGGCCATAAGTATTGAGCACCCTACAAATTTTGCACGTATGCGATAACTATAACATTAGGTAAATAAACCCTGCTGTTTACGAAGTATTTTTTCAGCTTCCCTTTCTCCTCACTTTTTGGCGATACAAATATGGACGGTGTTAAGTTCCAAACGCTTGGTTTAAGGAAAATTACAACTCTTGGACTGGCCTGCTCAATCGCCGGATGTAAACTCTACCGAACGTCTAAGGGATTTATTAAAACGAAAAGTTGGGCTTTACACAATCAATTCAAAAGAACAAGTTAAAGGATCGCTTGCGCCTAGAATGAAACGCTAGGTCCAGAAGTCCCGAAGAATATAAGAAACTTGTGAGCTCTCTACCCAAAAGAATTACTGCTGTAATTAAAGCAGAGGGTTGGCCAACTAAATATTGAGTTTTTCTTAATAATGAACATTATAAACCTATTCAAATTGTTTTAATTTATTTCAATTTAATATTCTTCAAAAAACTTAAAGTTAACCTGGCTGCTCAATGTTTATGGCCAAGGCTGTATGTCCTTGTTATCACCAAATTTTCTATTCAACGTGCGGCATTTTACAGCGAATCATCTATTTATAGCCCCCCTCTGCTACCTCCCCCTATTCCTATCCCGCAGGTAGTCATACTGCTAGAAAATATGCTGACCTCTTAGATGCAAGATGAAGAATGATAATTCACATTCAGTGAGAGTACAAATTTTATGTCACTTATGAAAATCAGGACTGTTCACTTCTTATGAACCCTTTCTAGGTGTAAAGTAAATGTAGATCTAGCGTGATGATTTCACCCAAAGCGATGAAACTGAAAATGCAGCGGATGTCAAACCCTCTTCACTTGAGCTTTCTGAGATGAATATAGAGCCAAGTCAATTCTGTAGTAACTATGTGGAATAGTGCAAAACA
Source organism: Holotrichia oblita (assembly GCA_023690525.1). Taxonomy (NCBI): domain Eukaryota; kingdom Metazoa; phylum Arthropoda; class Insecta; order Coleoptera; family Scarabaeidae; genus Holotrichia; species Holotrichia oblita. Next base: position 19,114,264 of record CM043020.1, on the reverse strand, counting down.
AGCACGCAATTTCCAGTCAAAAACTTACTAGAGCTTATTCTTGCTGAGAATGCGAATGTGCCATTTGTACAAATTGTGCTATTGCTGAAGAATCAACTGATGAAGAATGTGGATCTAAAATGGTGTATCTATGGCTATCAAAAAGTTGAGGCGCACTGAAAATCCTTACACACCTAAGGAAACCCTAGAATAACAGGCAGAAAAATGTTAAAAACGTATGACAAGAAGTTTTCTCCAGTGTCCATTGGCACTTTTGCAAAGATTCCCATATCCGAGGTTAATAGAAGATATTGCAATGCAAGAAATATTATAGGTGTGATCTTGGATAAATCTGAAGACGAGTTTCACACAAATTGGCACAAAAAAAATAGAATCATGAAGCAATTGTGTGCTAGATCTTAGTTTGTTATAGATGTTTGTGCAAGAAATATTTTGGAAATTTAGTATGTAGCTAGTATCTAAATGTCACTACACTACGTTGTTAATCTACAATCAATCATCCATATCAATGGAACGAATGAAAAAGATTTTTACTCTTTATAACATATGCGCTATTATAAAAAATTATACTTCCATTTTCACCTTTATCTGCGTGTCAGCTAGCCCACATACATAACTAAAACCTAAGTTTAATTATTAATAAGCCTTATGAGGCAGAGGCGCGCCAGGAAACATGCTCTGTCTAAGCTCGTCTTAGGAAGTAGTCAGCCAGACGGTATCCATATGTTAGCCGTCCTTCAAACGTTTTATCCACTGTGTCTTCTCCTCTTCTATATCTCCATTTCTCAACCGATTTGCTAGGGTACCTTTTTGGGCTTGTAGTATCGTTCGCTTCCTATCCTCTTGCTCTTTCTCGTATACATTTCTTAACTATCAGATCGACCTGCCCTGACCTGCCTCTATGCCAATGATAAGGATATTGTCCTACAAGGCGAAAATCACTCCGAAAAGTATATTTCTTTGTGTTTCCTCCAGGATACGTCTATACTTTGTATCCCTACAAACTCTTCCTAAATGGGAGTGTCATAGGACAGCATGCTACTACTTGGGCCTTTTCTTCTGCTTTCCTAATAACTTTCTTTGCATGGGGTCCAAGCCACCTTCTCTTATAGAGGGCTACACCGAAATATTTTATAATTTTAGAAAGTTTTGGCCTCAGCTGGGCTAGAACAATCTTTGAACCTATTTAATGCAGCCTAATATCCATTATATACTATTTGCAATGGCTCCTCAAAAAACTCCAAAGAGTTTTGTAATTTATCGATTGTCTAATCTGATACAAGTCCCCTGTGAAGTCCTCTAGGAATAGTTTGTCAAATATTTTCTCTCTGACTATCTTGATACGTACAGCTTATTTCCCATCGATTCTAAAATGTCGAAAAGAATTTATAACAGGGAAGGCTGCCTATGTAACAAACTTCGATCTTTAAAGTAACTCTATGTGTACGTTATACCTGTATACGTACTCCTACAGTAATCCACATTAAATATAGATGTGAAGCAATACATTAACGTTCGTACGAAAACAGTTGTTATAAATTGCTTGTCTTGCCTTTTACAGAGACATGGGTCACTGTTAATTCATTGTACAGACGCGATCGGGGACATACTTTCTTATGTTTCTTTCCCCAATATTTCTTCATTGCCACACACGTAAGTAAGCACATTTTAAGTGTAAATGTGTGTGAAATATGTGTATACAAACAATTTCATTTGGAATAGCAAATACATTTTTGCCTCATATATTTTTTCGTTGAATCTATATGGTCCTAAAAAATAAACGCTACAATACACCAATTTAAAACTTAAAAAAGTATTGTACCTTTATGATTCGCAAGCAGCATGCATTTCGTTCACGCAAGTGAAGTGGTGTGGGTTCCACGGTCAGAGTCAACAGTTCAAGAACGAAATTTGCGGTTGAAACAGTTATTTTGTCTATTTTAGCTCTGGTATGTAATTTCACGCAATTATGCAGTCTGCTATGACTAACTGTATTAGATTCATATATAAACATCGCACAGATTTAATATTGCCATATTTTTACAACTTAGATATAAAAATCATTTTTAAACTACGACATTTACATGTTTACTTGATCTTTAAATAGATAACTTAGCTTTAAATTTTATTGCTACAATCAGACCGTATAACGTTAGATGTTTCTTTCTACGAACTTACCATATTCTGCGATTAGTAGACGTCTAAATCCTTATTTATTACATGCATACCGTAAAATATACGCTATGAGTTTCATTATGCAGTTGCAGTGTTTCCCCATTATAATTCTTATTTAAATAATTCAAGAAAAGTATAATAAATTATAGCTGGCTTTGCCGGCTATTGTATGTCGTCATAATTCATTTTACTTTGAGGATAAAATTTATTGTATACTTGCGCGTCCAATTTACACTTGTAAGTTTTCCAAAAGAAAAAAGGACTTATACTTATTTTTTTGAATTCAAATGCAACCTCGTCAATGAATACACAAAAAATCGACGGCTATTGCGTTTGAGTCTTACCAAAATGTAATTAGTATAATATAATTAGTAATTTAAATTTTGTTAGGCGACCTTTTTCAGTTTGAAAAATTGAAACTTTATACTTAAATATTAGAAGCATTATTAACGTTACCTTTCTGCCGGAAAATTCCATATCTTTTAGGGATTCCTACGCTCTGCATAAACACTTTAATAATTCAGCAATACCTACCGTACTTTTCGGAAAGTTATACGAATAAATTATCAAATAGAATTGTTTAGTTCCTTCGCAGTTTCGCTCGACGTTAATAAATATGATAAGAAGTTACAGACTTCGCAACTAATATGTAAATGTATTGTTAATACGTGGTTGTTGTCTAGATACTTAGATTGCGATGAAGGTTCCAGGGCTATTGAATGCTTAAATATAATATTGTTACATTTCCTGCTTTTTGTGGAATTTAAAATGAGCAGATATGATGTTGGTTTCTTCCTCAACTAACAAATCCGGCTAGGTCTGAACATTATTGACTTGAATGAACATCTCAAGGGCGAGATTGAGCTTGGACAAACTCGTCTTTTGAGAACGTTGTGATGGCTAAGGAACGATCATTACCTAAACATCAAAGAGGAAGTAGTTGAAGTTCATTGACGTAAGAAAAAATTTGCAGCAACAAGCAGTGCTCCAACGTCAGAATTCAAATTTTTAAACAAATCCAAATCATTTATTGCAATAAAGTGCAAAAACTATTATTAAGTTATGTGTTTTTAAGGCAATTTAAATGGCGCACTGGAGAAATGTGTGCAAAATATGGATTCATTTGCCCGAAAGAAAAACATTTTCTTATCAAAGAGACATTAATAAATTGTTTCCATTTGCTTATTCGCTCTTTATTCAGCCGTATAAAATCTGTTTTTCAATAAACGGAGATGCTCATGTACTTTAATCATGTATGTACATATATATTCATATAAACACGGCATTACAGGAACAAACAACTGAATGAACTGAAACTCTTTTGAGTGGTTGTCATCAAATATCAACTGTAGGTGGTGGAAATTAATGAATTGCAGAAATGTAAGAATGTAAAATGTAAAAATGTAAAATAAATAATCAAAATCCTAACACTGCGTTGATATTTATTTCAAGTTGTCGAATGTTATCACAGACCTACATATCTGTTGATTACGTCATAATTTTAGTTAGTTTAGCTAACATTACAGAACGAACCCACGAATTCTCTTGTATCATGACCAAGCTACGAAATGTGTACAATAGAGTCTCTTAAAAATTAAAAATAACAAGGTTGATTTATGCTTTGACACTCTGTACTGGTCTAAAAGTATCATATATGTACTTCATGAAGTATGGAGCTCACAGTGAAGGAAGTTAGCTTTGCGTCAGCTTTCTTTTACTTACACTAGAGAAAAGCCAGAATCTGAATAGAATTTGAAATCCTGGAACGAAAATAGACAAATACAGAACGCCGTTGAAGCAGGAAAATAAAAGAAGAGAATAAAGAGAAAGAGTGACAGGGGGAAATGCAAACATGCAATGCTCCAGAACACATTCTAGTTAAAATAATATTTCTGAGTGATAAAAAGCGACAAGTGCCTTATAAAGTATAGACGATAAAGATAATCCAATCACAGTTTTGTATAGGTACAATTAGAAGTAACTCTAACAGCATTCCCGGTTATAACTGTTGAGTGCTTTTGGTAGTATGAAGTTAGCCATTTTTTTTAAATTCTATCATTCTACAACAAAGAGTTCTAGATGTTATTTTCAAGATTGTACAAGGAACCGCCGAAGACCAGTAGTGGTAAGGATTTCCAAGAATATAGTAGGAAGATACGTCCAATGTTAGACATGATTCAGAAGGCTTGCAGGGAAACCTTCCGATCACAAGAGATATCGATTGACGAGAAAATGGTACCATTTCATGGAAAAGTAGCCATGAAAGTGTACGTGCGTGGTAAACTTAATCCAGTTGGTCTAAAAAACTGTGTAATGACTACTCCAGACTTTTATTTGTATGAAGGCAAAGGACATACCATAGAGTCTGCTTTGATTCCCACACCGGAGAAATTAGATATTGGTGGTCGAATGGGCCTAAAATTGACAGATACCCTACTACATGGTGTACACAGATAGGTATTTTACGTTTTCGCTTGTTGACACACTTCTTCTACGTTCTATTACGTTAGCTGGGCCAAGAATGAACAACGGTTTCCGAAGGAAATTGTTTTCAAGAAAGATAATGAACTCAAAAAAGCTGGAAGAGGTTCCTTAGATCTCCTAATCAAAGAAGATAAAAATATATGTGCTATAAAATGGTTTGATTCAAGACCAGCCCATTTTGCATCTTCTGGATATGGAGCAGAACCTTTGGCCTCTTGTATTCGGTGATCTAAAGTTGAACGTAAATATATTGAAGTGAAACAACCGGCAGTTGTGAAGAGTTACAACGCCAATATGGGTGGCGTCGATTTGCTCGACCGAGTTTTTGGTAATTTATTATTCGATGCACACAAGAACTAAGAAATGGACGGTTCGGGCTATCTTTCATTTTTTCGATTTTACCAGTGCAGCTAGTAGGCTTGAATATCGTGAGGATGCTTCTGACGCAAATATGCAGCGCAAAGAGATATTAGATTATTTTAATTTTAAATTTTCTATATGGAGGGATTTGCTTCCTGCTGGTACGTCCAATGATTCTGATTTTGAGAGTAATGATGATGATGTGCGGCCTCGAAAACGAAGAAGGATAAGGTCACTTCCAGATCGTAGCTCCAGAAGAAAGCATTCAAAACATCCCAATAAATATGACTGAAGCTCAGAAAACACGTTCAAAATGTAAATACCCTGGCTGTAAGATGTTAACTATTGTAAGGTGCGAAACTGTTTCTCTCAATTCCACAAAAATTAAATTTTATGAAATTATTTGATTTTAAGAAAAAGTGCGTATTACTTTGTTAATCTAAGAGAATTTTTCTTTATGCTAGAAGAAAACTGTTTTTAAATATTTTTTAATAAAATAAATTATCCAGCATTAATTTTTTGTAGTTGTTTGAGTTCCAAAGTATCATATTCGATACTTCACTTTTTGAAAAAGTTTTTTTTTGTTTGTTTTGCGATGTTGTATAACTTCTGAAAAACTAGAAAAAAATCTACGTCAAATTTCTAGGACTGCCAATCTAAAGTTGAGAATGAGGAGGATATTAATAAGTGCAAAAGTGACCTGTCGTATGTAAATATTACTTTTACTTGCTCTCTTCTATATTACTACTAATAAATTGATTTTGCATCATTACATTTATTCGAGTTTACAAGATTCCTCAATTGTTTTCGGACCAACATGTTTACCTTTTAAAGTATAATATTCCTTCCTTTGAGATTTTAGTTTCGTTCTTATCCAACTTTCTTATCATGCGCTTCGCGGACATTATAATTGCACATTGTTTTCTGCCACTTAATTTTAAAAGGTAAGCTCTATCTGTAACATTGTCGTTGGTGATACGATAAATGTTTCTGTATTGCTTTACATTTTTCATTGAATTTTCATCAGATTGGAATGGTATAAATTCTCCCGACAGCAATAGAACTATTCTTCAGTATGTTCTAGGATAATAGTGTACAAGTTATAAATAACAAAAAAAAACTACTACTGAAAACATCGTAAAAATCTGTAAGTGTTATTATTGTGGAAAATTATTTAATATATTTTGAAATATGTTGGAATTGAATTGGATTTTGTAACCCTCAAATTGCTATAGGTAGCATAACCTTTTGCTTTCGTTGTTGTGGCAACATCAGTCTAGCCTTATGTCTCCCTATTTTTAGCTGCTATCGAAACTTGGCTTCGACACCCTTTGAGCACCTTTTGAGTTACATCCGATGACATAAATTGTACATTGTTCCAGAGCAAAAGACAACTTTATTAAATGATACGGCAATAATGCTGGTTTGGCCAGTACTATGCTCAGGGTTCGCATTTGGCGAGGGCAAGTCATTTTTAATGAATGTAGTACAACAACCGAAATGAGGCGTACATAAAAATAACCACTAACTGTACGGACTCCTCTAGCTAGGTCTTCAACATCTAGTACTGGAGAAAAGCAATAGATGGTTACGTTGTGTATTGGACGTTCTCGATTTCTTCAATGCTCAAAGTTCCTAAATATGGTTGTCTCCCTATTCCAATTCTCTGTACAATTACATCAACTAATCAGTTTAGGGGCAGACTTATTTCAAACTATACTAGTAGATCCACAGAAGGTGTTTTAAAACTTAAGCCGGTATCTCTTTTTCCTTCTTCTTAAGCTCACAAAACTGTTGAAAACAAAAGGAATAGCATCTAGTTAATTATCAAATATTTAAATATAACTGAATCAAGTGTTTAAATGTTGAAACTGACGTTCTTCTATAGGAATATGTGATTGGCGACGTTTAAGAACATCATTTGTAGCATTTTTAATCATTTCTGGTATAATTGGTTGAAAAGCTGCACGTGTACTTTCTTTCAGACGTTGAACGTTATCTAAACTAACAATATTTGTGTGTAGTCTCAAAGTCAAAATATCAACTGCATTATACGCGGGAGTGCCATCTGTTTGGAAATATGTATATTGATCAACGAACAGGATCTGCGGTTCTAAATTTAATTATTTAGTATATTTATGAGCTACAAGACATTATTGAAGCCGTACAATCCTATTCATCGATTATGAATTAAGCCACACCAAGCACTGAAACCAAACTGCACTTGCCTCAGTCTTGTGCTAATCCAGACCCTACTTATGTATATAGAATTCATCGGCCCAAATAACGTGTCTTGCGAAAACTGGATACCAGTTACGTCTATTTTTGAAAGCAATTATAGAGCTCTACTATAAAAAAGACCGTATCTGTATTTTTTTCTACCTCTTACACACCTGTGGACACTCCAAAACATACGAAAATGAGTCACACGTACACTTTACCGACTAATAAAAGGTCATATTTTGTGTACCTTTTGTATGTACTTTTTTAACGATAAATGAAGCTTCGTACAAACACTGGCCTTTTTAATCATTAAAAAAACATACATTTGTAATAGCCCTTTTAAAATCAAGCCACGGAGTTGTATTTATACTAAAAATCCTTTATACTGTTTTACTATTTTCGCACAATTTGCAAATAAATTACATATTACCTGCGTCTGCTGTGTAGCATGCACACATACGTAATCCATAGAACGTATTATCTAATTTGTGAGCTTTCATCTGAACTTTACATCAAGAAAAATTTAAAACAACATATTAAATTAAATTAACAAGCAATCTATCTACTTATCTCACTAATTTCATTATAATAATATATTCCCTTTATCATTTCGAAATGTTGATCAATAATTCAGTGCAATACCTAACTCCTTTAAATATCAATCCGATGCTCTCTTTTTTATAGTTTTACGTCTTCATAAATGATATTTATATGTATCTGTTACATTGTAGCTGTTATTTTGCGCCACCTAATACTGTGAAATAATCCTCAGCATTAGTTTTAAGTTCAGAGGATGTGAAACAACCGTGAAATTGAACAATAACACAATTTTACCGGGAGCTATCCAATATGAATACCATTTTATAACGGAGGTTTCTATTAAAAATCAAATTCCGTTGGGAGTTTAGGTGAAGCTTTGCCAAAGCTTTTAACAGCGTGTTTTTTTTCTCCTTATGTAATCTGTCTATATCTTTCTACAGCGGTGGATGGCAATTTCGAAGCAGAATAAATGTAAATTTTCGTTAATACAAGCAAAAATTCCTAGTACAAAAATATCAAAAGAAATTATAAGTATCTACCAGTAGTAAATTAAAGCAAAATTTAAAAAAAGTAAAATTACAGAGCATGTTTGCGAAACGTCCAGAAATATAAGTTGATTTTCCGAATTGAATAGAAAAGTATGAGAATTTTCAAATTACAGCAGCACATTCACAGGGAATTCTAATCACATTGTAGGAAACTAACTGCTCGACGATATGCTTAGGGCACAAGTCAGAAAACTTTTCAACAGCGCTAAATTTACTGGAAACCGGAATAGCTAGAAAGTAACACGGAATAAAGAATAACACAGAATGAACTATGGCTAAAAGAAGTATCAACAGCAGTTTTTGTGAACCGAATTGTCAGCAATCACTTTTAAGAAGTCCTATCAAAATGTCTATCTAACGTCTTGGGATTTCGGCAGAGAGCTGATGGAACCTACACTTAAAACGAGACGGAAACAAATTCAATTTGTAGACTTAGTAACTTTAACTTTGTGGACAAGTTATGGTGACGTTTATAGCAACTACTGCCAAACAACGTTCAACAGTTCATTTCTCTGCAAGTTTATGGAAAAACTACACTGATAGATAAAATCTTGTAGAAAACCTACTCTTTTGTAAAAATCTGCCTTCCAAGGGAGAAAATCCACGGAGTCTATCTTACAAATCTGGCTAAAGAGATTGCAAAGACATTTGTGGATAAAGCTACAAGAGTTAGTACAGCTGCCAAAATTAACATATTACATTACATCAAGGTTAGACTTCGACAAACAGTTTGAAATTTTAATCTGAGATCGCCAAATGCAGGAGTCCAGGGGACATAAACTACATCGCCAGGAAATAAGTACAGACAGGGATGCAAAGTTTTGGTGATATCGGGTACAAGCTTAGCCATTTTACAGGCAGAAATATGTGCTACTGAAACATATTTCCGGAAATATTTAGGAAACAGCTTACCAAGGTACATGCATATACATACATACATTGGCTAGGCCTATGTACGTTTGAGCCTAAATTAACACAATACTGTTTGCTAACTCAAGTTTTCAATAAAAAAAGCACAGTTCTGTGATTTGGATACCAGGTGACTGGCAATGTGAAGGCAACAAGATTACGGATGGTTCCACAAGGAGCATATCTGTGACCTCTAAAACTAAGACAAGCTTAAGAGTCTATTACTTATTTAGCCATCAACTTCCTGTGGCCAAACTAATGGAAAAAATTGAAGCTGACAACTCATAGGCAACAAAACGAAGAAGATACGAATTTGATGCAACAAGCTAAAGCTACTGAATTAAAATGTCAACACATTGTGTAGTCCAATGAGAGTTTCATCACAAGCAACATCAGGAGAAATGTCTATAGCTTTTTCGAACCTATTCTTTAACAGAGTATTTTAAGTAAAATCAACATCTAGACAATATTGGCGTTGACTTCACAGAGAATGAATTGTTTGTCATATTTGTGTATTCAGTCAACATAATATGCTAAATATCCAAACAATTCTTTTAAGTGCAAGGAAATCGTTTGAAGCAACCGCTTAGACCTATGATTTTCAATAATAACTGATAATATGACATTAGGCAACTATACTTCACTTTCAATTACTCATAATAAAATATTTATCAGACTATATGACGTTTAATCAAGTTAAAAAGCATAAAAGGGACACTACTTCTTTGAGTAACTCTACACAGACGAAAAAACCACTACATAGTACTGTATAATTATAGCGTGTTCCTTTTGAAGGTCTGTAGTACAACAAGCATTTATTGAGAAGGCGTCAGATCGATATCAATTACGAACTTCTTATGGATAAATTTTAGACAGGCCAGTTTATTCGAGATGACTATCAGAGTTTCGTATTTATGTAGGCCAAAATAAAATTGCCGGTTTGCGTGCTAATTATCTGCGAAGAAGCGTTATCCAATTTCAATAAAGGAAAAAAACTCCTCGGACTCAAATGGATTTCGTATAATGATAATTAATTATAGAATCTATAGAGTCACGCAGAATAATTTGTTTGTCTGCGCTGAACAAATCGATACCATTACAAGAAATGTATTTGGATGGAGATAATGTTTGCTTATTTAAATTGTTCTTCCGCATTACACCTACATGTTATCTTTGATAAAACAGTTATAATTCATTCAAAATTATCTCTAAAATTTTATTACTAGGTATTAACATTATTATTAATTACTTTCTTCCCCTGATACATTTCTTTCCATGCGAATAAAACTACCGTTAAATATTTTTACTGTCTATTACTTACAAACTTTTCGTCTAGTTATGTACACCTTCTGCAGAGTTTCGATAGTTTCCTTAGATTACGATACTTACTGCATTCCATTTCCTGATTCCAGTATAAACGTGTGGTGTGGTTTCTCGTTGTAAAAGCGATATAAACTTTCTACTATTAAACGGGTTCAATTTTACTTTACTGTATAGTTCAAATTTATAGCCGTAAACGGCTATAAAGCGGTGGATTCAAAATGAGAAAACCTAAACCAAATAGTTTTAATGATAAGTTTAAAATACTGTCTATTCAAATATTTTATTTTAATTGTCACACTAAAACTGAAAACTGTAGTTAAAATATAATATGAATGGGAAACATTACTTTAACAAGATGATATACATACATAAATAACTTTGCATTATAAAAATCTTCACAGCAGTTTATAAGCTGTATGAATTAATGCATATAAACTTTCTACATCTTTGGGATCGTGTCGAAAGAATATTGTGCGATTGCTAACATTTTAAAAATAAAAATTTCAAAATATTACTGAGTGCTTTCCATTAAATATTTCTGCAAAAGGATACTAAAAATATGTTAATAATTAAACTATTAAGGGATTAAAGAGAGTGACTAATGCAGAGAGATACCTAAACTTTTCAGGCGTTAATAATTTAAATTCAAAGCGTTTCAAGTAGACTCTCAATAATTAAAAAAAAATGTCTTGAAACCTTTCCGGTTGCATCATTCATCTATGTATATCACTGTAATTCAAAAGAATGCATTTGGAAATTTTTGCTTTGTCTTCAGCAGTCCTCCTGAAGACGCAAATATAAAGTTTGTTCTATGATCGATGCTTTGCCCCTCCCCGCTCCATCCGCACAACGCAATATCATATCTAATATTAAATTAAAAATTGCGTAACGTATTCCCAAACAGCTCTAGTTAATGTGGTTGCTGGTTTAAAACATGCACCCAACTGTACATCTCAGAATTTTATTATATTTAGAGGTATTTGAGTGTGCCCTTTGTCCATCGTTGAGTACCGTTTGGCGTTACAAACAGACTGTACACTATAACAATTAGGACGCTGTTACATCTAACTACCCGAATTTTAGAAACACCATTATAGATTGAGTTATAGTTTTTCGATAATGGCTTTGCTGATTCTAATGGACATTGCTACAATAGCAAAGAATATGTCGGAAAACAGTTGATGATACTAGAAAGCTTCCACCACCGACAAAAGATTGAATACAATCTGAACTCCAATCCCTAGAAACAATTTAGAAGTACTTAAAGATGCTTCACCATATGATGCAAACTGAAATAGATATCCACTGTGTGAACAAAGATACCACGTTTTGAATCCCAACCGCACACGTTTTGCTTTGAGATATATTGTGTACAAGAGGCGTCCAAAATACGGCATCGTTTGTTCATAAAGCGCTAAATTTTATGGAAATACTTTGATTCGATGCATTTTCCATCATCACAGGGTGCAAATTTCTTTTGATATTCGGCTGATACGTTTCATCACTACATCTATGCCTTATTATTAGTACTCATTCGTTAATCAGGACGGGTAGTTGTAAGGCAAAGCAAAAGCCCTCATCCGCAAATCGCGGCGAAGAGTTTCCCGCTAGATGCTTCTAAAACACCGAACGGCATGGGAATTGGAATTTAGAAAGATGGAGAACCCCATGGCGAAACCATTAGGTTGTGGGGCTCCCCGCCCATTTTCCAGACTGAAATAACTGCCATCCAGATCTGCGTACAAGGATTTTAAACTGCCCTCAGGTAAACGGATCAGTAGAAATTTTATCTGCCAGCCAGGCTGATTTCGATGCCCAAAAAATCAAAGCATCACAGCATTACGTTGATAATGTATGCCAAGCCACTCTGGGATCAGAGGCAATGAGATAGCTGACAAGTTAGGAAGAGGTGCTAGCAAACGAGCGTTCATAGCTTCAAAGATTTCGCAAGGTAGTCTTTTTGAGCAGAGACAGGCTGAGGTTACTTACAGGAATTTGTGCGCTGACTAAACACACGCATCGCATGGGCATAGCAAATAAAATCTCTGACTTGCTGACTACTCAACAGCAGACAGAGAGGGGCGGATATACTTTGTGGTCGATTGACTAAACGATCTCTGAGTAAGTAAATTGACTCATGACCAGATTGTGTAGTTCGTTGCCCGGGTGCGAACTAGGAAGGCTAAAACGATATGATGACACAATTGGTTTGGCTTTTGCCCGAGTTTGTCTTTCGGGGTCGTCTTGCCCTTGAAGTCGCAAAAAAAAACATAGACACGATGCCAAAGTTTATAAGCTTAAAATCACCCACCAGCACCAACTATAGCATTCTTTAGACTTATCTTAAAGGCTTATCCAATATTTAAATTTACTGTTTTCAACGAATATATCTCCGTAAAAAACAAGAAGCTGTTAAATTTCTAGCTTTTTTTATTGAGCTATAAGTATCAACCTGTTAGACATATTAAAAAACATATTTAGTTTAGCGAAGAATAACTCGTGGGTAGCTATTGTCGGAAATATTCATGCATCACTATAAAAGAAGTCTTATTTGGGATGGTGCGTTTACGCACCAGCGGTTCAAAATGGCTTAATTCGTTGATATTTCCTTTCTAAAAAAGATTCTACTACAGTGGTTTTTCAATTTCTATAAATAGGCTCCCGCAAGTAAGTAAGTATTCAGAATATCACATAAGGTACAGGCGATTTGATGTATGTATGTGTAATTGAATTAAATGTACTGGAATTCTTTCATAACTACCAGACTGTAAGTATTCTACGTTCTAAAGTTAATCAATTCTATATCTGTAACTGAAAATATAAAGACGTTGTACGTTTGTTTAAGAATAATTTATTCGTTTTGAAAAAAATACAGTTAAAAGAGCATTCTATACCAAAAGATTCAGTTAGTAGAAAATTTTGAATGGATTCAGGATTGTCTGTTGCCTAGACAATAGATACATCAACTGAATTATCTATTTTAAAGCAGCTTATTTTAGTGCACGTCAATCCTTAGTAAAGGAAATGGACTTAGAATAATGACTATTCGTAATAGCACATCTGCGTTAAGTTTGTCGCACAAAAGTTTACAAGTTAAACGATTTAGCATTCGAAGTGCTTGAACTGAAAAGTTAAAGTTCATACCTGCCCAAATGCTGCTCAGACATTCACGGAAAACGCTTCCAAAGGTAAGCAATTATTGTTTGTGTAACACAAAAACATTTCAACTTTGTTTCAGATTAATACATATAACTCTCTAACGTAGTTGACATGGAACAGAGGAAAACTATTTTCTAATTTTAGTTACCGTTACACTTTTCTAGAGTTAAATTACTGTAAAATGGAGAGTTGAATTCAAGTCCGTTATAATTGTATCTATGTTAATTGATTATTATAGGTAATGATTATTTTCTGCTGCACTTCTTCAATCTCATAAATCGAGAATCATTCTTGTTTGAAATTTTATGTAATCACTGCATTAAACAGAGGAACGGATTGTGATATAGCGTTAGTGGATACATAATTTTACTCATTTTCATCAAACATATTTTTACGCGGTGAGCCACTTAGAAGAGTAATACCAACAATAAATATATAAAATTACAAAAGTCGGATATTTCGTGGAGATATACTACGTAAACCGTTTGTGAGTATCCAACTGCATAACAAAATTCGAAAAAAAACATTACATGCAAGTTGACAATACTTTTCAGCACATTCCGTTTAATTGAACCTATTTGGAATAGGAAAGCAAACGACTGCCAACATCTGCTTCAAATAAATTAACGCAGTCTCTATTGTTGATTTAATTTCCATTATATTGGATTTCTGTTTGTATTGTATTTTGTGCCACAGGGCATATTGTGAAAAAGTGCAAACTCTTTCGGAAGAAGTAGTTGAAATCAAACATTTTGCTCGGTGTGTGAAATAATACTATTGAGGTCATGTATATAGTCTTTGAAAACTTCATGCTCTGGTTCAACTAAATAAAAGTCTGTAGACATTTTCAAATACAGTTCAATACACTATAATAAAATAATTAACTTTAACAATACTTTGGAAAGAATATCATGTGTTATATGTACAGTAACATTTTGGTAAAGTCAAAAAAAAATCTCAACAAACCGAAGAAAAAAAGTATCAATGATTGCTATGAAGATGAAAATTAGTAGTAGTAGTATTAAAAACTTTGGGCGATAATTTAAGAATGCGCAAACTGATAGTACGATAGGTTGCCAAGGATTGTTTATACCCGAAATTTGACGGTTTTAAAACTACAGTAGGTGACGGCTAATTGTGTATGACTAGAAGCACCGACAAAACAAAATTCATAGAAAGGGTTCATAGGGTGCTACTCTATAATAATTACAAAGTTTAAAAGTTAAAGAGAGTTAATCAACAGCTGTAACAGCTGCAAGAAACCATCTACTTTAATCAATACAATCAGGAACTGCCTACAGGGCGGAGTTGCATCCTCGCTCATGTGGAGCCCGACGGTAGATAATCTCCGCTGCGGCCTGGCTGGCATTAGCATATCCTATCAGGAGTATGCCGATGATATGGTCATAATCGCAAAGGCAAGATTTGAAAGTACCCTCTACGACATCGTCCAAAGTCGCTGGAACTTAACATCAAACCCACCAAAACCACATCAATAACCTTCATAAGGAAAACGAAACTCAATCTTACAGCTATTAAATCAATTGGGCGGAACATTGAGTGGAAGACAGGGAGCAAATACTTAGGTTTTACACTAAATAATAAACTCTTCTGGAACAAATACGAATTGGAAATAACTAACAGATCTAAAAGGGCGCTGACGATGTGTAGAAACTTTGCAGGGAAGGATACATCCGATTTAACCTTGAAGGCAATTACCGAAAACAGGATCAGGAAAACTTCATCCTGACCCATAGTCAAGGAGCCATTAATATGCTGAGTTCGTGCATAATCCACTCTAAAACGCTTGTTTAACTATAAATGAGCTAGGCAAGAAAAACAAAGTCATCCTCATGTGGGTGCTGGGACACACCGGAATAGAGGGAAATGACAAAGCAAACAAGTTCACAAAAAAGGGAGCGGAAACAACTATTTTAGGACCTAAACCTTTTTAGGGGAACAATAAATATCAAGCACTGATTTGATCAACATGGAATGAGACAAGCGAATATAACTCTGGAAACCTACAACCAGAACAGATTCTATGAACTCATTACCATGAGCAAATACAAACTTCGCTTACTGACAGGAATCCTATCAAGTCACTGTCGGCTCCGAAGGTATATGAGAACAATTGGGCTAGCAGAGACAGCAGAATGCCGTTTCTGCGACGAGGAGGATGAAACATCCATACATATCCTCTACGAGTGCACAGCACCACTACGCAATTTAAGGGCTATGCACTTAGGATCCCATGAAATAGCAGAGAGAGACTTACCTAATATCAAGCCATCCCACATTCTAAACGTTCTAAAGCACATAGGCTTAGCAATTCAGCTGTGAAGCCGAGAAAGGCTCAACCACATACATACAACAGCTGTGACTATCTAGAAGGCTCAATGTTTATCTCTCATAAATTTAAAGGATAAATACATGTGTAACGTTTTTGTTCAGATGATAGCCCGAAAGAAGCTGTTCAAGCGCTTTTTAAAGACTTATCGCAAGAATTTTGAACTACTACCTACACTATAAAAAGTGTGTCCACGCAAATGGATTATGTGTTGAACAATAAAATCTACCTTCTCTAGCTAGGCACGGTCTCAGTGGAACAATTATTGTAATTAGTAGTACAAAAGCTTTCTGTATGGTTTCTCCACTCATAACAAACTATAGCTTTTCCGACAAGTAGGAGATGCCGAGAACCAGATACCTTTTCAATTGCTATTCCAGGTTGATCTTGTATTGCAGTACAATAAGAATCGGTTCACATTTACGACAGATTCGAATGAAGAGATAGACGAACGCACCTAAATCCAAAATAGTACTAAAGCAAGTTTAATTGTCAGTATTAGTTGCTAAAATAACTTCAACAATATTGTATAACTGATTTAAATTGATGTGTAATGTGATCAGAATTAACGCAATTTTACTGTTATAGTTATGATCTCCGCTTGTGTGGAAAATTGTAAGTAAAACCGGTACAATGCTGATAATTCCTAAAATATTTTCTTTATTTAGTTACTATAGGTACTATTCAAACTAAATATGATGAACTAACTAATAAATTTAAGTAAAATACCATTTGTAAGCGGAAGAAAATAGGATGTTACGAGATCAACAACAAATCTCAGCGTGAACCAATTTATGACTTCCACACATTTTGGTGCGGAAACGTCATATATTCCAACACCAAAAGGTAATGGAAGAATCTCCGATTAAAACAGGATATTATATGGTGCCATTATTCATTTCGCGTAGAAAAGACAAATGTTCGCGTTGACAATGTTTGTCAATATCCTGTGATAAATCTACCAAAGGGCGATGCGATAACCATCTAGGTTGCTTTACAGTTCAACGTGTTGTTATTTACGACTCTAGAAAAATCTAAGCCATATCCGCTATAAATAGGATGTTTTTCTTCCTATACAGGACCTTATTGATGTTGGAATAGCGTACGTTACGGAAGTCGATAAATTTGATATAAAGGGATGAATGCAAGCGATAGCAATTAACGTGTACTAATAATTTGCCTGGATTGTATATTAAAATCTAAGTTTGTTCGAGTTTTGAAAAACCATTTCCATTTTTTTTCCTATTTAAAACACACTGTACCAACCATATTTCTAATGAATGTATTCTCCCAAATATTTGAACTTACCTAAACAATTTGGAAAACGTAATCTATTCTGTACGCATTTATTTTCGCCTAGAATAGATACCCCAAGACGTTGCGTATATGTTTATATCAGGTAATTCAACTCGAAAATGTTAAGGGTGTACATTTTATTACTGCGGACCACTGGGAACACTAAAGCTCGTTCAAATAATTGCTGTCTAATATCTGAGCCTGTGTCGATTGTGTGTCCTACTATAAGAATTAATGAAGCGGAAAATATCCGCACTACTGCGGGCCTTTCCGCTGTTCAACCGAGGAGAACAACGACACAATTTATGTCAAGTGGATCCCATTTTTTTTCCGTCTCGTAACAGGACAAGCTTCCAACGTTGTTGCGTATTTCACAGCGAGATTTGTGCCTGTTTTTCGTTCCCAACTATTTTAACGATGTAACGATAGGGAAGTGTAGTTTTACGTTTGTTTGCGCGCGAGGCAGCGGGTTCCATAACGTTATCCAACTAATGTAAAATTGCTTTGTTGTTGAATGGTTTTATTCGTATTTTTGTGCTGTCGCAAACGAAATTAGATTTGCACAGTAATAGGAAAGGAATTCTCCCGAGTTTCTTTAGGATTCTAATGAGCATAATAAATGTAAATTTTATAAAATAGGAAGAAAGCATGGCTGAAATATTTACTTTTAAAGCAGCAATAGATATTTCAGATATATTTAGAGGAGTATCTCATTATGTAGAATCGGGGAATAAAAACAAACACATCTACTGTAGAATATACCCACATAATGCGCAAACTGTACTATACACAATTATCAACTCTCCGCTACAAAGCTCGCCTTCGCTCTTTTAAAAAGCTCGAAATACTTCGGATTTAATGCTTAATGCGATTTGTAATCTTCAAGTTCGAAATATCTGCCTCAAGCGAACTTTCTACATTTTCTAAAAAAAGAATATTTCTCCAGTCTCTTACGCTTTTTAAATTCATTATTCCTGTAAGATTAGTAGTTAGTAATTAAAATAAATTGGACAATTATGTTCAAGCCAAATTATTCAGATCTAACCAACTTCCGATAATTGTTTTGTTGAAATGTTGATGTTGAAATAACTACATTTCTAGTTAAAGAATTCTAGTGGATTCATTTAATGACACTTGAAACCATTTGTGGCGGAGAGGATGGCAATAAACCGGTGTTCCGTCTTTAGTGAAACAAGAATCAATAATTGGCCCGTCACAACCTTCAATTCCCTGAGCAAAACTAAGTTTTTATTTTTCAAAATAAAAATTAAATTCTCTTGCAATTAGATATCTAGCCCTTTTATTTCATTAAATAATACAAAATGTACTAAACATACTATCGTTGAATATCTAAATTCTACGTATGGAAATCGATCTGTTTAGGCAGCTCCCATCCAAACTTGAGCAGAGGGCATCTTGAACTGCTTGCATAAAAATGGATCGGTTGAAATTGTATCTAACAGCCAAACTTCCTTTCGAGTATTGCAAAACGACAAATTCGATTCGTAAGTGATACTGGGGTGTTATAAGAAGATGGAACCGGCAGCACTATGCTGGCTATGTAATAACCTAATTTGATTGGTAAATCCTTAAAGATGGAAGATATTTTTTGAGTTAAACCATCGATAAAGGGAAACTTACAGTACGTGATGACATTTTCATTGGGGGTGTTCAAGGACGTAAAAAAATCGTCAACAGATTCCTCATTGTTGTTGTAGGCCATAAGTGGTGTATTATGTAATAATGAATTCAACAGTTTGTTTGGGTACCTATTATTTGAGAAAATGCTGTTCAATCAGGATAAGTTCTTTTCCCTGGGGAGGTGTGAAATTTTTATAACTCTATTTTTGAGTGCTATGACATTGTTTAACTGCATATTCATCGAACGAATTAACGTTCATATATCTTCCAGAAATGGTAGGTTTAGTATACCAGTCCAACATAAGAGATTGATTAGTATTCCTAATTAGTATGGTATCCAAAAACGGAACTTTATTATTCGTTTCCAGCTCAATAGTAAATTGTAACGAGTTGTTATAAGAATTAAATACATTAAGAATTGTAGTGGTATGGTCTAATGATGTAATAATATCATCAACATATTTGTAGATGAACGGTAATTCAAATGGCAGTTTTGGAATGCATTGAGTTCATCCATAACAATACAGGCAATGATGGAAGATAATGGACTACCCATAGGCGTCCCAAACTTTTGAAAAGTTGACCATTAAATGTAAAGTTGGAAGAGTTAAATAAAAATTTGTCTATTTCAGTATGTTCAGAAATTAACCGCCAATCCCTATCAATCATATTTATGACAACCTCCAGCGGAATGTTGGTAAATAGAGATATTACACCCAAGGAGACAACAACATAATTTAAAGGTAAAGTGATGTTGGGCTTACGATGTTGTTGTTTTTCTTTTTAAGATTTCACACAAACAGAATACAAACATTGAACAACAACATCGTAAGAAGTCTGAAAAAGAAGGATTATATTGATGAACACATTCAAAAACTTTAACTTGCTACAATGGTATTTGTCCTAAAATCTATTCCCTGGTAAAAATACATAAAACTGGTTACCTTGTCAGACCTATAGTTTCTTTCGTTGGCTCTCCAACATATAAATTATCTTCGTTTGTGGCTAGCATTCTCACAGGGCTTTCGGTGAAAATACAAACTACAACATAAAGGATAGCTTTACCTTTGCAGAACTTGTCCCCAACATCGCTTTAGCTGCAATCCCATTAATTTCCATTTACACCTAACGTTGTACAGCTAAATACTTCTTTTCAACTTCAATCTATAATTATATACACAAATATAAAATTGAGAAGAAACTAATCTTAGCAAACATTATATACAAGATAGAAGTGAAATACGTAATGATTTGTGGGAATGTAGAAGAAATATTCTTTGTGCTTTATGTTGCATACATATGAAGCAGAACACCTGTAGACCACCTGGACTAAAAATGGCCCTAGGCGGAGTCGCGACAACCGCTCCAAAATCAGATGCTTCGACGGAGTTACGTTTCAAGACTGGTCCACGTCTCATTTTCTAACAGAAGTCAGACAAGAAGAGTGTCTTGCTATTCTAATAACAAATAATAACCTATTGCCATATATCAACACTATGGCTTTACGGTTCTTTAAAATGAAAGATGTACGATTCGATAATACACCGCCGTGGCTTTTCCAGTAGAAGGAGAAAGATTTGGCAAAAATTTTAACCAGTCGAAAATTGACTAAATACAGTCCTAAATTCTTACCACAACCAAAGATTTATTTTCGACATTACTAATGAAATTGAAGATAGAAAAATTGACAGATGTAGATACAAACCTGGTAGGTATGACATGTTGACAGTAGCGAAGTGCAAACGAAACATCTTAGAATTCACAAACCCAAATCTTCAATTGAGTATCAAAAGTAGATTCAAAGGATATGCAACTTCGTGCTCTCGTTATTTAATTGCATAAAATATTTTAGAGAAATTATCAGTATTTCTCAAGAAGGATCGACAGTGACTTGTATGGAGAAGGAAATAAAGTTTCGCAGATGGCCAGAAAAGTCGACCGCAATCCAGTAGGTACTACTGAAAATAGGTTTTTAAGAAAATTGATGAGCCTGAAATGGTTTTTAAGATAAGCCAATACCTAGAGATCTGGCAATGATGCCATTGGAGTATTTTACAACAGTCAATTCTGAATGATGTGCAACCATTTGTTTGCAGAACTGTTTGGTGAAATATGGAAAAAAGCGCCAATGAAGTATCATCCTGCACCATGATAATACAAGCTCTTACACATCGGCTGAAACAATTGCCTATTTGACTAACCAAAACATTGAATTGATATAGGTTTGATTTGGCACCAAACGATTTCTTTTTATTTCCGTACATCAACAATATATTATAGAAAATTACAAGATTTTTTATCTTATGTTGCTCGATAGACTGCTCAATATTGATCAAAACAAGTGATTAGGTCAAAATACACAAAGGAATACTAATGAAGGTTGATGTAGAATACCAAGAAGAATCGTAAAATAAAATATATGATATAACTCCAACAATAATTGAGGGTAGCGATTTCATATTTCTTAATTTGATAATTCTCAATTGTTGGCACACTTTTTGATTGAAAACTTTAACACTAACTATTAAGGAGATAACTGTCTTAGTAATAAACTTAGTCGTCTCTCTAATAGTCGGATAGTTTTCTTCGCTAATCTACTTTAACGAATTAAAGTGGCAAACGCACTGAAGTGTAAGGTTCGTTATTAGATGACGACCTTTGACAATTTCAAAATAAACGACCACTATTAATACGAATATCCGAATAATTATTTTGTAAGGAGTCCTTTGATTCTATAACTACCAGAGATTTGAACTGAAACCAATCTATACACATGTATGTATACGTACCGACCGTAGTAGTTTCAGTAGTCCCGCTTTAAAAGCAATTAAATTAAAAACAATTCCTAAGTTGGAAGCGTATGTTGAATGGCAGAAACTTGAGACTAAATTTATACAAAAGCACTGTAAAGAATGCCCACACCTACAAACTCATCCTATAGTTTGAATAAGTTTGCGTCTCTAAAAGAACGTTTCAACAATACGGACAACGTTATCCAATTGTGCATACTAGATTGAAGTGGAAAATATTAAATGAATACACTGTCGAAGTTGCAGCTGCTATCCTTATTTAGCGCCAGCTCATGTAAACAGCGAAATATACTAAATTTGTACCGAAATATTAGGAAAACCATTTTGCGCTTTGATGAATATTTTTAGTTATAATGTTCTATTATAAATTCAACAACGATTTTCAGCTGGAAGCGTAACATTATTTCTTAACAGAAAAATAATATTTCAGCAACGCTTGCTAAATTCACGTTCCTTTTATCCTCCAGGCATTATATCCACCAATTTTATATTATTCAAAGTGATAAATTGAATTAAAGTTTTTCGCCTAAAAGAAGTATTTCGAAGGTTTGGAATCTCATTAATAATAATAGAGGGACGATATTTTACGGACATCACCCAAAAGTTTCTACCACATTTTCGTTTAAAAAAGCTTGGAAAGAAATTTCTTTCCTTCGTCGGCAGCTCACATTTATATAAAAAACATCCACTTCTTTACAGTTAAACTCTAAAATATATTAAATGCAAAACTAAGAAACAAAAGTCGGAATTCCTAACTAACATTTTCTGCAAATAGTTTTAGTTTCGTTCCTTTAATCATTTATACTTTAAGAGTTACTAAATAGTTGTGCAGTGCAGCGTAATATAAGACGTAGGTTGCAGTAATTATAGTACTTTTATAGTGCACTTAATTGCTAGAAGAGTATGAAAATTAGAATGAGTGCTTTTAGTGTATTGTAATATACATTAACATCAATACAAACTGTGTAGTCTCCGTAGCGGAAGACAAAGACAATATCGAAAGCTACTATCAAGTACTCGTCTAGGAAGTAATTACAAAGATAACTATTACTGAAACAGCTTCTAGAAACAAAGTAATGAGAAATACGTTGAATTCAGTGGACTACTTTCAGTATTAAAGTGAAGTAGCAAATTGAAAATCAAATTAAACAAAATGTATAGAATGAGAGCTTAATTTCAAACCTGATTATATTGAAAATTTAAAATTCACAAGAGTGCTTCTTTTACAATATAAGCGACTCTCTCATACGAAACTGCAACATTAATATTTGTGTAATGCACAAATGCAGGACTTCGTGCTATACAACAGGAGCAAAAACATTATTATAAACCGATACGGACTGTAAAAACGTAAGCAGACTTAGTTTGCTCGCTTAATGCGACATCTCGATATTCTAAATGTAAAATGCATGTAGTCGTGCTCCATATTAATATGGATAAGTCCGTTACCATGTTCACATCATCTCCTATAGCTTTGGTGATGCAATTTCGAGTCAAACAATCTGCTGGATTGTAAAATGCTGCATTTCCTCGTCTATTTCCATAGGAATTTTTTCTTTTAACCAATTTTGTAAATACCGATATATGGCTTAGGTATGCACGTATTAGCGTGAATTCATATTTCATGCCGAAATGGTAATACTACATCGCTTATTGTTAATGCATAAAGTCAGTGACGACCTGCCAACATATATGGTGCCAACTTAATTTTACTCGGATCTAGTGTAAATGGAACATCAACAACCAGTTTAGATGAGTGTTTTACTTTATCTCATGATTTTATTGAATGAATTTTCAAAATCTCTTACAATGAACGGTTTGTAGGCCATATTCAATTAGAATTTTTTAATAATAGTAAACGGGTCGATAGCCGCAGTGGTTAGGCGGCGGACTATCTGATTGTGGTTAAGACGACAGAGCCGCGTTTCGATTCTCTGGATGGACGGGTTTCAGAGTTGAATACGGATCTGACTACCATTCGCTGTCAGGGACAAAGTGATTAACAGCGGAAGGTTTATGAAAAGCGATATGATGCTTCATCAAAACATTTGAACACAATTTACACACACAAAACTACACCGCGAGTTGCAGTGATAGCGACCAGGTAAAATGTTTTGTGTGAATCACTACACCAAGCAAAACACCACACATAAGAAACAAAGTAACGTGCCATGAAAAAAAACATAATTAGTTAGGACTAGCAAATGTTTTTGAGTCGTTTGCTTCACCACTACCACAATGACATTTATTATTTGACATTTTAAATGTTTTATTATAAACAAAGTTTATAACCTCAAATTGTACAAGGAATAAAATGTCATTATGTGAAAGTGGCTAAAGTAATAATCATTCACATAGCCTCTAATTATGATTTTTTCGATGTAATCAACTTTAGAACGTAAATTAAACACTTAAAAGTTCCGATGATTCGCCTTGTTTTTGGCTTTACAGAATTATTAATAAGATATACAGCTGTTGTAACCTGATTATTGGTTAACCTTCTACTGCAGATTCTGATTCGCAACTATTGATGTGTGACATTTGGAGCCTGATAATATATACAGCCTCCAGCCTCAGTAGAAAACAGTTTCTGAGGCTGTTTGTAAACGTGGAATAAATATCTGGTAAGCTACAATATTTTGACATTTAATTGTTTTATATAATGCTAGAAATAAAAATATTGAAATTAGAATGAATGAAAATGCATAGAAGGATGCAGATAATAAAACGATGTTTTTGTGATTAAGTTTTAATAGGTATAAAATAAAATAATTGTCACACAGACAATAATATTCGTAACTAAGCAAAGAAAGCAAAATGAAATGATAAATTTAGGTCCCAACAATTCTTGCAAATATTCGCTCTGAAGTTGTCACACATTGAATTTTTACAAGAATCACAAACGTTTTTTGGTCTTTTTATCGTTTTTTCTCGCAAGCTTCTCATCGTTTTCGTTGGTTTTCAGTATTTTGGTTAATATTTTCATGTTTACGGCTTTGAAGTATTCTGCCTTATTCAAACGTAATTCTCTTGGCAACCTTTTGATTACAAGTCTTCGATTCAAAATGACTTTCCCTAATTGCTTCAAAGTAGTTTCAAAAAAGTCCGAACGCTCAATTTATTTGCATCCTATAACTTTGATGTAAATACAAACAATTATGGCAATGTCCAAGATGGCATAAAACACTGCCATGGGCCATCTTCTAGTGCGCCTGCTTGTACTATAAGCTGCATATTTTTTATCAAGTATCCACTCCGCCCTTCGTTTCGTTATAAAAAGCGATGATTTCAGGTTTTCTATCAATAGCACCTATGTGATGCATTGAAGAAACAAGCACCCATAACTTTTTCTCTTGTTTGGGAACGTGAGACACAATGTTTTGTTTTTTGTAAAACCGTAAAACGTGTGCTGTCCCACGGTTCTCTTTCATCAGGTAAAATTGATGAGGAATTAAAGCATTCCGTTTCATCGTACTTCATTTTCGATCGATTCGAGTAGTTTTTTGTTCTTCATTTGTTAATGGTCTTCCATCGCTGTCTTTTGCCTGTAAATGTAGCCATTGTAAAGTAATTTGTTCGAGCGTCCGTCAAAAAACCTTTAATCCATACTGGTTCATTATTTGGTGGCGTATAAGTTTTTTTTTTAAATTTAGAACGGCCCTAAAACCAATCCGCATTTCGTCCACACAACCATATTCCCCAATAGAGTATTGCTGACAGTTGCTAACAAACTGGTCAAAAATATTAGACATTGTTGCTGCAGGACTTGTTGTTATTCTTTTCAATTCGATCCGTTTTTATCGTCAAAGCTAAGCGCAGTCCAAATAGTTAGTAATTTTATATATCATACATCGAAAAATATCGCGGCCAGTACCATCTGTCGCAAATAAGATTGCAGATCTTCACTATTTGATTTGAATAACAGCACTAAAGTATAGCAATCCACAAAATACTTCTAGTTCGACAATATCCAGACCTTTAAAGTTTGACCTATTTGACGTTATATTTCAGCCTCACTCAGATAATTTTGCATTTGTGTGTCGAATTTCACATAGTATTTCGGTCTTTACGACATTTCAAATTCCATTGGAGATGTACTTCTACCAAAAATTCTTTTGTCACCTTTTAGACCAAGCAAATGCGATGTATTATATTGTGTTTGTTCGAGATCTACTCACAAACGGTTGTGACGACCACTTGAAGTTATTCTTTCCGCCAGCAATGCACAACTTTTGTTCTATCAAGTTCATTTTGCGTTAATAATTTAAATTCAAAGCGTTTCAAGTAGACTCTCAATAATTAAAAAAAATGTCTTGAAACCTTTCCGGTTGCATCATTCATCTATGTATATCACTGTAATTCAAAAGAATGCATTTGGAAATTTTTGCTTTGTCTTCAGCAGTCCTCCTAAAGACGCAAATATAAAGTTTGTTCTATGATCGATGCTTTGCCCCTCCCCGCTCCATCCGCACAACGCAATATCATATCTAATATTAAATTAAAAATTGCGTAACGTATTCCCAAACAGCTCTAGTTAATGTGGTTGCTGGTTTAAAACATGCACCCAACTGTACATCTCAGAATTTTATTATATTTAGAGGTATTTGAGTGTGCCCTTTGTCCATCGTTGAGTACCGTTTGGCGTTACAAACAGACTGTACACTATGACAATTAGGACGCTTGTTACATCTAACTACCCGAATTTTAGAAACACCATTATAGATTGAGTTATAGTTTTTCGATAATGGCTTTGCTGATTCTAATGGACATTGCTACAATAGCAAAGAATATGTCGGAAAACAGTTGATGATACTAGAAAGCTTCCACCACCGACAAAAGATTGAATACAATCTGAACTCCAATCCCTAGAAACAATTTAGAAGTACTTAAAGATGCTTCACCATATGATGCAAACTGAAATAGATATCCACTGTGTGAACAAAGATACCACGTTTTGAATCCCAACCGCACACGTTTTGCTTTGAGATATATTGTGTACAAGAGGCGTCCAAAATACGGTATCGTTTGTTCATAAAGCGCTAAATTTTATGGAAATACTTTGATTCGATGCATTTTCCATCATCACAGGGTGCAAATTTCTTTTGATATTCGGCTGATACGTTTCATCACTACATCTATGCCTTATTATTAGTACTCATTCGTTAATCAGGACGGGTAGTTGTAAGGCAAAGCAAAAGCCCTCATCCGCAAATCGCGGCGAAGAGTTTCCCGCTAGATGCTTCTAAAACACCGAACGGCATGGGAATTGGAATTTAGAAAGATGGAGAACCCCATGGCGAAACCATTAGGTTGAGGGGCTCCCCGCCCATTTTCCAGACTGAAATAACTGCCATCCAGATCTGCGTACAAGGATTTTAAACTGCCCTCAGGTAAACGGATCAGTAGAAATTTTATCTGCCAGCCAGGCTGATTTCGATGCCCAAAAATCAAAGCATCACAGCATTACGTTGATAATGTATGCCAAGCCACTCTGGGATCAGAGGCAATGAGATAGCTGACAAGTTAGGAAGAGGTGCTAGCAAACGAGCGTTCATAGCTTCAAAGATTTCGCAAGGTAGTCTTTTTGAGCAGAGACAGGCTGAGGTTACTTACAGGAATTTGTGCGCTGACTAAACACACGCATCGCATGGGCATAGCAAAAAAATCTCTGACTTGCTGACTACTCAACAGCAGACAGAGAGGGGCGGATATACTTTGTGGTCGATTGACTAAACGATCTCTGAGTAAGTAAATTGACTCATGACCAGATTGTGTAGTTCGTTGCCCGGGTGCGAACTAGGAAGGCTAAAACGATATGATGACACAATTGGTTTGGCTTTTGCCCGAGTTTGTCTTTCGGGGTCGTCTTGCCCATGAAGTCGCAAAAAAAACATAGACACGATGCCAAAGTTTATAAGCTTATAATCACCCACCAGCACCAACTATAGCATTCTTTAGACTTATCTTAAAGGCTTATCCAATATTTAAATTTACTGTTTTCAACGAATATATCTCCGTAAAAAACAAGAAGCTGTTAAATTTCTAGCTTTTTTTATTGAGCTATAAGTATCAACCTGTTAGACATATTAAAAAACATATTTAGTTTAGCGAAGAATAACTCGTGGGTAGCTATTGTCGGAAATATTCATGCATCACTATAAAAGAAGTCTTATTTGGGATGGTGCGTTTACGCACCAGCGGTTCAAAATGGCTTAATTCGTTGATATTTCCTTTCTAAAAAAGATTCTACTACAGTGGTTTTTCAATTTCTATAAATAGGCTCCCGCAAGTAAGTAAGTATTCAGAATATCACATAAGGTACAGGCGATTTGATGTATGTATGTGTAATTGAATTAAATGTACTAGAATTCTTTCATAACTACCAGACTGTAAGTATTCTACGTTCTAAAGTTAATCAATTCTATATCTGTAACTGAAAATATAAAGACGTTGTACGTTTGTTTAAGAATAATTTATTCGTTTTGAAAAAAATACAGTTAAAAGAGCATTCTATACCAAAAGATTCAGTTAGTAGAAAATTTTGAATGGATTCAGGATTGTCTGTTGCCTAGACAATAGATACATCAACTGAATTATCTATTTTAAAGCAGCTTATTTTAGTGCACGTCAATCCTTAGTAAAGGAAATGGACTTAGAATAATGACTATTCGTAATAGCACATCTGCGTTAAGTTTGTCGCACAAAAGTTTACAAGTTAAACGATTTAGCATTCGAAGTGCTTGAACTGAAAAGTTAAAGTTCATACCTGCCCAAATGCTGCTCAGACATTCACGGAAAACGCTTCCAAAGGTAAGCAATTATTGTTTGTGTAACACAAAAACATTTCAACTTTGTTTCAGATTAATACATATAACTCTCTAACGTAGTTGACATGGAACAGAGGAAAACTATTTTCTAATTTTAGTTACCGTTACACTTTTCTAGAGTTAAATTACTGTAAAATGGAGAGTTGAATTCAAGTCCGTTATAATTGTATCTATGTTAATTGATTATTATAGGTAATGATTATTTTCTGCTGCACTTCTTCAATCTCATAAATCGAGAATCATTCTTGTTTGAAATTTTATGTAATCACTGCATTAAACAGAGGAACGGATTGTGATATAGCGTTAGTGGATACATAATTTTACTCATTTTCATCAAACATATTTTTACGCGGTGAGCCACTTAGAAGAGTAATACCAACAATAAATATATAAAATTACAAAAGTCGGATATTTCGTGGAGATATACTACGTAAACCGTTTGTGAGTATCCAACTGCATAACAAAATTCGAAAAAAACATTACATGCAAGTTGACAATACTTTTCAGCACATTCCATTTAATTGAACCTATTTAGAACAGGAAAGCAAACGACTGCCAACATCTGCTTCAAATAAATTAAAGCAGTCTCTATTGTTGATTTAATTTCCATTATATTGGATTTCTGTTTGTATTGTATTTTGTGCCACAGGGCATATTGTGAAAAAGTGGAAACTCTTTTGGAAGAAGTAGTTAAAATCAAACATTTTGCTCGGTGTGTGAAATAATACTATTGAGGTCATGTATATAGTCTTTGAAAACTTCATGCTCTGGTTCAACTAAATAAAAATCTGTAGACATTTTCAAATACAGTTCAATACACTATAATAAAATAATTAACTTTAACAATACTTTGGAAAAATATCATGTGTTATATGTACAGTAACATTTTGGTAAAGTCAAAAAAAATCTCAACAAACCGAAGAAAAAAAGTATCAATGATTGCTATGAAGATGAAAATTAGTAGTAGTAGTATTAAAAACTTTGGGCGATAATTTAGGAATGCGCAAACTGATAGTACGATAGGTTGCCAAGGATTGTTTATACCCGAAATTTGATGGTTTTAAAACTACAGTAGGTGACGGCTAATTGTGTATGACTAGAAGCACCGACAAAACAAAATTCATAGAAAGGGTTCATAGGGTGCTACTCTATAATAATTACAAAGTTTAAAAGTTAAAGAGAGTTAATCAACAGCTGTAACAGCTGCAAGAAACCATCTACTTTAATCAATACAATCAGGAACTGCCTACAGGGCGGAGTTGCATCCTCGCTCATGTGGAGCCCGACGGTAGATAATCTCCGCTGCGGCCTGGCTGGCATTAGCATATCCTATCAGGAGTATACCGATGATATGGTCATAATCCCAAAGGCAGGATTTGAAAGTACCCTCTGCGACATCGTCCAAAGTCGCTGGAACTTAACATCAAACCCACCAAAACCGCATCAGTAACCTTCATAAGGAAAACGAAACTCAATCTTACAGCTATTAAATCAAATGGGCGGAACATTGAGTGGAAGACAGGCAGCAAATACTTAGGTTTTACACTAAATAATAAACTCTTCTGGAACAAATACGAATTGGAAGTAACTAACAGATCTAAAAGGGCGCTGACGATGTGTAGAAACTTTGCAGGGAAGGATACATCCGATTTAACCTTGAACGCAATTACCGAAAACAGGATCAGGAAAACATCATCCTGACCCATAGTCAAGGAGCCATTAATATGATGAGTTCGTGCATAATCCACTCTAAAACGCTTGTTTAACTATAAATGAGCTAGGCAAGAAAAACAAAGTCATCCTCATGTGGGTGCTGGGACACACCGGAATAGAGGAAATGACAAAGCAAACAAGTTCACAAAAAGGGAACGGAAACAACTATTTTAGGACCTAAGCCTTTTTAGGGGCACAATAAATATCAAGCACTGATTTGATCAACATGGAATGAGACAAGCGAATATAACTCTGGAAACCTACAACCAGAACAGATTCTATGAACTCATTACCATGAGCAAATACAAACTTCGCTTACTGACAGGAATCCTATCAAGTCACTGTCGGCTCCGAAGGTATGTGAGAACAATTGGGCTAGCAGAGACAGCAGAATGCCGTTTCTGCGACGAGGAGGATGAAACATCCATACATATCCTCTACGAGTGCACAGCACCACTACGCAATTTAAGGGCTATGCACTTAGGATCCCATGAAATAGCAGAGAGAGACTTACCTAATATCAAGCCATCCCACATTCTAAACGTTCTAAAGCACATAGGCTTAGCAATTCAGCTGTGAAGCCGAGAAAGGCTCAACCACATACATACAACAGCTGTGACTATCTAGAAGGCTCAATGTTTATCTCTCATAAATTTAAAGGATAAATACATGTGTAACGTTTTTGTTCAGATGATAGCCCGAAAGAAGCTGTTCAAGCGCTTTTTAAAGACTTATCGGAAGAATTTTGAACTACTACCTACACTATAAAAAGTGTGTCCACGCAAATGGATTATGTGTTGACCAATAAAATCTACCTTCTCCTAGCTAGGCACGGTCTCAGTGGAACAATTATTGTAATTAGTAGTACAAAAGCTTTCTGTATGGTTTCTCCACTGATAACAAACTATAGCTTTTCCGACAAGTAGGAGATGCCGAGAACCAGATACCTTTTCAATTGCTATTCCAGGTTGATCTTGTATTGCAGTACAATAAGAATCGGTTCACATTTACGACAGATTCGAATGAAGAGATAGAGGAACGCACCTAAATCCAAAATAGTACTAAAGCAAGTTTAATTGTAAGTGTTGAGTATTAGTTGCTAAAATAACTTCAACAATATTGTATAACTGATTTACGTAAATTGATGTGTAATGTGATCAGAATTAACGCAATTTTACTGTTGTAGTTATGATCTCCGCTTGTGTGAAAAATTGTAAGTAAAACCGGTACAATTCTGATAATTCCTAAAATATTTTCTTTATTTAGTTACTATAGGTACTATTCAAACTAAATATGATGAACTAACTAATAAATTTAAGTAAAATACCATTTGTGAGCGGAAGAAAATAGGATGTCACGAGATCAACAACAAATCTCAGCGTGAACCAATTTATGACTTCCACACATTTTGGTGCGGAAACGTCATATATTCCAACACCAAAAGGTAATGGAAGAATCTCCGATTAAAACAGGATATTATATGGTGCCATTATTCATTTCGCGTAGAAAAGACAAATGTTCGCGTTGACAATGTTTGTCAATATCCTGTGATAAATCTACCAAAGGGCGATGCGATAACCATCTAGCTTGCTTTACAGTTCAACGTGTTGTTATTTACGATTCTAGAAAAATCTAAGCCATATCCGCTATAAATAGGATGTTTTTCTTCCTATACAGGACCTTATTGATGTTGGAATAGCGTACGTTACGGAAGTCGATAAATTTGATATAAAGGGATGAATGCAAGCGATAGCAATTAACGTGTACTAATAATTTGCCTGGATTGTATATTAAAATCTAAGTTTGTTCGAGTTTTGAAAAACCATTTCCATTTTTTCCATTTTAAAACACACTGTACCAACCATATTTCTAATGAATGTATTCTCTCAAATATTTGAACTTACCTAAACAATTTGGAAAACGTAATCTATTCTGTACGCATTTATTTTCGCCTAGAATAGATAACCCAAGACGTTGCGTATATGTTTATATCAGGTAATTCAACTCGAAAATGTTAAGGGTGTACATTTTATTACTGCGGACCACTAGGAACACTAAAGCTCGTTCAAATAATTGCTGTCTAATATCTGAGCCTGTGTCGATTGTGTGTCCTACTATAAGAATTAATGAAGCGGAAAATATCCGCACTACTGCGGGCCTTTCCGCTGTTCAACCGAGGAGAACAACGACACAATTTATGTCAAGTGGATCCCATTTTTTTTTCCGTCTCGTAACAGGACAAGCTTCCAACGTTGTTGCGTATTTCACAGCGAGATTTGTGCCTGTTTTTCGTTCCCAACTATTTTAACGATGTAACGATAGGGAAGTGTAGTTTTACGTTTGTTTGCGCACGAGACAGCGGGTTCCATAACGTTATCCAACTAATGTAAAATTGCTTTGTTGTTGAATGGTTTTATTCGTATTTTTGTGCTGTCGCAAACGAAATTAGATTTGCACAGTAATAGGAAAGGAATTCTCCCGAGTTTCTTTAGGATTCTAATGAGCATAATAAATGTAAATTTTATAAAATAGGAAGAGAAGCATGGCTGAAATATTTACTTTTAAAGCAGCAATAGATATTTCAGATATATTTAGAGGAGTATCTCATTATGTAGAATCGGGGAATAAAAACAAACACATCTACTGTAGAATATACCCACACAATGCGCAAACTGTACTATACACAATTATCAACTCTCCGCTACAAAGCTCGCCTTCGCTCTTTTAAAAAGCTCGAAATACTTCGGATTTAATGCTTAATGCGATTTGTAATCTTCAAGTTCGAAATATCTGCCTCAAGCGAACTTTCTACATTTTCTAAAAAAAGAATATTTCTCCAGTCTCTTACTCTTTTTAAATTCATTATTCCTGTAAGATTAGTAGTTAGTAATTAAAATAAATTGGACAATTATGTTCAAGCCAAATTATTCAGATCTAACCAACTTCCGATAATTGTTTTGTTGAAATGTTGATGTTGAAATAACTACATTTCTAGTTGAAGAATTCTAGTGGATTCATTTAATGACACTTGAAACCATTTGTGGCGGAGAGGATGGCAATAAACCGGTGTTCCATCTTTAGTGAAACAAGAATCAATAATTGGCCCGTCACAACCTTCAATTCCCTGAGCAAAACTAAGTTTTTATTTTTCAAAATAAAAATTAAATTCTCTTGCAATTAGATATCTAGCCCTTTTATTTCATTAAATAATACAAAATGTACTAAACATACTATCGTTGAATATCTAAATTCTACGTATGGAAATCGATCTGTTTAGGCAGCTCCCATCCAAACTTGAGCAGAGGGCATCTTGAACTGCTTGCATAAAAATGGATCGGTTGAAATTGTATCTAACAGCCAAACTTCCTTTCGAGTATTGCAAAACGACAAATTCGATTCGTAAGTGATACTGGGGTGTTATAAGAAGATGGAACCGGCAGCACTATGCTGGCTATGTAATAACCTAATTTGATTGGTAAATCCTTAAAGATGGAAGATATTTTTTGAGTTAAACCATCGATAAAGGGAAACTTACAGTACGTGATGACATTTTCATTGGGGGTGTTCAAGGACGTAAAAAAATCGTCAACAGATTCCTCATTGATGTTGTTGTTGTAGGCCATAAGTGGTGTATTATGTAATAATGAATTCAACAGTTTGTTTGGGTACCTATTATTTGAGAAAATGCTGTTCAATCGGGATAAGTTCTTTTCCCTGGGGAGGGGTGTGAAATTTTTATAACTCTATTTTTGAGTGCTATGACATTGTTTAACTGCATATTCATCGAACGAATTAACGTTCATATATCTTCCAGAAATGGTAGGTTTAGTATACCAGTCCAACATAAGAGATTGATTAGTATTCCTAATTAGTATGGTATCCAAAAACGGAACTTTATTATTCGTTTCCAGCTCAATAGTAAATTGTAACGAGTTGTTATAAGAATTAAATACATTAAGAATTGTAGTGGTATGGTCTAATGATGTAATAATATCATCAACATATTTGTAGATGAACGGTAATTCAAATGGCAGTTTTGGAATGCATTGAGTTCATCCATAACAATACAGGCAATGATGGAAGATAATGGACTACCCATAGGCGTCCCAAACTTTTGAAAAGTTGACCATTAAATGTAAAGTTGGAAGAGTTAAATAAAAATTTTGTCTATTTCAGTATGTTCAGAAATTAACCGCCAATCCCTATCAATCATATTTATGACAACCTCCAGCGGAATGTTGGTAAATAGAGATATTACACCCAAGGAGACAACAACATAATTTAAAGGTAAAGTGATGTTGGGCTTACGATGTTGTTGTTTTTTTCTTTTTAAGATTTCACACAAACAGAATACAAACATTGAACAACAACATCGTAAGAAGTCTGAAAAAGAAGGATTATATTGATGAACACATTCAAAAAACTTTAACTTGCTACAATGGTATTTGTCCTAAAATCTATTCCCTGGTAAAAATACATAAAACTGGTTACCTTGTCAGACCTATAGTTTCTTTCGTTGGCTCTCCAACATATAAATTATCTTCGTTTGTGGCTAGCATTCTCACAGGGGCTTTCGGTGAAAATACAAACTACAACATAAAGGATAGCTTTACCTTTGCAGAACTTGTCCCCAACATCGCTTTAGCTGCAATCCCATTAATTTCCATTTACACCTAACGTTGTACAGCTAAATACTTCTTTTCAACTTCAATCTATAATTATATACACAAATATAAAATTGAGAAGAAACTAATCTTAGCAAACATTATATACAAGATAGAAGTGAAATACGTAATGATTTGTGGGAATGTAGAAGAAATATTCTTTGTGCTTTATGTTGCATACATATGAAGCAGAACACCTGTAGACCACCTGGACTAAAAATGGCCCTAGGCGGAGTCGCGACAACCGCTCCAAAATCAGATGCTTCGACGGAGTTACGTTTCAAGACTGGTCCACGTCTCATTTTCTAACAGAAGTCAGACAAGAAGAGTGTCTTGCTATTCTAATAACAAATAATAACCTATTGCCATATATCAACACTATGGCTTTACGGTTCTTTAAAATGAAAGATGTACGATTCGATAATACACCGCCGTGGCTTTTCCAGTAGAAGGAGAAAGATTTGGCAAAAATTTTAACCAGTCGAAAATTGACTAAATACAGTCCTAAATTCTTACCACAACCAAAGATTTATTTTCGACATTACTAATGAAATTGAAGATAGAAAAATTGACAGATGTAGATACAAACCTGGTAGGTATGACATGTTGACAGTAGCGAAGTGCAAACGAAACATCTTAGAATTCACAAACCCAAATCTTCAATTGAGTATCAAAAGTAGATTCAAAGGATATGCAACTTCGTGCTCTCGTTATTTAATTGCATAAAATATTTTAGAGAAATTATCAGTATTTCTCAAGAAGGATCGACAGTGACTTGTATGGAGAAGGAAATAAAGTTTCGCAGATGGCCAGAAAAGTCGACCGCAATCCAGTAGGTACTACTGAAAATAGGTTTTTAAGAAAATTGATGAGCCTGAAATGGTTTTTAAGATAAGCCAATACCTAGAGATCTGGCAATGATGCCATTGGAGTATTTTACAACAGTCAATTCTGAATGATGTGCAACCATTTGTTTGCCAGAACTGTTTGGTGAAATATGGAAAAAAGCGCCAATGAAGTATCATCCTGCACCATGATAATACAAGCTCTTACACATCGGCTGAAACAATTGCCTATTTGACTAACCAAAACATTGAATTGATATAGGTTTGATTTGGCACCAAACGATTTCTTTTTATTTCCGTACATCAACAATATATTATAGAAAATTACAAGATTTTTTATCTTATGTTGCTCGATAGACTGCTCAATATTGATCAAAACAAGTGATTAGGTCAAAATACACAAAGGAATACTAATGAAGGTTGATGTAGAATACCAAGAAGAATCGTAAAATAAAATATATGATATAACTCCAACAATAATTGAGGGTAGCGATTTCATATTTCCTTAATTTGATAATTCTCAATTGTTGGCACACTTTTTGATTGAAAACTTTAACACTAACTATTAAGGAGATAACTGTCTTAGTAATAAACTTAGTCGTCTCTCTAATAGTTGGATAGTTTCCTTCGCTAATCTACTTTAACGAATTAAAGTGGCAAACGCACTGAAGTGTAAGGTTCGTTATTAGATGACGACCTTTGACAATTTCAAAATAAACGACCACTATTAATACGAATATCGAATAATTATTTTGTAAGGAGTCCTTTGATTCTATAACTACCAGAGATTTGGAACTGAAACCAATCTATACACATGTATGTATACGTACCGACCGTAGTAGTTTCAGTAGTCCCGCTTAAGTAAAAGCAATTAAATTAAAAAACAATTCCTAAGTTGGAAGCGTATGTTGAATGGCAGAAACTTGAGTGACTAAATTTATACAAAAGCACTGTAAAGAATGCCCACACCTACAAACTCATCCTATAGTTTGAATAAGTTTGCGTCTCTAAAAGAACGTTTCAACAATACGGGACAACGTTATCCAATTGTGCATACTAGATTGAAGTGGAAAATATTAAATGAATACACTGTCGAAGTTGCAGCTGCTATCCTTATTTAGCGCCAGCTCATGTAAACAGCGAAATATACTAAATTTGTACCGAAATATTAGGAAAACCATTTTGCGCTTTGATGAATATTTTTAGTTATAATGTTCTATTATAAATTCAACAACGATTTTCAGCTGAAGCGTAACATTATTTCTTAACAGAAAAATAATATTTCAGCAACGCTTGCTAAATTCACGTTCCTTTTATCCTCCAGGCATTATATCCACCAATTTTATATTATTCAAAGTGATAAATTGAATTAAAGTTTTTCGCCTAAAAGAAATTATTTCGAAGGTTTGGGAATCATTAATAATAATAGAGGGACGATATTTTACGGACATCGCAAAAAGTTTCTACCACATTTTCGTTTAAAAAGCAGCTTGGAAAGAAAATTTCTTTCCTTCGTCGGCAGCTCACATTTATATAAAAAACATCCACTTCTTTACAGTTAAACTCTAAAATATATTAAATGCAAAACTAAGAAACAAAAGTCGGAATTCCTAACTAACATTTTCTGCAAATAGTTTTAGTTTCGTTCCTTTAATCATTTATACTTTAAAGTTACTAAATAGTTGTGCAGTGCAGCGTAATATAAGACGTAGGTTGCAGTAATTATAGTACTTTTATAGTGCACTTAATTGCTAGAAGAGTATGAAATTAGAATGAGTGCTTTTAGTGTATTGTAATATACATTAACATCAATACAAACTGTGTAGTCTCCGTAGCGGAAGACAAAGACAATATCGAAAGCTACTATCAAGTACTCGTCTAGGAAGTAATTACAAAGATAACTATTACTGAAACAGCTTCTAGAAACAAAGTAATGAGAAATACGTTGAATTCAGTGGACTACTTTCAGTATTAAAGTGAAGTAAGCATATCAATTGAAAATCAAATTAAACAAAATGTATAGAATGAGAGCTTAATTTCAAACCTGGATTATATTGAAAATTTAAAAATTCACAAGAGTGCTTCCTTTACAATATAAGCGACTCTCTCGATACGAAACTGCAACATTAATATTTGTGTAATGCATAAATGCAGGACTTCGTGCTATACAACAGGGAGCAAAACATTATTATAAACCGATACGGACTGTAAACGTAAGCAGACTTAGTTTGCTCGCTTAATGCGACATCTCTCGATATTCTAAATGTAAAATGCATGTAGTCGTACTCAATATTAATATGGATAAGTCCGTTACCATGTTCACATCATCTCCTATAGCTTTTGGTGATGCAATTTCGAGTCAAACAATCTATACGGATGCGGCAAAATGCTGCATTTCCTCGTCTATTTCCATAAGGAATTTTTTTTTTAACTTAATTTTGTAAATACCGATATGGCTTAGGTATGCACGTATTAGCGTGAATTCATATTTTCATGTCGAAATGGTAATACTACATCGCTTATTGTTAATGCATAAAGTCTGAGTAGGCGACCTGCCAAAGCATATATGAGGTCATAGCTTAATTTTGCTCGGATCCTAGTGTAATCGGAACATCAACAACCAGTTTAAGATGATGTTTTACTTTATCTGTGATTTGACTGAATGGAATTTTCAAAAATCTCTTACCAATGAACGGTTTTGTGACCATATTCAATTAGAATTTTTAATAGAATAAGTAAACGGGTCGATAGCCGCAGTGGTTAGGCGGCGGACTATCGTTGTGGTAAGACGATAGGAGCCGCGTTTCGATTCTCTGGATGGACGGTGACATTTTTTCAGAGTTGAAATACGGATCGACTTACCATTCGCTGTCGGGAGCAAAGTGATTAACAGCGGGGCATTATGAAAAGCGATATGATGCTGTCACAAAACCATTTGAACACAATTTACACACACAAAACTACACCGCGAGAGTTGCAGTGATAGCCAGACCAGTAAAACAGCTTGTGGAATCACTACAACTAAGCAACCACCACACATAAGAAACAAAGTAACGTGCCATCGAAAAAAAACATAATTAGTGTAGGCTATGTAAATGTTTTTGATCACATAAATGAAACAAAAATGTTTTATTATAACTTTTATAACCTCAAATTAAATGTCAAGGAATAAATGTCATAAAAGTGGCTAAAGTAACAATCCATTCACATAGCCTACTCTAATTATGATTTTTTTCACTTAAAAAATTATAAATTAAACACTTAAAAGTTCCGATGATTCGCCTTGTTTTTGGCTTTATATGTAATTATTAATTCAGATATACAGCTGTTGTAAACCTGATTATTGGTTAACCTTCTACTGCTGACGTGCAGATTCTGGGTCGCAACTACTGATGTGGTGACATTTGGAGCCCGATAATATATACGGCCTCCAGCCTTCAGAAAGCAGTTTCTAGCGAAGGCTGTTATTGTAAACGAATAAATATCTATGTAAGCTACAATATTTTGACATTACAATTGTTTTTTTATATAATGCTAGAAATAAAAATATTGAAATTCAGAATGAATGAAAATGCATAGAAGGATGCAGAGGTAATAAAACGATGTTTTTTGTGATTAAGTTTTAATAGTATAAAATAAAATAATTGTCACATAGAGCAAAATATATTCGTAACTAAACAGAAGAAACAAAATGAAATGATAAATTTAGTCCAAACAATTCTTGCAAATATTCGCTCTGAAGTTGTCACACATTGGAATTTTACAAGAATCACAAACGTTTTTGGTCTTTTTATCGTTTTTTTCTCGGGCAAAAGCCTCATCGTTTTCGTTGGTTTTCAGTATTTTGGTTAACATTTTCATGTGTTACGGGCTTTTGAAGTATTCTGCCTTTATTCAAACGTAATTCTCTTGGCAACCTTTGATTACAAAGTCTTCGATTCAAATGACTTTCCACTAATTGCTTCGGCAGTAGTTTCAAAAAATCAGAACGCTCAATTTTATTTGCATCTATATAACTTTGATGTAATACAAACGAATTTACTCCGGCAATGTCCAAGATGGCATAAAACACTGCCATAGGCCATCTTCTAGTGCGCCTGCTTGTACTATAAGCTGCATATTTTTTATCAAGAGTATCCACTCCGCCCTTCGTTTCGTTATAAAAAGCGATGATTTCGGGTTTTCTAGAATTTGTATCAATAGCACTTATGTGATGCATTGAAGAAACAAGCACCATAACTTTTTCTCTTTTTTGGGAACGTGAGACACAAGTGTTTTGTTTTTTGTAAAACCGTAAAACGTGTGTCCCACTTGTCTTCTTCTATCAGGTAAAAATTGAGGAGGAATTTCACGCTTATTCCGTTTCATCGTACCCATTTTCGATCGATTTCGATAGTTTTTGTTCTTCATTTGTTAATGGTCTTCCATCGCTATCTTTGCCTGTGTAAATGTAGCCATTGTAAAAGTAATTTGTTCGAGCGTCCGTCAAAAAAACCTTTAATCCATACTTGTTCGGCTTATTTGGTATGTACATTTTAAATTTAGAACGGCCCCTAAAACCAATCCGCATTTCGTCCACACAACCATATTCCCCAATAGAGTATTGCTGCTGACAGTTGCTAACAAACTGGTCAAAAATATTAGATATTGTTGCTGCAGGATCGGTTGTTATTCTTTCAATTCGATCGTTTTTATCGTCAAAGCTAAGCGCAGTCAAAATAGTTAGTACTCGAGACATTATACATACATCGAAAAATATCGCGGCCAGTACCATCTGTCGCAAATAAGATTGTAGATCTTCACTATTTGATTTGAATATAGCACTAAAGTATAGCAATCCTAAAAATGCTTCTAGTTCGACAATATCCAGACCTTGAAGTTCTGATCTATTTACACGTTTATATTTCAGCCTCAACTCAGATAATTTTGCATTTGTGTGTATCAGAATTTCTGTTAGTATTTCGGTCTTTATTAGACATTTCCAAATTTGGATTGGAGACGCACTTCTACCAAAATTTTTCGCATCACCTTTTAGACCAAGCAAATGCGATATTATATTGTGTTTGTTCGAGATCTACTCACAAACGGTTGTGATGACCACTTGAAGTTATTCTTTCCATAATAATACTGTACATTTCTATCAGTTCCATTTTCATTATTATCATTATTTTCAGAAGCACTTTCTTCTAAATCTATGCCATCACATGATTCAATTTCAGAATGTGTATCATGTTCACATTCAATACCATTTTCACAATGGTCAGTACCATCACTACTGCTAACCTCATTTTCTATATCATCAAACCATTCCATTACTGTCCTTTCATACTCATTATCCCCATATTTAACACGTTTATCCATTTCACAAAATATTATTATTATTATATTATCTACTGACGTGATGCCTTTGTAACCCCAAATATACTTTGAAGCGGTATTGCACTTATATATTTGCACTGATATCCGCATAAACAATCGAACTAAATGCTAATTGTGTAACTGGAAGGTAGCGCATTATCACTTTAACATTAAGTTTTAAACAGTACCGGCAAATTTAAATTTTAATTGGGTCATAAAGGCACCACGTCAGTAGTAGAAGGTTAAATCTACATGAGATAGAAGCTAAAACTGGAAACCCTTCAAAACCGCAGTTATTAAGAGGGTAGTTCCAGTAGTAGCTGACCTAAAATAAAACACACAAGTTGAGAAAAAGTACTTTTATTTCTCTAGATAGTCTCCTTTCAGCTCGATACACTTTTCCCAGCGATGTTCGATAGCGTAGACGTCCTATTTATACTAAGAAACGTCGAGTTTCTCATATTAACCATCAACCGCAGACTCCACCTCTTCATTGTTTGCAAATCTTTTACCACCAAGTCAATCTTTTTAAGTTTGGAAACAGAAAATAGTCCGTGGGGGTTAAATCTAGCGAATACGGTGCGTGAGGAGGTAATTCAAACTTTAGTAATCACGATAACGCACGTGAACTGGTGCATCGTCTTGATGAAACAACTCTTTCTTTATCGGCAAATGCGGCCATTTAATGTTGATTTCATCACTCAAATGCTACAATAAGTTATAAGATAATCAATGAAAATTATCCCACGCGCATCCAAGGAAACTGACGCCATGACCTTACCGGCAAATGGAACTGTGTTCGCCTCCTTTGGACCGGATTCTCCCATTTCAGTCCATTATTTTGACTATTTCCTGGTGTCAAGTGTGAAATGATCTACCCATGCTTCATCCATGGTTATGGATCGACGCAAAACTCCGCTTTATTGCTGTGAAACTTCGTCAAACACTAGACCGAAACATCCTCATAACCCTGTTTTTGTTCAATTGTGGGTTGACGTGGCACCCCCATAGCTTTGGCGTGTCAAGTTTTAAGTCAATCTGCGATGTAGTGCACGTTTTGAAATGCATTATATCTGCTAGCTTGCGTACCTTTCACTCGACGGTACCATTTTGTCGATTTTCTTCATCATTATTAGCGTGGTCACCTCATTTGGTCGACCACCGCGATGTTCGTCTCGGCAGCTCGTACGGCCTCATTTTAAACACGGCTACGCAGTATTTTACTGTTTACGAAGGAGCAGACAATGCTTTTGAAACAATTTTGTACAGCATGGAAGGTGTTCAGTGGAAAGGAATTCCTGAGATGTCGCTGGAATGAGATCATGCATGAGATCTTTTAGTCAATGATCTAAGAGCTTAGAAGATTCGGTGCAATATACAGCCATAAGTTTATTACCATTACTATTGTTAAACAACAGAAAAAGATAGAGACCAGCAATGTTTCTAAAGAAGAAAAAATATATAGTGGTAGCAAAAAATATATCGAACACAGATATAAGCTATGGCACAGTAGTTATTCTATAAAGCTTATTCATGCCAGTAACTAATCTAACTAGTACTACAGATATCTCCAGCGTCTTTGACACTATTTATCATATTATTCTCCTAAAAAAAATAAACGCTTATGGTTTATCTCCAGCCTTCATTACAGTGATGGCATCATATCCAGCTGGATGTTCAAACTATGTACTATGCCGGAATTTTAAATTGAGAATATTTTCACTGCAACTCGACTCTAACAGACTGATATCTGTAAGCAAAAATAAACCTTCTAGTCGAATCAATAGAACTATTGAAGTACAATGAATACAATCGAGACGCTTACACAAACAGATTTACGTCGCATCTGTTATCGTATTAGAGCTTAAAATCTTTACTGAATTCTGGTTTGTAGGATGTTTTATTAATTGTGTTCACGTTTTCCAATT
The DNA here is from genome assembly GCA_023690525.1 of Holotrichia oblita. Taxonomy (NCBI): domain Eukaryota; kingdom Metazoa; phylum Arthropoda; class Insecta; order Coleoptera; family Scarabaeidae; genus Holotrichia; species Holotrichia oblita. Next base: position 19,071,111 of record CM043020.1, on the reverse strand, counting down.
ACATATATCTCCATTATATTGTATTATTTGTATGTTTCATATCTGTTACATTTGTAATGGAAAGTATTTATTACTTTTATATACACACATACATACATATGTATATGTATTTAATAACTAGATTAATTGTAAAAGATATACGAAAAATGTATCAAAACAAACTATACAGGGTGAATTGGAATGACGAAAAGAAATTACTTACTGACAATAATATTGCCGTACCTACTTCAATACGTATAGAGAAAGCGATGAAATGTGTAATAATTATATCCTTACCTGAAAATCAAAGGTAGAAAAATTCGTATAGAAAGCACATCTCAACGTAATGTATTTACATTACATTCTTTGTAATTATTTCACCATATCAACATACATATGTATGTATGTCTTTAAATGGTTATTTCTGTAAATACGAGTAAACTGAAAAACTAAAATTTAGTAACGTAATTTTCAGTCTTTATGCTTAGTAATAACTGAAGAAATATATGCATAGAGCTTAATTATTAATTCTTATTAAATTGCAATTAAAGCAGACATATTTTATGGTCATGCAAATTGGTTTGGCAGTTTATTACAAAACTAGTTGCAAAATAAATTACATTTCTGTTATCTCAAACAAAAGTTTATTTATAGCTCCTAAAAAATTTTAAAATCAGTGTGAATCACTAACTATACATACGAAATTTTAAGCATGGTTAGCATGATCAGTAATTTTTAGTTTCAATAGGCACGTGTTTATTTTTTGATGAGAGTCCCATTATTGTCTACCTTTTATGTATTTCCAAAGCGATCTTCTTATTACTATTGTTCCTAATTATATGCAAAGAAAAGGATTTTGTTGAATATTTAGGTAATAATATTTGTTAGCTAGGTATGCAATCGTTACATTCAAAAAGAAACGCAAACTAGACGTCATTATGAATATCCTCAACAATGCTTTTTACTCTTTTAATCGCATATAGTTTCTGCTAGCACTATATCTCTGGCATAACTTTTCTATTATTTTATTTATCGAAAAATAAATACTTATCTACTAGAAGGTAAAACAAGTATGTATATAAATAAAACATTATGAGTCGAATATATTAGAGAACTGTTTGCAAAACAAAATTTATTAAATATAAAACTCTTTCTTAATACCATAACAGATGCGACGACTATCTGCTTGTGTCAGCGGTTCGTTTGTATTCATCATATTTCAATACCCTATTCATAAATGATACGTTCAATTTCGTTTACAGCTTGGCGAAGTTTTAGAGTCGAGTTGCAGTGAAAATATTCTCAATTTTAAATTCCGCTATAGTACATACATACATACAGTTGTAGTCAATAAAATAGATACACAGTATATTATCGGTTGTTTTACAAATAGAAACTGAAAAACGATTTCTTTCACCACAAATCGATCATTAACGACCAGAACAGCTTAAATGTGGAATATTTCTCTAAAAAGTTAATTATGAACAAAGTTACAAGCATTGAAGTACACATGGAAAAATGCGAACCCTCTGTAACGCGAGTCGCACGCAATTTTCGCCTCTATTTCGTAAAGTAAAAAATTCATAACTTTGGAACCGCTGCAGATAATCAAACCAAATTTGGAATGTTGGATGAACAAATCATATTCTTTCTTTTAGTGACACAAATTTAATTCAACTTTCGCCAGAAAGGAGGGGGAATTTTTCCATGTGTACTTCAATGCTTGTAACTTTGTTCCTAATTAACTTTTTAGAGAAATATTCCACATTTAAGCTGTTCTGGTCGTTAATGATCGATTTGAGGTGAAAGAAATCGTTTTTCAGCTTCTATTTGTAAAACAAGCGATAATATACTCTGTATCTATTTTATTGACCACAACTGTATGTATATTATAATGGTTATCGATCTTACGAGTTCCTGTGATATCAGGGAACCTCAAGCGTCAAGCTTAGGTGCCCTACTATTCATAATATACATTAACGATTTTTTGCGTTTATAGCAGCTAAGCAACTCGGTTTTACTATGCGAAAAGTAAATCAAACATAACTTATCTAACGCTTAAATGAATGTTTAATTGTTTTCAAAACCACATTATACCATTAAGACAAAGATTAAGTTAAAGATAACTTCAATGGTTAAGAAAATGTACGCTTAAGTTAAAAAGTGTTTAATTGGGCTTGCTGGTAAGATTTAGAAAGTCGAATTTGAGGATATGATTGCGTATACACATACAGATATGGCATACAGTTAACGTTGGTTGCCTATATTATTTCTATATTTGTTATACCTCCACAGCGTCTATTCAAACTCGTACTCACTCTCTGAGTTCTCTCATTTTAGTCCTAGCTTCATTAGCATGCGAAAACATACATATATATTCTACCAACTTCCGCAACAAAAATTCAAGTAAACGATTTATCGTAGAACCGGCAAAAGGAGGACACATCCGCACATGTGCATACTCGTTGGTTATTAACTTTTCTCTGCGTAGCTTTAACTAGTTTTCCCGTTTCACCAGTAACAACCACCGAATGTGTAATGTTCAAATGTTCGCGATAATTTATACCTCCGGGCGGATTATTCATCGGTGGCTGTTCAAAAATTTTACAAATCCGAGTGGAATTTCGCAATTCATTATCCGAAAATATAATATCTGTTTAGATGCAAGCGGGGAGAGTATCGGAACAAGGATCATTAATCATCGCGGAACTTTTATTTCTGCACGTATACGGTTGCCGGTCGGGATCTGCTTAATGATTTAGTGACGCAAAGAACATGAGCTCGGAGGCGAGCTTTTTTTCATTTCCCACCTTTTCGATACATCAGGACCCAAAGCGCCGAATTGTATTGATAAACAGTACATGCCGGTGCGGATGCCTCATAAATCATCAGCCCCGCGAACAGATATTTAATAATATATTTTAATGAAATCAGATCGAATACTCACGTATACAAATTAAAGCGTTTCTGGGTTGACATTATTGCAATGTTGATTCGTTTTTTTACTAATATTCTAACCACCGTTTAGAATGCTTTTGAGTCCGCATCTGTGGTAGAACACAGGCAAAATCATATCATATTGCGTCCTAAATAGAAGAGCACATCAGCTAAGCGACTAAGGACAATTTCATTTTCTATCATACTTAAGGCGAAATATTTCATCAGCAATATTGACAAACCACAGATCTAGATATGACCCCTTATTTTAATTTATATATCAACTAGCTAACCCGGCAAACGTTGTTTTGTCTTCAAATTTTATTTATATTTAAATAGCTGACCCGGCAGACTTCGCTCTGCCTAGAAAAGTATTGATTTAGATATTTAATGTTTTATTGTTACAGGTACCACCACCCGTGTCCCGCCCGGCCGTACCACCCTCCGTGCCCCGCCCGTCCCGCAAAAAAATTGTGAAAAAAAAATGTCACATCGTAACGTAAACATAAACATAATCTATCATGAAGATGGCGTCGTAATATCACTCCATACAAAATTTATGGGATAATGAATTTTCTTGATAATTTCTTTTTTCGGGAATATTTCGGGAATTTTCTTGGGTATTTTTCTTGTTTGGCCGGAGACCAGTCCGAATTGGTGCGAATCATCGAAATCGGTCCAGGCGTTCTTGAGTTATAAGCGTAGTAACTAACGTTACTTTCTTTTATATAAAGATTGCCTATTAAAAGTATTATACAAGGAGTGGTACTTAGGTATAGGGTATGATACATGAAATATGTGCAAAATTTATTATAGAAGCTGAATCTGTAATTTATTTTCTAACATGCTATTTAAAAAATATTTATTCAAAAACATTTTCACGTGATAACTCATATTCAACCACATCCAACTGCAAACTTTTGTTTTAAAATTCCGTTCCGTTTGTATAATACTTTTAATAGGCCATTCTCACCAATCACCCTGTATATAGATGAGCAATTTCAACAGTACCAGGTTATTTGTAAACCTAAGTACGAAGAAATACGTACAGTGAGGGGAATTTACACCCCGGCTGGAGCACCTATTACACAAACACTATGCAGCCAACATCGCACCAAGAGCAGAGCGCTTACCAGCCATCAGAGAGAAACGGTGTGCTCAGTACGAATCAAAGAAAATACCCCTCAGGTACAAAGAAGAAAGCACAAACAAACGAGCAGACCATACCATAGCAAGAAATTACTAGCAGCAAAATCGGACTTCCAGAGGGACAACACGATGCCCAATCAAAACATAACAGAAAGCACACTTGACACAAACGGGTACTATCCACATGAATACATACGCATTCCGATGCAATTCGATACTAAGCACCTCAAAGAGCCATTACACATACTGTACAAGTGTACACACAGATTTGAAAAACCTTTTGAAGGAGCTAACGTCAAGCGTAAACTTAATTACGCAACAATACCCTCAAACCTTCAACGCAGTAAACGACACTCAATGTATCTTTACTGTCAAGGGCTGTATTTGTGTTAGTGCATTAGCTTTTTCTTGACAATCCGATTGCAAAGGCAGAGGTCATTATCGCTGAGGCTCTATTCTATCTCTATTCAATATTATTTATTCGAGTATTGCCATTAGGAATACTTTCAACGTAAGGGCTATTTCTTTTCAAATACCTAGATCTAAATTTTAAAAAATATATAAACAAATCTGAAAAACTTAAAAAAATTTCATTTTTGTTTTATTTCATTTGTATTGTACATATGTATGTACTTTACTATGACGCGGTCAAAACCCGGAAGCCCTCATAACAGAGACTCAGACCGTGGAAGCCTTCGATATCATTTTAAATTTCTTATTCACCAAATTTCACATAGGACTACCTGGGTAAAACAAGTTTGAATTGTTACATCTAACTTCGTATTAGAAGATTACTTGAAAAATATTAACAATGTCTAAACTATGAAAAAGCCATCTTTTTCAAGTTAAATGCACATTTTTCAGCAGGAAATGTGTTTTTAGTAAATAATTCTTTCAATTTAAAGCAAAGATCAGCTGAATATCATCAACACAGTACTTTTTCTCAAAAGAATAAAGAATGAATACGTACATTCTCTCACCACAGTTCGATTGATTAATTGTGTTCAATAATCTAATTTTAGACAACCAGATGCACTGGATCTTGATAACAGTGTCTGGCTCCGGCATATGTAAAACACATTGAAGGGAATGATTTTTATTGTTGTGTGACTTATTGTGTCTAGCATTATTTTCACTTTCACACTAAACAAAGCAAATATATTATCTTTCTAAAACAAGGATCAAACAAAGCAAACATGGAATACAATTATAAATCAAAAGCATATATACACAAATTTCTATTGACTCCACTTGAAGAGGTAGTGTTCGTTTAACTAATTTGCGCTAATTATCTAACATATTAACGTTAATATAATAAGACAACAAGAATACTATTAGCAACATAATTACTGAAATTACATTAACATCTATTTATTATTATATTAGTGTATTTACTTAAATGTGAAATATACATAAGTACCATAAATATAATCAATGACATACGTGTATGTATTTGTGAATTATCTTGTAAACAGGTTATCAAGCAGAAATGGTTTTATGAGTACAGTGTGTCATTGATGCAATTGTATACCGATAGCGTAATAAAGAAAGAATTACTTACACTTACGATAATCGATAGCGACTATCGTTATTTAAGCGCCAAAAACTAGTTTTCGGTGATATTTTGTACTTTAATCTTCCATTACAAATTTCCCACGCGGAACAAAAACGATATAGTTATATGAAATGGGTTCAATGTTATATTAAAATTAATAACTGTATCTATTGTAGCTTTCGTTCAAAATTACCGCAAATAATTCAGTGTATTGCGAAATGCGCGCAAGATTACCAATCCAAACTTTTAATAATTGAGCAGCATTTTTTCCCCTTCAAAAGCGTTTGCCTGTGCAAGAGTGGAAATCGATTTCCTTTCTTTTTTTTTCTAATGAGGACCCGCGTAGAAAACAAACCTACGCAATTCCATGTCGAGAATACAAAGTTTTTTAGTTCCTTTCTTCGTCAGTTACTTCGGTATTTTACTGTAACATATGTATGTATGAACACAATAATAAACGTGCTTATAGCGTATACGAATATGATTTTTAAAATCAAATCATATTTTGTTTACATTAATAATACATTTATGTTCTTCCTGCAGAAAATGAAGCTTTGAATTTAGATGATCACGGCCCTAGTTAAAGACTTTGAAACGGTTAGTGCAAAGAATAGCAACAGTTGTGTGTGTGCAAGTTTTAGTTCAATCGTCGAACTAGAACACGGGCAGAGTAAGTTACAGGTACTATTTGGAATTTATTGCCGTCATGTAGAAACGCAGCTTTGCTACTAACTTTAGAGGAATCAATTAGCAAGTACCATTTTATTGAGATATGATAAACATATATCTTTGTATTCTTTCGAAGAAGATTTAATCCCTTTAGGTGCTAATTAAGCATTTCAGACTGTTTTTTGGTTAAATTTAAATATTGTGGGAGATCGCTGAGACCTTAAATTAATGGATGCGGCTCAGATGAACAGCTTTAGTCTTTGCAGTGAGAAATTGATTTCATTGCGTATTACATGTTAATAAATTTTGATTTTGACGCAATTCTTTTAATGTGTGTTAAGTAGAAATAGCAGTCAACGGAGTGATCTCTGTAAAGTTTCCACTTTAGAAATTAAACGTCACTTCACCATAAATATAAAAAATGTTTTTAGGATAGGGTTTATCCTTTTGCAAAACAGATATCACCCTGGTCAGTACTTTACGTCAGAATAAAACTTCTAATCTCAAACGAAATATTCAGAGAAGCTGCTTTCCCTTCATTGACGATAAATGTAATAAAGAATTCTTTTACTGATATAGTGTGAAGTAATATTTAATATGGATTCAGACAATGGTAATAAGTCTAATAATTGCACTCCACTCAATTTGCCAAACAAAGTATGAGAATGCCTATGGTTCCTTCAAAGTGTGGTGTACCAAAAAATACAGTGACAATGTGGGACCACACACGATTGATTATTTTAGTGAAATCAAACAACCTGTGTTGGAAAAATGTTGGCGTCCTTGGAAAGGCCGTATATCAGTTGCAATACGATAAGGTAACCACTTCTTAGAAGCTGGACTTTCTTGCCATAAAGGTAATCTATGCAGATATTTTAAGAAGCTAGTATTATTTCTGTATATATCTAGATTGTATTGATAAATGCTGTGTCAGCAACTTTGCAGATCTGACAAACTCGATAAAATTATACTCAACACCCGAGTGAATAAGTGAATTTGTGAAGTATATTCTGGAAAAAAACTAATAAATATTTTTGATAGAATGAAGTATCAACTAATTCTAGAAAAAGTTGATAGTTTAGAGAGCTAATGAGAGAGCGGTTTCAAACACAAGCAGTGATATTCATAGCCTTTCGATTAATCAATAAAACACTCATAAAATGACATAAAATAATGGAAATTCCTAGATTAAGCTGTGGTAATTTATCTTTTGTTTGAAGAAGACTAGTCCAAGAATTCAACTAAAAAGGTTTAAGACGGAATCATGTTTCAATTTCTACTTATAAAAATTCAGAAGTAACAAGTTATTCTAATAACTAGTTTAATAAAAACCAGTTTGTATCTATTTCTTTCAGATAACACCTACGATTCTTCTACCATCAAATAGTGTTTCTCCAACCACGGCTACAACGGTTTTAATTTTTGGAAAATACTTGTAGGTCTAAATTACAACCAAGACGATTTTATAAATCATAAAGTACTTCGACACCATTATTAAATTGAATCCCTTATTAATTATTCTGATCACTCTGCCATTGATATTGCGATATTTAAGTATGTAAGTCAAGTTATTGAGGCTATGACATTATTAGCTAGTTACTAGTATCATTGTCACGATATAAGTTGTTTACGTACACTTGATTTGGGTTTAGAGAATGATAACGCGCACCTACTTTCTATCACAATAAAAAAACATAGTATGTGTACGTAAACTTATTAAATATTCTGATAAAATATATTGCAAACATAGCAATAGTTGTCCTACTACCACAACTACTAGAAAATTATTGCTATGGTAGTTAAGCTATTTATGTTTCTACATCTTACTGTTCTCAGCAACTGATGTACTTAAGCCACAAATCAATCTTAGTACATCATTATAATGCTGCTTTATAATGCACTTTAGAAAAGACGCACAGAAATCTGAACTGCTTTTCATGTATAGACAGAAAAGTCAAAGATAAATTGCGAAAATGTTACAGTACAGTAAAAGTAGTTATAAGGAACATTATTAAAGTAAAAATCATTAGCTCATCATTCAGACATTTGTTGGTGAGCTACACAGCAAAACAATATTTAACTTTATTTGATACGCAATAAAAGATAAAATTACATTTGGACTTCTTCAGGGGTTCACATTGATAGTGTAATTCACTACATTGTCACCGTGCGGCATGAGCACGATGGCTTTTGTAATGGAGTTATTGGAAAAAGCATGTAAGTGGCATGTTTTAAGCAGAGATTAAGTTTTCTAAAGTGTTGGTTTTAACCATAAGCTGTATGTATAGACTTATTTTAGACTTTCCTACATAACAATAGGCTTAAGCTCCACATCTCTAAACTTTGGTTTGGTTTACAAAATATTATACTTTTTTTTAGCACAAACAGCTTCAATTATGTAACCTACGGTGTAATTCTAATTAAAGTAATTTGAATGGAGACTAAGATAGAATATACTACTTGATTGTATTATTTGAGACAATTAGCCATTTTCGACAAAAGATAAATACAATACAATGTGTCCCTAAATAGAGCCGGTCATCTCTTCTCTTTGTAGTAGTAACTAGTAGTAATAATTCAACGGTATTGCAAAAAACCCGTTTGGGCTTTATTCTTTTTTATAACGACATAACAATTCAGTATTAACATTATCTCTGCAGTCATATCAAAAAGTTAATCAGCATGCGTGTAGCTGAAATTCAGGTCTATATAACCAAGGAATATTCCACATTCCATTTAAAGTCCCCTTAAGGCGAGCTTTCAAATTTAAATTGTGCTTTACATTAAATTCCGCTTCAAACGTCGTGTGCAATTGGGTGTAAAAGATTTATACTTGCATCGTTTATATATTACGAGGAAATTGATCAATTTTTAAACAACGATTTCAGGTAATCTCTGTAAACTTTAGCAGCTCCTGACTTTTTAATAATGGATAGCCGATAACGAATAATCTACAGGTTTAATAATACCAACGACAAAATGATGCAATTTCTTCCTACTATTTCGCGCATTAATAATGACATAGCTCTACTATGTTTCAGTATTATTAAATCATATTTTAATTATGATACAACTGTATTTCTATCGAGTGTACTTGCGACTGCACAAGAAAATACTTCTGAGCTTTAAGGCTCTAGATTCAGACAAAGAATTTTAGCGTTTTCAGGGGTTTCGTAGAAAACTGATTACAAAGTAACTATTCCATATATTTGAATGCGGATTTTGCCAATTATTTTCTAAAGGATAATACTATGCTTCTATAGAGCCACTTTTTTTAAATTACTTTTAAAAGTTCCCTATTTTTGAGTGCCTTGTTTACAAACAATATTTGACTTTTAAAAAAATGTAGCCCTATAGAAGCACAGATCAACATTTCAGCTATAAAACAAATCTAAAATAATTGCCCTATCTATAAAAATAAACTCATAATCATATTTCTGCCGAACCCATACATCGGAAATTTTCTAGCCTTTTCTAGTCGTAAATCGGCGACACCTTAGGCAAATTTACGAACATAATGTGGAAAGCGTGGTGGACCACATTCAAATATATGTTAGTTAATTACTTTGTAGTTTATTTACTGTGAAACTCTTGAAAATGTTGAAATTCGTGGACTGAATCTAGAGCCTTAATAACAAGTGACTCCGTGCTGCGAAAACTTTTAGCAAACTAAACTCACTTCATTAACAACAAAATTGTATGGATTCTTGAAATCCTTAATGGTTACGAAGTATACGATAAGTAGCCATTACTTAGTAGTAAAATTTGATGTATCTATATACTTATGTATTGATGACCATAAAGAAAGGATAATACATGAGAAGAATCGTTAAGTTGCCACAAGGTATTAGGGTCTAACAATGCTTGCCAGCAATAGGATTGGGCACATTAATTTTTATATATGGCATTAGGTGTGTTTTATTTAGCATTTGGATCAGTTCAGATCAGATCACTTACGTCATCAACAACTGATCCAACTCTCTGGTAAATAAAACGCACAAAAAGAACTGTTTACTGATCATATCTTTCGCTAAAAGCGCTTGCACGACATTTAAAAATCGCAATGCTTTGTTATAGGTTATAGTTTCTATCGGAAATAAAAACTCTTAAGAAGGATAAATCGAAATATAAATGCATACGCATTTTAATAGATTGTTTAATTTAGAACAAACTCCAATATAGACAACCTATTAAACAATTAGCTGGGAATGAACTACTCTCTGTCGATCATAAGGCATTATCTAGTAAGTAGTGCGGAATTTGCATAACTCACAATAACATTTTAAATCTATAATGAAACTACTTGATACAGTCATATTAACATCCAATTGAAAATACAACTTTATTGATAACTTATTACGAAAATACGTAACTTCACTAATTATTATTCAATTTATAAAACCTCGAATATCAATAATAATAATAATAATAATAATAATAATCCATGCCTTAGCATCCCCCAACAGCTTGCGCCAATTACAGGGGGCATCGGCTGGCCATGAGTTATTATTACGCCTGCGGCTGTAGACCGACTTAAGATGTTACCTTTCCGCATTTGCCGTGGAATTTGGAAAACTACAGAAAACCAAACTCAGAAAGGAAGCACCGGGGTTCGAACCCGGTACTGCCGGACTGCTAGTCAAGTGTGCAAGCCACTAAGCTACCAGCCCGAATAATACCTAGACGTCTACAAACTACCCTGCGCGATGATAAGCTGGTATTCGCGTCCATTCCTCAATTCAACGTGAATTCAAATCCCGCACTTTCATTGGTCGATCAATTGGAAAGCACAAAGTGATCTTCAAAAATACGTATGTGGATCAGTTCAGCGATGACGAGAAACGTTTTAGATCAGTTGAGTGACGTCAATGATGACGTTGAATTGCACTCGAACTGATCCAAATGCTAAGTATAACACACCTATTATAAATGCCTAAAATATCTACGAATTTTAGAAAAATCTTTATTGATAGATTGAAAAAAATTATATACCCGAAAGGGTACCATTTATTTGAGCAGAACGGCACATATAGTCACATTGCTAAATTAACAAAAATAATTATTTGAAATTATTTTAAGAAAATCACACGAAGATGCTGCCTAATCCATCCAGCCCACCAGATGTTATTGAAAGTTTATGGCATAAAGCGAAGAACAATTTCATATGTTTTGTAAAAAAAATCTGAACTCACTAAATGACTGTAATTACTTTCTCTATAGTTAGATTTAATAGAGAGCTTGGGACCCACCGACACCCCGTACTGTTTAAAGAACCATTCTTATTATAAGTAACAATTGAAACGGTGGAACAATAAATTAGGATCCAAATTATGATGAAGAATTGCTTCCAAAGCCAATAGTATGTTGAATCAGTATGTTGAGAAATAAAATGAGGATGCTGTTCTATCAGACGATAAGTTACAAAAAGAAAACAGTGAACTAAATACAGAAAATAGTGTACAGCTTGGTCATCGCATGGTCATCACCGCTGTGAGAGTGTTATAACCGACTAGCCGAGTTTCATGTCAAAATCGGATGCCATTTATCACACTGTCGATATTTTCAACTTATTTATTGATAAAAATATGAAAGGTATCTAAAGATATCTGAGTTTACTACTTATATAACAGGTGAGTTAACTCTCAAATTAATTCAATAATTGGTCAATTCAAATTCGATAGTATCCTATATTTTACGATAAAGACGACACCAAAAAAATGACGAGATAATAAATTAGCACGTTCTGTACAAGGCGAACGCGTGGTAAAGAATCTTAGGGAACCGTAGCTCAAATCCGGCCGTAGTGTAACAATTGACATTTTTTTACGTCAACGCCTCTTGCGAACTTTTTGTTTACAAAACGAATTAGGAATGAATTACGGAAAAATAAAGCTGACACCGAAAGACCTTCTACGACTCAGGAAAGCGGAATATTTATCTTTAATTGCTTGTTCTCTGTATGTAATGATGGTATCACATATTCCAAAACAAAAGAGGTTCATCTGGTATCATCCCAACGCCATGACGAATGGGTATCTGAAGAGGAGCATCGACAACCTCATATAATTTTGAAGTATAACACCATCGAAGGAAGTGTTAGCAACACAGAAAAATTCATTCGAGGATATTTTTACTCTTGTCATATAGCTAGGCGGCCCTTCAGATTGTTTATAAACATATTGGATATTGCATGTTTGAATCAATATGTTGGGGGGTGCTGTGTTCATCTACAGGTTGTTCTATTTAACGACTTCTCTTTAATTGAAAATTACTTAAATAATCATTAAATTTCGAACACCCTGTAATAGTATAATTAATTATTTATGGGTTCCTCAGGATCTTCTATACCTTTGACTGTCTCCAGCAGACATATGACACAGTTTGGTTCGATTACACCGTAGATATGTGGCTGATATACATATGTGCATTAAATAAACAAAAAAATTCACAAAAATCAAAATAATTCTAAAAAAGCTAATTTTTGATATAAGAAACATTAATACAAACTATTATCTTACCTTATAAAGATTCTCAAAAGCACTAAAATATACAGATCGTTGCATCGCAAGTGCCGTCAAAATATTATATCGATAGTTGAACGGTATGTCTTAGTTAAGTCCATATGCCGCGTCGGCGCTGATACATGTTGCAGAGAATACGTATGAATATTTGGATATTTGCAGTCTCCAGTTAGGCATTGTAGAAGGTAGTTGTCTCATATGTTCTAGCGCTTTGCGATATTTTATTACATTTTCATTTTCTTATTATTCTTGTTGAAACAATATTCTTTTCATTTGCATTTTCTTATTATATCCTAATCTGTTAATTGTCTCATTCTTCAAGCATTTTTGCTAAACATATTCGTTTAGTTAGTGTTTTGTCCTCGTTTCTATTAGGTTTTCTGCAGAGTTTTGTGTAAGATACATACATAAGTATTTATTTAGTTTGTTGGTTTGGTATTTATATGTTATAAAAATAATGGATGTTTAAAATTTAGTTCAAAGAAAACAAATTATTAAGTGGTATCATCAGAAAATACCCTTAAGGCAAATAATAGAGCGCTTTTATGAGAATTATCAATCACGACCCGCTCTAAAAACAATTCAGCGAATAATAAATAATTTCGAAAGATTGGGCTGTATTATGCCGAACAAGCACAAACGTAATAGGCAGCCATTTGTTCGCCAAGACGAAAGAAATCTTTTAATTTGTGCCAGTGTCGAACAGAACCCGAAATTATCTTCATTGGGTATTAGTGAGCAGCTCGATATTTCTAAAAGCATAGTATGCCGTGTTTTGAACAAAAATAAATACCATGCCTACAGATTACAGAAAACAAATGAAATATTTCCCGAAGATGAAGAACAGAGAATGGAATTTTGCGAAAATATGATGCATATTTGCAATCAAAACGCAAATTTTATTGCAAATATATTATTTACGGATGAAAGTACTTTCCCGTTGCACGGAAGACATAATCCCGCTGTACCTCGACAAGAGAAAACCCGCACCTAACATACAATGCTAGAACTCAGTATCCCCAAAAATTAAACGTTTGGGCGGGATTACTTGGAGAGCATAAAATTGGACCATTTTTTATAGATGGCAATTTAACAGGCGAGAAGTATCTTAACTTGCTCCAGAATCGAATTATCCCACGCCTCCACGAATTGGCGCTCAACTTGGATAACATACAGTTTCAACAGGATGGGTGTCCCGCTCATAATAGTAGAGTTGTACGGGAATATCTTCATAATGTACTTCCAAACCGTGTTCTAAGTACCTGGGGAACTATTCGCTGGCCACCTAGATCACCAGATCTCTCCCCTAATGACTTTTTCTTATGGGGATACATGAAAACCAAGATCCATACATTTGAAAACGATAGACGAAACAATTTGGCAGAATTGCAACAAAAAATTATTAACACTTTTGATGACATTCCTCCAGCAATTTTACAGAATGCGCAACGAAGCTTCTACGATCGTTTAGCATATTGCTTTGAGGCGACCGGAAGACGCTTCGAGCATTTAATGCATTAGAAAAGTGGTCGCTTTTATGTTAACTTATAAAATAATAATTTATTACTAATAATAGATTTCTTCTATTGTAACATATGCATATTTTTTTAACGTTTATTCCTGCAAATATGAGAATATTCATTTTTTATTTAGCTACTAATTACAGAATTTAAATTTCATTATTTTACTGTGAATTGTTGTGATAATACATAGTATTACTATTCTCCACATTGCTTTAATATTTTACATTTTTCATTCGTCATAAACATCTTCGTACAATACATATTCTGTGCACAAGTTTGCTATTCTTGTTATAACTAACATATTTAGTTTTTATGAGGATAACAACAGCGGGCACATTGTGCACGTTAAAGAAAATTTTATCATATGAGTCTACCATTACGTATAATTCATACCACCGGCGCAGCTATGCACGTACACTCGGTTGATTTAAAATCGACTCACCCGGCAAGCGACGTAGACCTAGCGTCGCACACAGAAACTTTCAACATTTAACTGGATGTTTGTAGTAATAAAGCAATTTGCTTATGAGCAGGTAAAATAGCTACGTAATGTGAAATGAATGGGAAGATCGCTGCAGAAATATATTATTTTTCAGATACTCTTAATACCTGCGTTATTACGTAGTATAGCGTTTGACAACACCCATTATCATTAATGACATATAAACGCAAATAAAATAATAATACAAATCAATTTTAGAACCATAAGAAAAATTATTTACCGAAGCAGATAGACAGGAATCTATGTTCATCTTAAGTTTGTTTCGTTAAAAACACTGATTTTATTAGAGAATTTATAACAAAACACACAGTAAACAAATAATAATTTATTTCAAATAATAGAGAAGGTAAACGAAAAGGCAGTCAAACTGAAAACAAATTAATACACAGAAAAAACTTTTGAATTATTGGTTGGTTCTGAAGGACATTTTCTGCACCATCATGCGAACATTCATTCTCCAAAGTATATGTAATAGGGTGAATCGAAAAACACGTTTTTTCTGCAATACAATTCTAATAGCACGGAAAACTTGCGCATAGGCGTCATTACAAATAAAAAAATATTAAAAATTTTTTTTTTCAAAATTTGAAATCGGGCGGAAAGTTATCAAAAAAAGTCAAAATCCCTGTAAATTAAAAATAAATGCAAAAATTACAAAAAAAAAATCGTTGTAATAGTGAAAAAAGTGTTTTTAAGAGTGTCCTTAATGCATATAAAAAGTAATTAGACCCATTCTTGTTTTACTGAATTCGCGCAAAAGACCTAAAGTTGCGAGCAGGGTTGCCGCCCTGAAAATATTATGTTGGCTATGATAATGGATGAGAGACCACACATTACAGAACTTGGCTACAGGACAAAGTGCTATCAGCGTTTCACTACCTCGAATTCCCATGCCACACCCAGTCAGTTGAGAGATATGTAAAACTGGTTACAGAAGCAGCAGAAAAAGTATGCGGGCATGAAAATCGAGATGGTTATATTAGAGCTACTTTAAAATCAAGACAGCTGATGCCCACATTTAATTAAAAGTCAGAATTCAAAGGGGCTTCTATGTAAATAATCTTTTGCCTACAACGAACATATGCATTGTACAAAGTAAATAGTTACTGTAAATATTGTAAATAAAATTCACCCTGGTTGGTTGGTTGCGTAGGGTGGATGTGGAAATCACTTGTTAGAGTCTTATTACAAACCTAATGTGTTAAATAAACACTCATCAGATATGGAAATACAGTTAAGGAATAACAGGTCTGAAAGTATTTTTTCTGGATTGGGAAAACTATTTTGAGTGGTTTTTACACTATTACAAATTAAAAATAAAACTTTTATGGGTTTTGGCACATGTTTAAAAATCGTCGAAAATCATGAAATATCGTTTTTTTGCGATACAACCCGCAACTTTAGACCTTTTGCGCGAATTCAGTAAAACAAGTATGGGTCTAATTATTTTTTGTATGCGTTAAGGACACTCTTAAAAACACTTTTTTCACTATTACAACAAAAAATGTATTTTTTTGTAATTTTTGCATTTTTTTTTAATTTACCGGTATTTTGACTTTTTTGGTAACTTTAGGCCTTCTGCACGATTTCAAATTTTGAAAACAAATTTTTTAAATATTTTTTCATCTATAATGACGCCTATGCGCAAGTTTTCCGCGTTATTAGAATTATATTGCAGAAAAAAATAACGCGTTTTTCGATCCACTCTAATATGTAATAGACTTTTATATCTTGCCTCCATACATATTCTTATTCATGTAATTTCTTAATTACATAAATACTTAGAATTATAGTGAAATTGTATGCGATAGCGATTTAACTATACATATGTTAAGCTCGCATTAAGAAATTATCGGTTTAGGAATTTATAAATGATCCCTTGCATATGAAACTGGATTTAATAGAAAAATATATTGTATATATACATAGATAGTAATTTACATACGTAGTAATTTACATACAGTTGACCATATTACTACTGCTTTGCATTCGGGGCCCGCAATAAAGCATACTTTCAACGGGTTTTATGGCAGTTTGAGTCGATTCTAAATCAACCGAGTGTACATACATACTACAACGCTAAGACCTGCTCAACGAAGTAACACGTCAATCGGAGCGAGCGTTTGATGGCACTTGCGATGCAACGATCTGTATAATATTCCATTTAAAATATCAAAGTTGGCTATGACTGGCGGTATAACCGAAAATATTTCATGAATGAACATATTTTATTTTGACAGGCCAAGTAACACGATTACGTACCCCACATTTTCAAAGCTAACCTATGACGTTAACATAGAAAACTTCTAACGAACGGGTTACGTGAACAACCCTGTATACAAGGATATTGTATACACATATTTTTCGAAACTTTGGAGGATGTTAAACATGAAATAGCGATTACTAGTACCTACTGAAAAACTTTTCGCATGTACTCAGAGCAATTCAGGGTTGTAGTAGGTACGCTATTCTTTCCGAAAACTCTGCTCCTGCACCAATACAATCAGGCGTCATAAGACCAATTGTGGTTTGTTTATTTCTAAAAAACATCGCAAATCTGTTGTAAAACAAGAAGAAGAAAAGCAATACACAAGTACACAACAAATATGTTCAGTAGCATCATAAGAGAATAAAGTACACAATAAACACCCCCACTTCAGAGAGAAATATTATTGTTACGTCAGGTTTTTGATTCTGGTGTAATAGTTTTCCAAAATGAACGTTCTAGTAAATTCTTGTAAATTTGAAGAATTTCTTGCTAAGTTATACAAAAATGTCCATTAGTCATTAGATGATATCTTATTGCTATTACACATATAGAATAATATCTGTGATTTAATCATTCGTGCATTTCTTTTATAAAATAAATCGCATTTTCTCATTTTAAACGATAAAAATAGAATTTGAAAAATCTCATTGTAAGTATGAATGACTTGCTACAATTGATAACATAACATATATATAGGTAAACTCTGTGCGAGACATGCATATCTATTGTACAGCAACAGACATTAAGTTCATCGATCATCATGCAAAAACGAAACAAACATCAACATCATCAACCTAACTGATAAAGAAGGATATACAATATAAGTGTGTACAAAACGAATCGGTTTCGTCAACACGTTTAAGTAGTATCATACTACTATCTCTGTATACTCGAGGGCTTATCACGCACAAGTTTAATGAACATAAGGTCGGCAATACATCATCAGCCAATCAGTGAAATTATCATATTTTACTGTATATCAGGAATCCCGAAGAGTTTCGGAATTGTCCACAAACAAATTTAGTATCTAATCGGCCAACCGTAGTGGTAAGATGTTCGGGTCTCAGTTAGCCAGGCCAAGTCGGTACTTGGCCTTTAACGGTGTGGGCATCTTCAAAGTGCCCGGACAACTGGCAGCCCTACGTCCGACTGTACTAGAAGGGACACGCGCCGCTTCAACCACGAATGGACTATGGTTACCGTATCTGACTCGAGTAAGTTCGTTTGCAAAAATGATTTCTTCATCGTTTCACAAAAAAAATGGATCTTCGTCTTCGTGGAAGTGATTTGTGTTGTTATTCGAAATTAATCTATGAAAAAAACCAATGACAAATTTGGAATTTGTATTACAACTATTTATATTAGTTTAAGGCTAAAGTACCAACTGATTAGGCAATTTTTACGTTCAAACTATCACATCGCAAACATAAATATTTACACTTGTTTACAGTTGCCGCATTAGATTAAGTTTAATATTAAAAATACTTATTTACACTTAAATTGCTATTTTAGCCCGAATTCCATTAAAGTGCGTTTTATTAGTAAAAATAGGCCGGGCTTTTAGTGTCCATAGTTTTATTTTATATTAGTTTTTATTGTCAATTTTTATCTATTCAAAAATTTGATTATACATTTCTTATTTTAAGATACATGCAGCAGCTTCCAAGAGATCTGCAGAAATGGTAATGATTTCACTATACTTATTTTTTTTTTAAAACAGCTAATTCGGCACTTACAACTTACTTTGCAAGCAAATACCAGACTGCTCTCCTTCCAATAACTTACTAACATATGATTCTTCTTCTACTGCTTAATTGCTTCGCTTTTATTACTCTTAAATTACAAAGCTACGCCTTTTAAAGTTTTGGCTCTCAATTATATCTAACTTGACCTTAGGATAATCAAAACATTAATGTAGAATATTGATATCAAGGTCTGCTCACAAAAATAATCACAATCGAATGAAATAGCCGTTACATAATTATTACTAAATTTATATCTGCTAACGATAAAAGACCTGCTAATATTTGTCATCCGTTACAAACAGAATTTGATAAAGAATGTCTAAAGAAGCTCGGATTTGATCAGCATAATTTGCCTATTCGCAGTCCTCAATTATGTCAAATTTGCCTAATATTTATTAAGTAATATTTAAAGTCTACTATCACAGTTAATAATCTGAATATGATGGGAACCTGTGAGCTTATTAGAGAAAACAGCCGAAGAGAAATTCAAGACCTCGCGGGATAGAAATAATTGTTCAAGTATTTTTCCTCCGAATATCTTCCTATTTCATTCCTCAATTTTTCTTTCACTTAGAGCCTCTTGTTCTTCGCTGAAATTATACCCCGGCATATTTCGATGACCTGAATATATCTTTAAAGCAAAATAATAATTTAGTGTTTCTCCGTACCTGTTTTTTTTACAAATTTTATTTGGTAAAAAATAATGGAATTATGTTCGTTTTACAAAAATGTCAGTATTTTAACTCGGCATACTTATTGTTGTTAAAATTTAAACATTTCGAAAGCACATTAAAAGTAACTAGAAGATACTGTAATCATCAATTTTTGCTGAAAAAGTGAGTCCCGATTCTCCTCGCTCTTGCATTCACTGTGTGGCGATCTCCGACATAGTTTTGCTGTCGTTATTTTGAACATTGACCAAAACAATTCCGATTTCTTCAATCACAATAAATTTGACAAGCCATTTTTTTCAGTGATCTTTATAAACAATTTTTCGTACAAGGTTATCAAGCTTGCTTTCAAGATTTTATATTGCACTAAAATTCACTCATCAACATCAAAAGCATGGCTTCCATTCGAATTTATATCTCCTTCTAGATTTCGCAATTTAAAATTTCGATCATCAATCGATTCATCATTTGATTCACCACACGAAACGGAAATACTTTCTAAGTATTTTTTCTAGATATTTTTCTTTTGCGATTCAACGTCTACGTTCATGGTGTAATAATTTGAGCCCCGGTAGTCAACTTTATTTTTGCTGTTTCTGATGAAAAATTATATTGACGCGTTGTAGAAATAGGTTTTCAAAAGAAGCAGTTCCATTGGAAGGCGCAATATCGTCAGAGTTTGTTGAAGGGTCCTGCATAGTGGAGGCCTTGGCAAAGACTATCTCACTTGAAGTATTAGGGAGTTGAATACCCATGTAGTCATCATTATTAACTGTTAGTAGTGTTTTGAAAGTCTTTTCATGTTTCTTCATTAAATTTTCACGTTCCTGTCTTGGTAGGACTCTGCGACAGGTGAGTAGTCTGAGGTGGTAACTTTAGAATTATAATATTTGTCATCTTACTATCCAATTAGTAATAACCTATTTTAACAGCATGCATTAATGGTGCAACATAGCGCTTCTGTTTTGCCAACAATTTTTGTTGACTAGAATTCGTGCCCATACTATTGTCGCCAAATTCGAGAAGGCCTGCCATTAAGTTCAGATAAGGACTGTTTCAGAATTTTTTTACATATGCTTGAAGCTTAAACCATGTCTTTCCTTAAAACCAAGAAACTAGCCAACTCATGCCATCTTTATATGGAGTACTTACAAGTTTCTGCGCCTCTATAATCTGGAAAATCAGCTAGGAAACTTTCCTTTTGTATAGCCCAAATTCTGTTGCTGGCTAATTCAAGTTCATGATTCCACTCTAGTTGATCTGCCCTTCTTTTGTTTTTTGCGCACTGACACCCTTTTAAATGGTTATATATAGTACCTTGTGGAATTTTAGAGATTCTGAAGTGTTTCAAGATAGTTACTCAATCCGCTTGAGCTTCTTGAAGAGTTACTTCCTGGTTTTCCACGGAGTTACTTGGGTCATTACTTTTATTATTTTTTTATATAGGCGGGAGTGGGGGAGGGGTGTAAGTAGTTCATCCAATAGTAACTGAACTAAGTTTAAGCCCAGTTTATACACTTTGGACCAAATTTTTAAATAAACTCAGTAAACACTTGCTACAGTCGTCCTCCAGCGTCAAATACTTGGTTGCCGAAATAAACAGCTGATTCATTTATCGGCCGATAAGGTCGTATTCCATAAAATACTATTATATTCCTAAAGAAGGCAGTTTTGATGGTATTTCATTTTACAGTTAGTTTGGTTTTATTTGTATTTGTTGGCACTGATTCAGTTCATCACTTTTATACCAAACCTGCAAGTCATACTCTAGATATTCTATAGTTTTCGCAATTCAAATCAAAACGTTCACAAAGGTTGGTAGTTACTATATCCATTAATTCGGCTATCTCTTACTACCATGAAAAAAATAGCTTAATGATCCTCCTTGTTTCACACTCAGAAAAATTCGTGCATTGATTTAACAAAACGTTTTTTGTTATTTTATTTTATTTGAACCAAATACATATTCAGTGGTTCCAACAAATATTCAGTTATTAAATCAACATGCAAGTTGTGTTAATATTTTAATGTTGCTGCAACATACATATTACGTTAGAAATAGAAAAACTGTTGGAGCAAAGAATACCTTAACACCAAATGGAACGTTTACTTCAAGCTAATTTTACTTTTGAACTAACAGAAATAACGTAACATTAATTTTTATGTTTGTTCAAACAAAAAACCTCTTCGCCATATTTAAACGAAAATTGTTCTTGGATTTACCTTTTTTTTTAAATCAATGCATGAATTTGTGCACTCCAGAAATGATTGACCGATTTGGTAATGCTTTGATAGACATTGTCTGTTGTATTAATTTGCATAATCTGTAGTTTAATATGACCCTTAATAAATATTTTTACCATATTACTTCTTTATAAACAAAGGATATGCTATCTCCACAATTTCTGTTCTTTATTCGAACGATTATTTCAAAATAAATATTGCCGAAGTTTCCTTTTTATCCAGTGCGAATCCAGTTTGAGTTTCGTCTGGGTCGCTACTTCTTTTAAGTTTTCAGGTAAAATTTCTTCATGTTTTTCAAAAATATTTAATAGATAAAAATACTCACGTTCCTTTTCGACACCTTTCTAGTAGCGGAAATGCGGTCGATTACCAAATGACCAATGACCACCACTATCAATTTATTATTTCTTTCTAAAAATATTTACGAATCGCAATTCATTTTAAAGATCATACATCATACATAATATAGAACTGATATCCAAATGGAAATTTTCAATAGATAACAAAGAAAATATTTACGCAAGTGTCCTCTAACATGCGATTGTTGTTAAAATTTATCTTATATACTTTTTCCTAAACATTCTGTACAGGGCAGACAGTAAATTGAAACCTGCTAACATGTATATACTATCATTATCATCCAGAAGAAGACCAATAATTAATTTATCTCAGAAAGAAACGTCTCCCAGTCGAACAAATGCGATAACTCTGCAGGTCAGAAATAAAAAAAGAACTAAAAATTCTCATCTGTCAAGGTTTTTAAGAACATAACTTTACTTGCTGTTTTGTCGTCTCCTTATATTTTGCAATTAATTTAACAGAAACTGTATATATCAAAATTTCACTCTACAGATGATATTTATGTACAACACATGTATTATAGTTATTGTAAACTAACATAGGTATAAACAAACTTTTAACGCATCATTGATGGATTCAATTATTTCAAGACTTCCGCTGGTTGTCTGTAAAATAGTTAACACGTTTGATAACCTTTCCGATGAATTATTTTAGCACCATTTTTTATATGTAATAAATATAAAAGAAGAGATATGCGTGTATACTACTTATACGAACATATTATATGCACGGATGTATCTGTCGATTTCTGTTATGCCTGATGACGTCAAGTGCTATACAAACACGTAAAATATCTTGTCAAGGTTAAATGTCAGTATATGGGTTGGGTATAAAGTCTCTGCCTGATGAAAGTATTAAATGTATATATATATGTACGTTTGCAACAGAGTAAACAAAACATATGTACTTTGATTGTAATTTTGAACAAAAAACGAACTAACATACTGAACTTTATCACATGGAAACCATAAAATACTTACAAACTAAAAGTCGTGTACTGATGCAATCTGTATTTGATACATGTACATAAACACACTGAAGATAAGCTCATTCAATAATTTTCCATGGAGTTATCAATAAATAATTACTAAAGGTATAAGGTTTTTTGTATTGCATTTGTCCACGTAACTTTGATCGATATCTTAGCTGCTATTTTAAGAATACGTATTTCGTTGAAGTTTCCAAATTTACAATGCGTTTCTCATAAGCCATATCTATAAGAACAGCTTACAACAAATACTGGAGAGGATTCAACCCACGGCTACCAGACGATGAATTATACCTTAGTAGATTCAAGATAGTCATTTTGCAACAATGTTTGGATCTGTAACGTATAGACTGATATGCTCAAGAAATTATCGTAAAAATAATTAGGAACACTGAACATACATCTTCTCACATTCTGGCGGTTAGCTTCTCCTTGTGTACTTAAGACTCTCTCAGCCGTGAGAAATTCTATTTTAGAATAAACTTCTACGCTAATTGTGCCTTTATAGTCTTTATTATTACTATTACTACAGTGGAGATTGCAAATGGTACATGCATGTGAGTTTAGATGTATGATGCTGCCAACCCCTTCAAAGAGTTTTTTCTTAAGCAATAATTGTAGCATTTTTTGGTGGATAGCCTCTTCACCTCTATAAGTATCGATTTCCCAACGCCAACGGTTTGCTGCCTAATGTTGTTGAATGCCCTGCTTTTTGGTTTCCTTCTGTGCTAAAATATTCAGAATCTCAGACGAGCTTGAAGGTGTTTCCCAAAGGTATTGCTCTTGCAGTACTCCAAACTATTCTAGAATGAGTCGTGAAGTGACCTAGGATTCTGGTCCAGCAGACTATGCATGTCAATTTCTACAAACATTCTTCGGTATTGTTACTCACCAATAACAATTGACCCGCGTGTGTATTGGTAATATGTTGCCCCTACCACCTTATCTCCTCAGCCTTCGCTAAACCTGATACTCCACACTTCATTGCTTGGAAAGATTTATCTGTTGTATTACAATCCTATAGGCGCCATATCCAAATGAAATTGCACCAAGTTCAAGAGCTGAGGAAATCTTTTCATGGATTAGTTGTACCTCCC
This sequence comes from Holotrichia oblita, assembly GCA_023690525.1. Taxonomy (NCBI): domain Eukaryota; kingdom Metazoa; phylum Arthropoda; class Insecta; order Coleoptera; family Scarabaeidae; genus Holotrichia; species Holotrichia oblita. Next base: position 19,046,902 of record CM043020.1, on the reverse strand, counting down.
TGACGGTTTTGTAGTTAGTGTTGTTCAAATTGGATCAAAATGTGTTCATAATAAATTATGCGTCTCTTATCTCAGTAAATGGTACCATCGACTTTAACGGATGTTATATAGCTGTTCATGTTCAAATATCCATAGAATTCTGGGTATCATCATTACTCTACAGGACAAAATTGTATACAGCCACAGCCTAGCATCATTTTATTTCGCCAAAATAAACCTTTTGCGAAATCGTTTGGTAGTATAGTATAGTATATTATGCCGTATTACCGATTCAGTTCTCAAAGGAAATGATAATGTTTTGGACAAACCAAAAAGCATTTCAGTTTAGAGGTCTAGCAATCGGTTAGCATTGATCTTCCTTGAAGTTTCAGATTTAATTTGGCTCTCATAACACGTGACAACCTCATATTTTGCTCTTTTAAAATTAAGTTTTTGTTTTTATCCTTAATTTTTATAGCTGCTTTGATTATATAAATGATTATCACGAAAATATTTGATATTTTACATGACAAAAGTTTTTAGAAATAAATGATTAAATGTTTAAGAATAATTTTACTAAAAACCTTGAATTGGAACTAAATTAATATCCAACAAATAAACAAATTACAAGTTTTTTTAATGTTTAATTGTAAATGTGTTTATCCGTAAGTTGTATCGCTTGTCTGGCTATTACTGTAACTCTCGGCATGTAGTTTTTGTGTGTGTCTAATTGTATTCTCTTGGCTTTGCGACAGCATCATACCGCCTTTTATAATTTCGCGCTGTTAATCACGTTGCTCCAAACAGCGAATGGTAAATCGATCCGGATTTTCAACCCTCCGAAAAAATATCACCGTCTCTCCAGAGAATTGAAACCCGGCTCAACGATAGTCAGCCGTCTAACCACTGCGGCTATCGACCCGTTTAGTTAACTGTATAAACAAAAATTTTAGTGTTTAAATATCAACGTGATTACTCAAAATTTCCTCCTATTTATTACCCGATAATAGGTTGCTAAGCAGAACCAAATGTCAGTGTAGGATGTGAAAAGTTAATGATGAAGATTGGAGATATGGAAATGGGCGAAGACAATAGCAAGAACAATTTATTCAACCAAGCCAATATTATATCTATCAATTTAGCTCTAGTAAATTTTCGATTCTACTCCGGATTTTCTGCAAACAGTATCTGGAAGGACACACAGGCGAACAAGCGAATTCTTTTGAAACGGTATTTCGATGAAAATACTTTTAATGCAGACGTTTACTTAGATATCTAAGATTCGAACTAATTTTTTGGTTAAAATATCACACACTTTGGACTCATTCAGACAATCAAAGGGCCATCCAGATTTCGGCAAGAAATTAGGAGTTCGATATTTATTCGATGCATCCCTAATATTTACACTATCTGTATGATATATTGTATACTATGTTTTATTTTACACATATGTACTGAAAATAGAATAAATATTAGTATTATTATTATTCCATACTTTCCGAACACGCTGTATCAGAAATTCAAGCTGTAAAGCCTGAAACTTTGACTCTTTTTGCAAATTCTTTCTTTCACCTAATTCAACGTAATTAATTTAGTAGTTACACACATGTGATGATATGCCAGGTAAATAAGCTAGCCAATTTCTGCAGTGCTCGAATCTATACATATAGTTTGTCTCGAATGACTCTCGAGGTGAAAATCTTCAGTTGCATCTTCTGTTGGTTTTTTCAAAATATAAACCATATATCTACTAAAATTAAACTATTAATGCTAATAGCACACTGTATACTGTAGGGTTCAGCAAAAACAAGTTCTAACTGATGAAGAATAGAACCGAATTGTACTATGGAGATAATGAATCAAGAGGGGATAACGAGAGACCGCTGGATTCTCCTCTTGTACGTGTAATTAATAAATTCACACAGGTTACTTACACATATGAACAATTTACACATATCTAGAAAGAGCTATCCAACGAGATTACACAACGCGTAAGTTTTTATTTAAATATATGTACATGCATGTGCATTTTTAATTGATCAGATGATTAGATTTTTTTTATGGAAATAGTAATCGCACGTGTAATAAACACACTACCACAGCGTGTATTTATGGTCGGAAAATACAATAATTTTTATATATTACTAAAGTCAAGGTAAGATTGTTGTAGATAGGACTGAATTTTAAACTACCATACAATTTCTTGCAATATCTGTTAGTTAAAATAATGTAGTGAGTGTTGAATCAATAGTATAATACAGAAAAGTTTTATAATACGTTTTTATAAGTTCGATTTCATATAAGTACCTCGAAATAATAAAGCACGTTTTATGTAATCATGATTTATAAGTTGGAAAAATAACCATGAAACACCCATCACGAAACTAATTTATTTTAAAGACGAAAATGAACACCGTACTGTACAGTAGCGGAAGCACGGTCAATATTTTTATTTTACAGATAACATTTTATGTCCTACATTTTCCTCTATTGTCTATTTTCCGGAATTACTTAGTGTGCAGTCTTGGCCCTTATTACTTGTTCTGTAAATTCTGTACTCCCAGACAACATACTAGCCTGACAAATAAAATACAATTATAAAGCAAAGAAAAGCAGACGCAAATCTGCAATCGCGCTTATGTGCATTATGTACTACTCGTGATTTCTTCTTGCTTTGGAATAGTGATATACGGCTGAATTTTAACGGACAATATGTCTGGCATAACAAATCATAAATCGACGCTGAAAGGGTCTAAAGAGTTTGGAGGGATAACAATGGCTAAGCGGTCCCAACTCAGAATCCGCTGGAAATCTCTCTAAAGTATCTATCGATGTCCACCAAGCAGTTGTGCAAAATTGTTCGGGAGATAAATTTCTGTAATTTAAAATTAGTTATGGGCGGAATCGCATGATTTTAACGAGGAAACTAATCATAATAGATGAAGTTTATAATCATGAAAAATAATTAACTGTTCGCTAAAAATAGTAGCCGATAAAAATTCATTCGTTATTAATAATAGCCGTTAAAAGATCACTTGCTAAAAATAGTAATCAGGAGCGTTCACTCCCGAAATATATTATTCGGCAGAAATCGCCGATCGTTATCTTCTAATGAGTGATGTTTGTCTACTGCACTATCACTACAATTAATAAAGAAATAAGTAATTTTAATAATCAAATTCATCGCATAAAAACATTCGATTATGCCCAACATTACTTAAAATACCTATCTAATCGCTGTAATTAGTCTGGAATCAAGCTTGATTGAAAACAAATATTATATTATTTGCCATTAAATAGAATAGTATATAAACTACTATATATATATTTATATACTTTGTCAAACTTATACAATAGGGATAACGTATTCACAAATAAGCGGTTTTAAGCTGCGATGACCTAAAGCCGAAACATGTCCACTGCTTAAACATCCTATTTTGCACACAGATTTTATCAATATCCAAGATACAAACGCAGGTTGAAAAACAATGATTTCGCACAAGTAATCAATTTTTTGCAGTAAACATTTACAGCAAAAATGTGTGTAGGTACTTTGACCGTACGAAAAATAAAAGCTTATATATTTCAGCCAAGCTTCATTCAGTTCTAAGTAAGCGATAATTTTATTTGAGACTGAGCTAAACACAGATCGTATTTAGTATGCCATAATCGAAAGCAGCAGCTAATATTGAATTCAATGTACTTAGAACAGCGGTTCTAGAACGTCAATTGCCGTCAATCAAAGATCAAAATCCGTAACAAACCTCTCTTGGCAGCAGGGGCACAAAAAACAACTTCTGTTTTCATTTCAGCACATAATTTTTCTATATTAGAAACCTAATCAGTTAGCAGGCTATTTCAAGTATGATTACTAACACTTCAATAATAAATTATTCAACTACGAACAGCGACAATAGCACTTTTTAATGCGAGGAGTGTAATAGTTAAGTCAAGTTAAACGGGTCGATAGCCGCAGTGGTTAAGCGGCTGACTACCGCTGTGGTAGAACGATGGGTTTCAATTCTCTGTAAGGACGATGACATTTTTTCAAACATCAAATCCGGATCGACTTACCATTCGCTATCGGGTGCAAACTGATTAACAGTGCGGAATTATTAAAGGCGATATGATGCTGTCACAAAGCCATTTGAACACAATTTACACACACAAACCTGCACTGCGAAAGTTGAAGTGCTAGCCAGAAAGTAATACAGCTTAACGGAACCACTGCATCTAAGAATCCACCACACATATTTAAAAAAAGTCAATTTTTGTCTCCCTAAATGAAACCCTATCGAAGAAAGTATCCCAAACAATCTTTGCGTTGAGATAAGTTGCTAAATGCACTGTTGCTTCACAATTTAGAAAGAGATTCTTTTACATTTTAACCAATGCTAATATAATGGAATTCAGTGTTGGTCTTAAAATTTATCTACTGCAAAACAGGCTGTTAGAGTAATTGCTGGGTTGGCTTCACATATCTCATCTCGAAGCACACTTAAGGATTTGGAAATGTTAACTGTGCACCATTCATCTATGATAAACTTTGTTATGTGCATAGAAATCGTAACACCTTCAACCCTTTAAATGACAAAACTCTGAGACCTTTTTAAAGTGATATTTTTGTTACGTGTGTTATAGAATCAAGTAACGTTAATAAACGTCTTGTGATATTGTATATGGTATGGTTACCACCTGAATAATTGCGTTTTCTGTCATGGCTAATTGAAAGACCGATCCATGGTTTTTCCTGCTACTGTAATTCTCTCATGTCAACTCTGATCTAAAAATTAATAAAACAGATTTCCAATAATAATAAAAAAGCTTCACCCATCACCTCTAACTTTCACATGAAATGTAATGGAGAAGAGTTAATCAAAATAATCCCCCTCAGCTACTGTTATTATAAAAAATAAATTATCGAAGACAAAGTAATATCCCATGCCTTCAATCACCAAAGGCTCGTTCACAGAATAACTTTTGGCAGGATTAGAATTACTACCCTCATACACAGATATGCCAATGCAATAACCTGTTACAACACAGGGAATCACCCAGACTTCAAAACCACGGTTTATTGATTTCATTGGCATGTATTGCTTGAATGTGATGCGGTCCTTTATATTTCACCACCAATTCGTCAATTGATATGTATTCCAAAGGACGAAATAATAACGAAAATCGTCTATCTATGTGATCTGAAAAAGATGTGAGTGATGTCTTATAAGACTTCCTATTTCCCGGATAATTTTCACTAGCTCCATGCTTTAAATTAGAGGCACTTGGAAATTGTGATTACTATTCTAATATAACTTTATGATGTGTAGGTTACGGAAAGCTATTGTTATTACAATGTATTGACGGTATTAAATGTATCTGCTAACAGATTCAACTATTGATTGTTTTCTTTGGCATATATAGTAGCCTAAATCAGCAGCAATTTTACTGGAGGTCATGTGGCTTCCCTCAAGTTGAAGACGACATTTGTATTATTTTTAAGAAGAAGAGTTGTCATAGGTGTTTATCAAGTCCCCTTACGCTTTAGGATTCTGTTCCATGTTACAAAAATTTTGTACATACGAAGTAAGCTATCCCTACAAAACTATATACGGGCTACGAAAATCTGAAGTAACAAATTAGCAAAGAAATAGCAACGTTAAACTGCTTTAGAATATCAAAAAGACAAAGATGAAAATACAAAATGTCAATATTTATATATGCCAGCAAGGAAGGTGTTCTGGTATTTTCCTTTTCTTATTAAAGTGTTTCACCGCCACAAAAAGGTTGAGAACCGCTGGGTTACACTTCTATGCATACATATCCTAACATTATTTTGTATTAATTATTAATTAGTAATAGTATGACGTAGTATAAATGCTGAGTATTTCAATTGCATTCATTACGAAATTAATTAAAAATTTCCCACGCTGATAAAACAAATAAAAAGCGTTTATTTAATCCCTGGTTAGCTGGTACTAAAGCCATAACACTTTTAGTAAGCTACACTAAATATTCCCCAGCTTTAATACGACATACTCATACATTTATTGCAGCAATAGAAACGAAACCTGTATATTAAAAAAACAATACGAACTGTTGTGTACATTGTATTATGATTCATTTCTAAGAGAATGTATTTCCACGATCAGGTGAACTTAATTTGAATACGCGAGAAACAAAAGATAAAGATAGCAGGCATATAAATCAATGAAATCTCGTAGCCATAAACGGTTTTCAATGGCACAGTTAAAGAATCGGTCGGGTACAACTTCACAGGTTGCGTTTCCATCACTGCATTTTCCTGATAACTTGGCGGTCGACGGAGCAGTTGATTTTATAAATATGTTAAAGGAAAATTACGAGAAGAGAACGCTGCAATACACGGACAAGAAGCAATCGACTTTCACGGACAGGAGTCAGTTGAAGTACGCAAGAAGGCTCGTTGTTAAATTGGGTAGCGCGGTCATCACAAGAGAAGACGAGCATGGTTTGGCTTTGGGTAGATTGGCGTCCATTGTTGAACAGGTACGTTATTTAGTTCTTTTTCTTGTCATGTACATTTAAGTGATGCTTTTGTGTTATATGCAATTTAACAAGAGAGCATAGAAGCACATAATTACTTTGGAAAATTTTTACAGTAAAATTATACTCTCTCTTGTTGATTTGACTTTATTTTAGATGTTTCATGTTTTTAAATAGAACTGTTTATGTTTTATTGGAAATTTTACATAATTGATAGAACTTTAGGCGAGGTAATTTCTACTTGACACCAACTGCACAGACGATATTTAACTTTTAAAATAGACATAATTTTGTCGATTTGTTTCATGAGATATTTATAGCTTATAACCCCGTATCCATATCAAAATTTTTATTTCAAATAAAACATCTGTAAATCGAGATAGAACACAGCATGTTTGACCTCAACCTTTTGAAGAAATATACAATTTCTGCTTTGATACAAAGGTTTGCAGATATTTTTATAACTTTAACAATGACACGTAGTCCGATAAAATATTTCATATATTATTCAATCGATATGTAGTGCAAATTGCAACTGCAACAATATTTTCTTGTATAACAGATCATAAAAATTCATAAAACTTCCAATAGATATAACTCTATTTTATTCAAATAGTATCCTACACCATTGTATGTCATAAAAATACTATAACAATATGCTTGATATGAAAACTAATAAACTGATGACTACACTGTCGCGTTTTGTAGGAATGCTTTAATAATTGTGGAAAATACTTCAGATAAAATTGGCTGCAATAACGTTTAATTTATTAAGGCTTGAATTTTTTGGTGTTCGTAAACTGTTGATTTTTAAATTAAATAACACTAATTTTTTTTAATAACTGTTTTGAATTGCCTAATTTTAGAATTTGTTTATAATTGTACTCCGCTAGTAGATAGTAATTGTGGAGTCATTTCTTCTTTTTACCTTGACCGTTGCGTTTTCTAATAAAATTCCAACAATAATCTCCCATCTATTTCTGCAACATCTTGATGGAATCTTTCCCCTGTTCATCTCTCATCTTTCCTAAATTAGCAACAAAGAAATCCAAGCGCGACTGAAAAAAAAATTAACTTCGGGCGATGTTCGGTACCTTAAATTTTCATAATTTTTTAGCAACCTATTCCATTCTGCCAGCTCTAAATCACTTATGATACGTTCAAAATTTTTACCATTAAAATTCTTTCCAATTTGTAAACCAACAAATATTTCTGCGCGATCTTGCATCAGAGAAAATTGAAACCTTATCCCTTAAGACAGCAGTTCTTGTTCTTTAAGTGCTTTCACAAACTCGAGCTTTTTATAAATGCTTTTATAATTTCAAATTTTACGTTGATATAGTAGTAGTACTAAAACAAAGCATTCAGGACATTATATGCTGAATATGCAAAACTGCTAATGAGACATTGATGCATATACTGTCGGCATGCCCAAGTAACAAAGTTCAGGCACAATGCGGCATTAAGGATACCTTACTCCGCTATAAGACACCAATATGATATTGATCTCAAACCTACACTATCATACCAAGTTGAAGAGATCCAAACAGTAGTGGAGAACGACCGATGCAAAATCCTGTGGGATTTTTCGTTCTCTGCGACCCAGCCGGTCAGAGCTAATCGACCCGACATGGTGGTGATAGACAAGAATGTCTTTCCCATGCAAAAATAATATCCGAGACAAGATTGCTAAATATCAAGACCTAATTAATCAAGTATATACAACGTACAAGGAACATAAAATAACTATCGTACCGCTAATCATTGGTGTGTTGGGAAGGATTCATGGCTCATTCTTGGAGTACTTGGTAAAGGTTATTCTCAGAAAATGTAGGGTAAATAACATCGCTAGTCAAATATAGAAACATGTCATCTTGGGTTCACTACAAATACTACGCCCATGAAGAAAGAATTAATCAGAATATCAGGAACAATAGCAGGCAAAGAAGACATGCAATCGATGAAGACCAAGTGCCAAAGGGTTCTAGCCGTACTACAACAAAACCGACTAAAACTATTCTCATGCCTCTTATTGGTGGACGAGGATAGCTTCCAGGAATTTATTCGCGAACCGTCGTGGACCAATTGACGTATCTGACGCATTGTATTTTATCTAAAATAGAAACAATACCAAAACTCGTTATCCATCTCACTGAGGGTCTTGTATCTCTGTAGGCAGTCAAGCCGTCGCAGCATCCGCGAGTGCGTGATCAGGATGCGCAAGAGATAAAAAATAATATAAGAAGCAAGAATTGCAAAAAGTAAACGAAGAATAAGAGCAAGACGTACATGGGATAACGCTGTAAGAGAGATTTTGGAAAATAAAGGTAGAACATAGACAAAAGCTACTGTTAGAGAAGGATAGGAAGAAGTTTATGAACCACTAAACGTAGAAGAACAAACATACTCTCTTATATGGTACAGGGGATCTTAGATTATTTAGTTATATATAATATATTCTACTACCTATATCATTATAGTAGCAAAGGCACCAGCATTCATGTAAACTGGATTCATTTCTATACTTGTCCTTTGACAAGTCAAAAAATCATAAATCGTTCAACATATTCGGTTACAACATGTATCTGTTTTCTTTAATTTTTCAGTTTGTTTTCACATGCTATTTGAAAACTTAGTAACTTTTTGTTAGTGTGTCATCATCTAATTCACTATCTATTTACTCACAATCTATTTTTACTACCACCCAAACGTTTAGCAAAAGGATATTCAAATTCTGTTAGCTCTCATAGAAGTCAATACTATCAAAAGATAAATGCACCGTGTGATTAGACATAATAGATTTTGAAATAGCGTATTTGAAGAATTTATGGACAACCACCTCAATACCCAGAAACTTATAAACAATTGTAAATTTGTTTACATGCTATTCCTTATATAGACAATACATGTAAATAATAAATACTTGAATATTGAATTGAAATTTTAATACGGCAGTAATTTCCAATTCTCAGCAACTTTTTCTCGAAAAAACCAACAACTTGATCACTCGGTACAGAATTTTCAAGATTATTGTAACTTGTAGCAGAGATTATGTAAATGCGTGCAACTTTTATTTTAAAGACTTTATAATTTTAAACATTATAGGACAGGAATTAAAAGGCTGTATGCAAACATTTTGAGTGACCCTATAGATAAAACAAATTAACCATTTTAAATTAAACATTTGAATATTGAGTTGAAATTTTACATCTGGCGGTTTTTTTTTATAAAACAGTATAAGATTACAAAATTATTTGCAATAACATTAATTTAACATTAGGTATTTAATCAAAATGGTCAAACTCTATAATTGTGTATTGATTTCTCTTAAAAATTTTTATCTGGCTACTACCGATATTCTTTCCAAAATAACTGATTCTTCGTCATAGTTTTGGGCAATACGTTCGTTCACTTCCTCCGGCAAAAAAGCTATTTCTCTTAGTTAAGGCTGTCAGAAAAAATTGATTAAATAAACTTGTCGTTGTTTCATTGTAGACTTGGCAGGAGTTGCTTTTGAAGATCCAGACATGTTTGCATTTGCTTGATAATTATAGTTCTTCCAGTTAGAACGTTACCTTTGCTATTTTTTTGGTTAGGTTTATGGCTTCCAAGATATCCCATACGTTTGGCACCGACCTACTCTAAAAATGGCATACCTACCACCTGTATCAAATTCTCTGGTAGGTGGTCAAGTAGTCCTTGCCTATTTAACTGATATATTCCACACTTACAAAACACAGAGATTAGATTTTGAACCTTAAGGGCTGCTTAAGGGTTAGAGAAGAGTTCAAATACGAAATAAAACTGGAATCAGTCTGCAAATCTAGCTCCGCAGAACCACAAACTTTTGAAATGGATATAGTCTGCACAGAACCATTGTCAGTAAAGTTGGTCCACATATATTCTGTCTTATATGGGGTTATATTATTTCTGCGTTGCCAAAACTTACCTCTTCAATATATACTTTTTGTTTTCCCGAATCGTTACTAAGAATGGTCGCATTTGTGTTTAAACAATATAAGGCTAGCGAAAATAAAAAAGTAATTTACCAATTAATTACTGCCAGTGGCAAGAATTTTGTGGGCGGTATATAAATTAGAGACGAAGCAGACAATTTTATAAGAATTCAAATTTCCTGTCGAACTAATAAAACATAAAAAAGCAGGATTCAAGAAATCAGATAACGAATCAGAGCCCGAAAAACGAATCGAAAATTACATCGTCTTAAACTACATACATGAGACGTTAAGCATTCAAAGTTAATGAACCGAATCCTTACAGTTAATGAATTGAATGTTTTCTCTACAGCGCAATAGTAGTGATTCTCTTAAAGTCAAACCATAATTGACGTCGGTCTAAGTCTGGGTTCAAATCTTCTTAATGCCTGAAAAAAATCGGACACGTTTCTTCCGTTTTATTTGAAAACAGTCCACATACGGTTAAAGTTGACTTATTTTGCTGCACTTGTGGATCGTATATTATGATGCATGACAAAGTTCCGATATAATATTTTTAGTAACGTAGTTTGTAGCTGTTTGACTTATTGCTTTCTAGAGTTATCCTCTACCTACTAGTTTCTCTTTTCTATGTTCAAAATCAGTGGATACTTTTTAATCTTACTCTGAAATCAATGTCACCATCAAACCTTGCCTAATCTTGTGATAAGTATTTTTTCTATCAAAGCAAATCTATTCTGGTAATCCACAATATCTAATTGATGAACCAAGAATATCTTAAAACTAATATTCCTGACCAAATATATTGCTTTGTTTTGTACTGGATTGTCAACAATATATTTTATACCTAATCTAGCGAAAGGTTTAATTACCGAATATGCAATTTATACATACATATACATATACATACAGTAGAATCAGCATTGCATGTTTTATCTACCACTGATGATTAATTTTCGTTCAGCGTGCACTAGACAACGGAATTGCATCGCTCGACGACAAAACTATTTACCTACTTCCATTACATACCATTTGTATTGATTTAACTTTCCTGTACTCGAGAAGCCCTTACAAAATGCATGCACTCGAACCGTCCGCGGTTGCAATAATTCTTTGAAAATTAAATTCTGGCTTCCATTGTTGCAAGAAATTGGAACGGACAGTGTTAATAAATTTTGTGTGCGCCGTTCTTCAAAAATTTTTCCGATAATATATCGCTTTTTCAGATATATCAAAATCGATATTACCCAGTTCTGCGTTTGCTATTTCATTCATAGTAATGATGAAACACTACAGTATGAATACAAGACAATATGAGCGCTTAGAAGTCGAAAATGATCTCGTATAACATTGTGAGAGGAAACGGTGGCATAAGATCTTAAAAACCAAAAAAATTGCTATAATAAACGATCATGGTATATTGTTGGAATTGCCCTACAAACGAGTACAATATAGAAAGATTAAGTATTAGCAACCAACTATGTGTTTTCGGCCTTTTCGATCTTTGGTTAGTTTCTTGTGTTGTCGTATTTCTCAACGTTTACAACACGTTACGTCGTAGTAAGCCGAATATGGAATCGCTACTAAACTACTAGAGATAGGGACTGACAATCCATGAATTGTCCAAGCTAGAACGGTATCTGCTGTACGGACATGCGTGGTTTAACACCTGGCAACGTTACTTCCGACCTTGCCCATTAGATAGAATGAGGTTAGCATTAATCCATTGTGGGAGGTGTTATACAATATACGTTAAGAGGCAAATTGCGATGAAATTAGGTCCTTGCATTTGGAAGAACGCTGATCAGACCGACAAGGTCAAAACCACGTGGTCCGTTTCTAGTGCTCGACCTTTGTTCATTACACCCGTTTGCAGGGTGATTCACCTATCAGGCATTTTTGGTTTTTTATATTGCGGCATTTCTCGATGTTTCCAATATATTACGGGGGCCGAAAAGTCCCAGGATTTTTAATGAAAACAAGTGTCTTTTGGGCAAAGTTCTGTTTGCTTCTTAACATAGTTGTCTTCGAGGGCGACACACTTGAAAGTGAACTTCCAACAATTCCTCCCTTCCGTAAGTCATAAACAAAAATTATGCCATACGTATCTCAAAAAATGAAGGACCTTCCTGGCCAAACAATGCTCTTTTAGCCGCTTTGACCGGCTCTCCAGCCACTCTGCAGACCGTCTATTAGACTCAGGCGTATAGTAATGGACCTACGTTTCGTCAATCGTTACAAATCGTCGAGAAAAGTCTGCTCAATTATAGTGCAACAACACCAAGCTGGCCTTTGTATCATCAACGCGCTGCTGTCTTTGGTCGAAAACCAGCAAACGCGATACGTACATGCATAGTAGCTTATTTCCGAACCTTTTTGTGCCGTACCTCGTGTTGATTTAGTTTCCCAACGACTGGTTTTCTTGCTGACGGGTTGCTCCTTGTATATGTTATCTACAGATGATCTTCTTCTTATATTGTCTCCAATTAATGGGTGCCACATATTTTTGAATTTCGGTCTTAGCGCGCATACGGGGTTAGCTGCTATCGACATGTAAGTTGTTTCGCTCAGCTGTCTTTTGATATGGTGATCCTACTTGATTCCTGATCATTTCATTTGATTCTGTAGCCTTCTTTTCAAGCATGGTTTGCAAGACGCAATTTTTCTGTTTTCCTTAGTTATACCATTCTCTTCAGTTTTTTAGATCATACTTGAGGAGGTCTGCCAATTTTTCGAATGTATGCTCTCGACACTGGACATCGCATACGCAATCTTTCATATTCCAACTTAGATTGTCTGGTTGTGTTTCAATTAGGATGGACCTATTGGTGTTAGTTGTTTTCCTTTCACGTCTCATTTTGCAGTTGTTGCTTACTACTCAGATTTTTCAGAGAGATTCCTGACATTTGAAATCACCATATGTTACCTTTCTGCTCTTCTTCCGGATGCTTCCTTTGACAATTTCTTGTGTGTGTATTTATTCAGTTACAATGAGTGTTTATCTTTTATTCTCTGATACATTTCCATTTCTAAGTCAATAAAATAATAATCAACTAAGTCAATTTATTTCTTCGTATTGCACAATTCTCTTATCCCATCTAAGACCAATTTAAAAATTACTGAAGACAACCTACTTGTGGACGCTTCAATTATGTACAGTCACCTCAATTAATTACATTTATTTCTTCGGGAATGTCTAACTGAGTGCATCTAATGAGAATCACACACCTTCTTAGTCAAATTCTTACTTCAAGTTTATAAATACTGCATATAATTCATTATAGAGTATCATTCACGTGATGCTCAATAAAGATATTGTAATCAAGTATCCTAGGACTGTAATAAGAAGAAAATTATCTTACTGGTTTTCACGCAATTTGCATTGGTAAATAGACATTGCATCACCCATAATCATTCTTTGTGTTTAGTTTAGATAAACATAACTTTATTAACTGAATATTATTGTGTATTAATGATTTGTTTTTGTATATATATGTCGTTATCAAATTTATTTACAAACAAATATGCACTTACGATGATCGCTCCAGTATTTGAAATAATTGCCAAATTTTGCAGATTTTAAATTAAATATTTTTAAATAATATTTATCATGATTTATTTATTACTGTATATACTACTGTGACTGGCTCCTCTACATAACATATTAAAAAGTATTACGAAGCTAAAATCTATAGCTTGTAGGTATATGATAATACTATTACTTCATAAAAATTTAAGATTTGCCAACCATCCTGAAGGTGCACAACATTATAACTCGAAACTAATTGAATTAATATATGTACATATTTCCATTCAAGTTATTGTTTTAAATGACTGGATACTATTTTTGCTAACATTCGTGTGAATAATGTAGATTAGTGGTGCAGATACGGATACAGCAATTAGCAACAGGAAATTGTTTTAAAAACTTCACAGTTTAATGCCATCCTATGTAGTGTGACAATGAATGATGGATCTGACCTACAGTTTGTTAAATTATAATAATGGTAAAGAATATTACGTCAACATATTAATGCTCCAAATGATTTACAGAAGGTGTGTACTATTTGTAAATAAATAGCTTATTGTGAGGGGCACATAATGTATTACATGTTCTACTTGTTTCGATGTACAAAAAATGTAATATTTTTATTCAGATAAGAACAAAACAATAACTGTTTTTTTTGACCGGAAATTAAAAGCAATAGTATACAGTTATTAAGTAATAATCCAGTTTCTAAATAAGTTCTTAGTCAAATGATAAATTCTACATTAAAATATCTTGTGTCTGCTGCGATAGACGTACGAGTAATCTTCACTAGGTCAAGGTCTTAATGGATCACATCCCTTATTTAGGTACAAACTACGTATCACGTTACAAAAGCTGACATAGAAGATTGAAAAAGTATACATGTGTGATTTATACATAAGCGGTTAATGGTTATTTGTACAGTATAACTTAAAATGAAAAAGACCAACAAAGCAAAAGAGATTACCTGAAATGTATTATCGATATATACAGGGTAATAGTAAAATAATTACTATTGATCCATTCTACATAATATTGTAGTTAGATAAGTCAAAATCAAGCTTAAGCCTAACGTACAAAAAAAGACAAAAACTTAAAAGCAAATAATCTGTCACAGATACAATGAAACTGGTTCCATCAAAGTTCTACCTTTCATTTACTTAACCTCAATATTTGAGCAAATTCAGGAGGAATGCATGTCCCGTGCACAGGTTTTCCGTTGGTTTGACCGATTCCATGACGGTCGTGAGGACCTTGCAGACGATTACCAAGAAGCATTCTTCGAAGCGACCGCTGTGTGTCTGCGAGACTCGTCAAAGAGGAAATTGGGATACCGAAAAGTACTGTCTATCGAATTTTAACCGAAGATTTGGGCAAACACGAGCTCTGTACGCGCTTCGTACCACACTCTCTGATAGACGATTCGAGAGTTCAAATTGCAAAGACATTTTAAAAATATCCCAAAGGAATTCGGCAAGCATGTCAGCTATTGTTACTAGTGATGAAACGTGGTGTTTTCAATGCGAGCTAAAAACAAAATGTCAGAGTGCGGCGTGGAAGTCCCCAGAAGAGCCAAGAGAGAGAAGAGCTCTTTCAGAAGAGCAAAATCAAGACAATGTTGACCGTTTTTTTTCAATTCAAAGGGAATTGTTCACAGCGAATTCGTCCCAGGTCAGACTTATCTGGGAGTTGGACAGCGCTGGTGGGCCAGAATTCGACCGAAATATCCAGATACAGGCAGTTGGTTGTTGTTACACGACAATGCATCATCGTACAAAGCCATCACGGTACGTGCATTCTTTACCAAAAAAGGCATCAATGTTATCGATCATTCATCGTATTCACTTGGCTTGGCACCGTCCGGCTTCTGGTTATTTCGCAAACTGGAATTGGTGATCGTTTTGATACCATCCCGGCAATCTAAGACTTAGACCGTCATATTAAACGCCATTTCAGGCGATGAGTATAAAAAAAGCGCCGAAAATTTTTTTGGACGTTTCCTGCACTACATTGACTCAGAAGGAGACTATTTTGAATAAACAAAAATAAAAAATCAAAGTTATAAACGCTTTGCATTTATTTAAACCAGTATCATTGGATCTGGGCAGCCAATGGGAAGATCGCTTCGTCAGCATTTACATCGGTATGTCTGTCGAAGACGAACACGTTCATACAATGAGGCGACACCCTCACTCAAAAATTCACTCTCAAACGAGTGAGGGCAAGTAACGTCCTGCAACGAAAAGTAAAAAAGCTGACATACCAATATTATATCAAAATAGCAGAACAAGCCATATACTATATGACGGTTAATTTATTGACTATGGTTAACTATAGATAACAAGAACGTTAATAGTTGCAAATTAAATCAAAAATTCCATACATCCGACAAAGTATTTATCTATGTTAATTATATAAAAGCTTTCTTTGATAATAGTATTAATTCTTATTGACAATTCTATTTAGTTATAGTATGCTGTGTTTCCCATATTGTTGCTATACAATTCGCTTCTAATCATCTTTAAGTAATTAACGCACAATAATCTGCTAATTCCAAATAGAAATAGACGTGTACATGTAAATCTACACAAACGTTCAGTAATTACAATTATTGCTACGTTCTATTTCAATATTTAGAATAGTACGGTTATGTAATTACGGCAACATTCAAAACAACACAAGAGGAGGAAACAAACACACAGCAAATTTCATATTGAGGTATCAGATATAGTAGGTATAGAAAATTAGCACTCAGTTTCGTCGCTAATTACAACCTCAATAGATTTTATGCAATTACGTTGCATAGCCTAAATAATTCAAACATTCTTGATTTTTAATTGTAACATCACCTTGAAAAATATGCAGCGAATTATTCTCGGAACTGGAGTAAGATGTAACAACAGTAAATTCTGTAACATACTTTCATGTAACGCAATTTACGCATTTTTTCACGCTAAAAGATTAATGTGGCTTGTATATATGTATGTACAGTATTTTAAAAACTGTTTCCCCTGATACTAGAGGATGACGTCTAACAAATATATTACATTTTTAGGTTGCGGAATGTCAGAACGAGGGCAGAGAATGTATTATGGTTACCAGCGGTGCCGTGGCGTTTGGAAAACAGAAATTAACGCAGGAATTATTGATGTCTTTGTCCATGAGGGAAACACTGTCTCCTACCGATCATACAAGAGAGGTATGTGTGATATTTTACGCATTAATAGTTAATGAAATTCTTTTAGTTTTCTTTGTTCTGTCAGTAGACTTCTTTAAAGATAGCACTAAATGTGAAAAAGCTTTAATATTAATTCCGTTAAAACGTGATGAACTTAATTTAATGTTCTTCTCATGTCATAAGTAAAGTATCATGTAACATTAGCTTTTTGATTCCAAATATAGTCCACATGAAATTCGGAAGAAACTAGAGCAAAATAGATGCAAATTGCATTTAGTATTACTTTACTTTCACTTTATGTTTCATTGTATGTAGTTCATGTCAAAGTATTACTGCCAAAAAAAGACCATCCCATCATTCGGCTTACTGTTTTTTTTACCATTCCCCCATTTCTTCGGTGTGGTGCGGTCTCAAGTGTAACTGGTCCTTCTCCATGTAATCTACTATGGTACCTCGGTCGCTATTAGGTTATTCATCATACTCATGCGTTAAGGTTCCAGAGTCCCTAGCCTAGAACTCTAATATTCTTCCAGTGATGTTTTGATACTTATAAATTTCGTACTCTTTGGATAATTGTTTGCGTCCACACTTCGTATTTACCATTTCTTCTTTTTTCTGCCATTGCCTGTTTAATTAGACTCTGGAGGCACTTCATTATATCTCCCTTGAAACTTCATTCTGTCCTTAGGGTTGGATATTAGTCGTTCGACCCTTTAACTATGCTCATGATTTGAGGGCCTATTCTGCCGCTGGATTTAACAGGATGCGGATCTCTTCCCATGTGTCAGTGACTGTTGGCAACAATTAGGGCTTTTGTTGCAAAGGATGGCAATAAAATGCTAGGATTAAAGATCATCTGGTGTTGTAGGAATGTTATCGGCAACTTTTACATTTCCTCGTCGATTTCTAAATCAAAAACGTTGTCGAGATATAGCACTCTAACCAATGAACAAGTAGATTTGTAGATCTTCTGGCTTTTGCTAAAGCTTCGGCTGTCTGGGTTTGTAGATCCTCTTTCAAACACCCGATCGAATAATCCTATCTTGTTTCCGCTACCGCTCTGAGTAAGTTATTCTATTGAATTTCCGAAAACTTCTGGTAAAAATTTGCGAAAGCTGACCACACTAGGAAACTATATAGTAGAATAGACCTCAGGATGGGAGTATGAAGCTGATTTCTTAAATTCAACGAGTTGCCAGTGAAAATAATTGGTATCTATATATGTATTTCTTCCTGGGAGAAGCTTGTTTTACCAGATGATTTTGAGTCGATCTTTGGGCTTTCTACGCTGCCGCTTGTTCTGTGGTCGGAGGCAGTCCTCCGGGCCTACATTGCAAAATGTTCACCTACCATCTTCACCTACATAGAGCAGACAGTACCACTGTCCATGAGGGCGAACAAGATTTCGCCCGTTTTCAGCTTCAGTGGGGGGTACTTTGTGTAACGGAGGGATTGTAAAAACTCTCGTTCACAAATCGAGACAGGAATTATCTCGCTGGTTTGTGGACGCCTCTAAAAAACCTAACGGCACGGGAATTGGTGTTTGGAAAGATGATGAAACCGAGGGTGAAGCTTTTAGCCTAGGAAGCTCTGCGTCCATCTTCCAAGCCGAAGTAAACGCGATGCACACCTGCGCAGAAGACATATTAAATTGCCCGCAGGTTAATGGAACAGTGGAAATCCTCTCTGAAAGTCAGGCTGCCCTTAGAGCACTGCAGGCTGTCAGGTTTGACTCCGAGGTAGTACTATACTGCCATAGGAGTCTTGTAAAACTGGCGGAACGTCACAACACCACGCTGAGATGCGTACCAAGTCACTCTGGAATCAGAGATAGTAAAATGTCTGACAAATTAGCTAGAAGTGCCTGTGAAGGACAACTCGTGGGTCTAGAACCTAGATGTGGGAACTTCTACGGCAGCATCAAAGCCTTTGTCAGATCCGAACTCGCTGCTATGCATTGCTCCCATCGGAATGCACTTGCCGGCATGAGACACGGGATTCGCCCGTACGAGAAAAAATGCGTAAGGCAGTCTCTATGAGCAGGGTCAGGCGGAGGTTAACCACAGGAATCTTAACCGGTCACTGCGCATTGAACAAACACCTGCATCGCATGGGCATAGTAAACTCTCCCCTATGTAGAAACTGTGGGAATGCGAAGGAAACTCCAATCCATCTTCTTGCCGACTGCTCGACAGTGAACAGGTAGAGAGGAAGTTACTTCAGGGTCAGGCGTCTGGACGATCCCGGAAGTTGCGGACTTCTTTGTCAAATGCAACTTGGTTAAGACGAGTAAAACAGCACGGGGGCACAATAGGTCTTCCTTATGGCCGAGCTTGCCTATACGATTCTTCCGCCCGTGCAGTCCCAAAAAAGAAAATGATTTTGACGTATTAACTAGCTTCCGATCCCAGACAAAACCGAAATATTTTGCAGTACGACTCCTGAGAATTTTCTCGCGTACAACAGAAATTGCTTCCGCGAGTTTTACCTCATAACGAATCACCACCATACACTTCTAGATGTTAACTGATAACTTCCACTGATTCAACAACTCAATTACATCATCTGTGGTTCTCTGAAGTCTCCGATAGAGGAAAATCTAATTCCTATTAGTTAAATATATTGCGGCGCTATCTGCATAAACAGGTCAATTACAGTTTTAGAACGATAATAAGGCCGCCATACGCATTAAGAGCAACTGAGGACCAAACATTGAAACTTGTGTAACCCCTGATCCTACCGAAAGTTATCGTAACAGTACGTTTGTATTCTTCACCCGAAAGGTTGCGTTGGAGCAATAAGATTCGTTATATATCTGTGGAATTACTTCATGTTTTAATTTCGAGTATATATGAGAAAAGTAAAATGTTTTCGTCATTACATCTTAGGTTGTATAATGGAAAAAATATATACTGGAAAAATTTTTGAACACTTCATCAATCTCATCATCAAAAATAGCGAAAGTCTCAGCATCGAGCCTTGAAGGACACCAATTACGGTTACAAAACGTCTAGATACAGTATTATAGCATAAGACGTTTTGACTTCTATTATGTACTTACGTAGGATTAAAACAAGTTATTAGTCATTCCTCTTACACCATACCTTTCCGGTTTACGTAAAAGAAAATTTTGCAAACGAAATAAAATTAAAGAATATATATTTAAACTGGTGTCACAAATCCAAAATCTGTATTGCTTTTCTGATATTCGATTTTGTTTCAGGATGCTGGTACATTATTGGAACCACGAGCAGCCGCAGCTGTAGGGCAATCCGGACTCATGTCTTTATACGATGCAATGTTCTCCCAATACGGTGTTAAAATCGCTCAAGTACTCGTTACAAAACCCGATTTCTACAACGAGGAAACCAGAAGGAATCTTTTCAGCACATTATCAGAATTGATTAGTCTTAATATAGTGCCAATCATCAATACGAACGACGCAGTATCACCTCCACCTCAAGTAGATGAACCCATTGGTGGAAAAAGTGGGAAACGCGGTATCAGCATCAAAGACAATGACAGCTTAGCAGCCATGTTAGCAGCTGAAGTTCAAGCTGATTTTCTTATATTAATGTCGGATGTAGATGGGATCTACAATAAACCTCCATGGGAAGAGGGTGCTAGATTAATCCATACATTTACATCCGATATGAGGAATACTATTCAATTTGGTCAAAAATCTAAAGTTGGTACCGGTGGTATGGATTCTAAGGTGAATGCAGCAACATGGGCTTTAGATAGAGGTGTGAGCGTTGTTATATGTAATGGTATGCAAGAAAAAGCTATTAAAACAATCCTGAGCGGAAGAAAAATTGGAACTTTCTTCACGGAAACTAATCTAAGCGGAAGCATACCTACAGAAGTCATTGCTGAAAATGGTAAGTTAAAATTCAATTTAATAGCAAATCGGTTCATCACATATTAATACAAAACACGTTTGATCTCCTAAGTTTAATTTATTTTAATTCTTACTGAATAAGGAAGATTATTTTCATGTTATCAGGCGAAAATACTGCCTGTTCAGTTTTATTCAAAGCAATTTTCAGTAGTAATGTAAGAATGGCTCATCAAAAAACTTTCTTTATGCGAGGGAATACGAATAACTTGGAAAGTTCTGTATTTTCCGTCGAGCGCAACTTAAGGTCAATGGAAGAATTCCCATTGAGCGTGTAACTTTCGGTGTAAAACGGGCGCAAATTCAACATTTAAAATTACGCTTTGAACTTTGCAAGATTAAAATGTAGAAGTAGAGATGTTTGGATATAATAATGTTAATAGTATAAGTACAGCGGAAAAGTTTTGTATAAGAACAGCCAAATGGACTTCAAAAAGAACTTAATTTTTTATCTAAACTCACGAACACAATATGAAATGCTGTTTAATCAATTTTTTTGAATCAACTACCACACAGTGCTACCTAGCCCTGCCTTGCACCCAAAAAAATTTTGCATTGCTACCTTCAAGTTAAAACATTGGAAAGAAGAACAAATGAAACAATGGAGTAGGACAAACCATAATGCAGGAAGTGCTCTCTTTATAACTAACAATTCCTAACAATAACTTTGTCTAGAATGACCCCTTCAAAAATTCGTCTAGACAAATTTGTACTACAAAGCAACAATCTATGTGTAAAACTGTGCCAAGAAGATGACTTCTTTTTCTTCGAACATAAAACTATTTGGTTCTTCTAAAGCAGCATTTTAGCGAAATTTAAGCACACTTGAAAACTTCTACGATGCAATAAAACAGAGTATTAGTTTTTTGAATAATTATTTACACTAATGCTTTCACAATGGAGTTAAACTGAATAAATGTAAAACTAAACGAGTCAGAACCTTTTGCAGCTTTAACGAAAAACAACACAATTATTCTTTCCGACTCCCATTATAATTAAAGCTATTAACAAGAACTTAACGCTATCGATTAGAAAAAGCTTTAAAATAGCGGTGATCAGTGAGCAACGGCACGATTTGTGAAAATTTCATGATTAGTTATTGTGCTTTTGTCACATTTCTGATATCCATTAACTTCCATTAGAGCTTAGTAGAAGTTTCGGAGCGCCTTTTCTTGTTACTTGATTCTGAAGTAGTACAATACCACTCGTATGACCCGTTGACACCGCTTCTTCAGAATAATTGCGCAAAACTGCATAGCACGAAACAACGTTCATTTTTTTCGCGTTTTAAATTGGTTCAGTCTTTATAAGAACACAGAAATCGATTAATGCTTAACTAAATGTTCGTATAAAACGTGATAACAAACCTTTGAAATATTTGAATTTATAGTGAGGTATCATCGACCACTGCTGTTGAAAGTCTCGGTTATGTTCTGGTAGATAATAAAATTAACGAATTCGTCAGCGAGTGAAATCCCAAATATTACACCAAGCTGCAGCTTTAGCTACTTTTAATGTGGTTCTCTCCCACATTATTCTTAAACAAAATTTACATAGCTCCGCTTATTCTGATTAATATACCAGTATATTTATACAACTTGTATACATTGCATATTATAGATGGAACATTAAACTTGAGTGGATTGCATTGCTTTGTTGTCGAAATGAATGTATTCTGTAATTGTATTCAGCATAACATTTACATTCATGGACTTCTATGAATATATAGATATTGTCGCTTGTTATTACTTTGTAAATATAACATTATTGCTTCAATTACTTTGAAAGAAACATCGGTTTTCTCATATCTGTTTCGTTGCACTGCACCACTTACTACCTTTTAACGCAACAACTGTTAACACAAACATAATTTGTTGATTTAGTTTTAAATATCTATAATAGGCAGTATATATAAATACATCTAAATGTTATATTATTATTGTGCGTCATATTTTAATGTAAAATACTAATTTTATACTAAGGGCGCAAAAAATAGAAACTCAAACACTCCTTTGCACACGTAACAAAAACCTTTTTTCTCCAATTGCAGTAATGTAAAACTGTAGATTAATTTAACGATTCTAACGCTCTTCAAATTTTTTGAGGACAAAAATAAACGCCAATATTGAGGTAATTTGCTCAATATTGGCGTTCTTTAAGTAATTGTTTGTAGCTTTATTTGCTACGTTTCGGCCAACACCGGCCTTTTTCAAGCTAAAATTTCAAAATAAATTAACAACGTTAATATTATAATACATTGTATACTGTACTATAGATTAATATGAATTAAAAAAAAAACCTTACTTACGACTTGCAAATTTTTGGATACCAATGGAATCCAGTCATGCAAACAAAAACCTAGAGGTGAATAAAACGTTAAAACCATCAAAACTTTCGTCTGCTAGAAGCTACTCTCAATATCAAAGAAAATATCAAAGTTCCAGAATTCCCGAAAACTGTACCTTAGCTGAAAAATAAAAACGTTGAC
Source organism: Holotrichia oblita (assembly GCA_023690525.1). Taxonomy (NCBI): domain Eukaryota; kingdom Metazoa; phylum Arthropoda; class Insecta; order Coleoptera; family Scarabaeidae; genus Holotrichia; species Holotrichia oblita. Next base: position 19,023,352 of record CM043020.1, on the reverse strand, counting down.
TACCGTGAAAAGTATCAAAAGAAGATATCAACAAATTTATACAGGAAGCCGGTGACAGCAGCTATTCACGAATGAAGGTGAACGCAGACTGTCACCGGATCGAATTAGTTAAAATAAAGGTAACAGATAAGTATAGGGTATAAAGATGCTTTATAGATTATTAGTGCGCCTGATTTAAAAACTCATTGTGAGAAGACTTATACTCTTTCGAATTTGGAAAACATTGAAGTGGTTCGAAAACATAAAGCCTTACATCCACCGTTTGCTTCAAGTTAGCGTTTTTTTTTTCTGAAAAGCAGGAAAGGTAGATGTGTGAATAAAAACTTTGATAGTAACAAAATCGGCGAAATACCTTGCTTGATTGCAAAGTGGTTATTGGTCACTATTTAGAAGAACCTTTACCACGCTTCTAGCAAACTCATGAGGTGACATCATATCCATTAAGCAGCACGGTGAGTGGAATAGTTTCATCATGCATTCATGTGTAAACAACAAAATTGAAATTTCTAAGACAATTCAATCTTCTACACAAGAAAACATTCAAATTTATGAATCTTCTATTTCCACTTTTGATGTTTTCTTAAGTATTTTGAATTTAAACCAACTCCCAATGAGCGAACAAACAAATCAATCTGCAGGATTATTATTATTATTCAGATAAGTAATAAAACTCTATAATATTTTTGATAAACTTCTTGTCCTCTAACGTTGTAATTTCTTGCAAAAAAAATCTTTTTTAAACACTTGCAAAATGACACACTTTGCATAGTGAGATTCATCAAAACAAAAGCGTCACTTTTTTGACAATTGGAGGAAAATGTAAATTTGTATTAACAGAAGTGCTTTATTTATGACGTCATTATCGTTACGTTTACAAATATTCAATTGTATTTAACCGGCTGTGGGCATAGGTGATGTTACACGTTACAGAGCACATGAACTTTTAAAATGTATTCTTTCAAATGGTTCCAGCTTAAGGAGATTTGGTTTACTTGCAAAATACCAAAAATGAAAAGAAAAATTACAAAAATATATACAAGTTTCGTTCTCTTTCAAACTTTCTCATATAAAATAAAAATAGCACAGATAAATATCCTCTCCGACGCTAGAACATGAATATTTATAGGCTACGTAACAGGTTATGACGCATACGTATCATAGCTGATACGAGGAAAGTAAAAAATTCTACTATTTAATCCAGTTAATTATGTTCACATTCAGGCCATAAAAAAGCAGAGGAAGCTTGAAAAATAGGTAAAGTGTGCTTTCAAAGGTTCCAGCTTAAGGAGGGTTGGTTTACTGCATGCATTGGTACCTACTCAGCCAAACAAATGTAATTCTGTTGATGAATATGTCAACAAAATTATTACGACAGTGCATAAGAAGAATCGTAACATTACTGCTTACAGGGAACTAATTTTGTCATGGAATCTTTCGTAATTCGGCTAAAGTTCGTATATTTGTTTAATAGTTTATGGCTCCTGTATTTTGGCCACATTATGGATCAAAGATATTTCATAAGCTAGGAGAAGAAAACGCCAAAAAATTGAACAGGATAGGTTGCTTTTAATACATTTTGTTTTTATTGTTTATATATTTATTATTTTTATAATAGATGGAATGAAATAAAAAACCATACTAAAATTCCTAAAGATACATTCGTTGAGGGCTTAAGTATCATTCTCGACTCTCAATATTTCCTTTATAACAACCATTATTACAAACAACTTTTTGGCACCCCTATGGGGGATCCCATTAGCCTCATTTTGGCAGATTTAATAGTAGACACGATTTTTAATGAAGTACTTAACAACATCAATTTTCAGATAGTCTTTGCTGCCACATATGTCGATGACTCCTTTCTTGTACTACGTAGAGATAAGGTTGGTTGCATCCTTGATAAATTCAATTCCTTCAATGATAGACTTGTTTTTACGTTAGAAGTATAAACCAACAGTAAATTACCGTTTTTGGACGTTTTAGCCATTAATACAGGTAATCACATAGTCACTGACCTATATTCCAAGTCTTCTAGTTCTGATAGACTACTTAATTATCATTCCAACCACCCTTTACATCAAAAACTAAATCTAATAAAAAATTTTAAAGATAAAATCTTAAACATATCACATACAGATTTCCAGATTAATACACAATAACTACCTCATAAAATTAATAAATAGGCTTTTATTTAGAAACAATCATAGACCCAATAATAAATGTATCAATGAACTCACTACTTTTAGTAGAATTATTAATGTTGACCCATTGAGCAAAAAACTAGTATCCATCTTAAACGGAAAAAATAACAACAATCACAAAATGGTTCTTTATAATGTTAATTCTTTGAAACGTCTTCACATTTTTCATAATTTAAAAGATAAAACAGATACTACTACATTGGTTGATGTTGTCTATAAAATCAATTGCAACAATTGTGATAAGTGTTATGTGGGACAAACGTCTCAAAATCTCGGAAAACGTATAAAACAGCATCAATATGACATTGCTATAAATAAGAACACTACGGGTTTGTCCCATCATAGCATTGACACTGGACACAAGTTTAAATTTAATGAAACTCAAATACTAGATGTTGAACACAATATGAGGAAACGTTTAATTTCTGAAATGCTACATATAAAAATGAATAACACATGTAATTTTAAACATGATGTCAATAATATTAGTTAGATATTCAATTTACTTCTACAAGGTCGTTGACGCTCTGTGTTTAGGAATTTTTCGCGTTTGTTCGTTTACCATCACTATGTTAACCCTGCTTAAGCACCTCACATTTCTGTCACACGTGCACATATTTTCAAAAGTGTGCTAGCACTGGTTCAGTTACGACTCTCCTAGAACAAAACATTTGTTGCAATAATTTTATAATTGTTTAATAATCTCGTCATTTGGTATTTTTTGAAGAGATGTCATTAATATATTATCAAACAATTGGACTACTTAAATTATTTGACATGGTTTCTGAGTAAATTTGTTGATTAGTATGTACCCACTTTTTAACGTAAATATTTTTTATACACTTACATTGTTTCTCTTTGTTGTATCTCGTCATTAATGTTCATTAATTTAGGTTTTAATATCTTTGTAGCTAGAAAAAGGTGCGGGTTTGCACCGAAACGTCGTAATAAAACACAAAATGTATTAAAAGCAACCTATCCTGCTCAATTTTTTGGCGTTTTCTTCTCCTAGTTTATATACATCGAGTGTTAAATTATTTGGTTGATATTTCATAAGACGTACATAATTAGGGATATTTCTAAGCAAGTACCAAGTGTGAGCTAAAATTTTCCATCCTGAAAGTAATCTATATATCATAGAAACTCAAAACCTTGATTCATCTGATCTTTCGTTCAAGTCCCTGTAGCTTCGATAAGAAAAAGTTGTATTTAAAACTCCTAATTTTGACGAGACGACTCTTTTAGAGTCTCGTAAACAACCTTGTAAGCATATTATGAAGCGATAAAAATAACAGACATAAGGGTATATACAACCTAATTCAAGGGAATAAGGTAAGAAAGATTAAAATAACATTAATATCTGAAATAATTTTAAAGATAGTTCAGTAATATTGGAATGTAGCAGATTTTCGTCCACTATGTCGCATCACACCTCGCTATGCATTATAGATTATCAGTAACGCGACAATGGCAGTTTTGTCTGATGATATCTCGTTCAAAATAAAGCAAAATTCGTCATCATCTTTCAGCTCATGGACAATATACTATTTTGCTTTTTCATAATTTATAGAATACATTTACTTAGAGTAGTCTTAGAGTCGCCTGTGTTTCACATTGAAGGACTCAGTTAATTCTCTATAGCTGCGCACCCTGTCCATAAATCCTACTATGCAACTCCTTCTGCATTTAGTTTAACCACTTACCATCAAGTCACGAATTTAAATGCTCAATTAATCTACTATCTATATTCTATGGTATAAGATGAACACTTGCAACTTATTATCGTATTGATTTACATTGAAAATTAATTAGATGCATTACAGCACTTTAGCTAGAAACGTCGGCCAATACTTCGTTAGAATAAATATTTGGAATATCATAAAAGCAATCTACCTAACTTAAAAATGTAATCTACAAAAAAATAAATGGCAAAACGCGGCGCTTAAAACGTAATGCTATTCCATATTCAGCGGGAAGGTAAATATTTACTGTTGGAAGTGACATTTTTATATACCCTAATGCGGTAAAATCTTTCGCAAAAATTTATTTAGCCGAGCCCGGCTTGCAAAAATTAAGAATGAATCAAATAAATGAATTTACTTCGCTTTTGCTTTTCCTCTTTGTATTCGTACACAAAGATAGTCCTATATTTATTTTGGATTATACAATACTAACACAACGGAGACATCGTAATATATTTTGGGTTAGAAGTTGAATGTAACCGCTTAGATGCCCAAGTCGCTGGAAACAAGCCACATACTTGCTGAAATTGTTTTCTTTCATTTTACATTTATACAGGAGAGAATACGACAACGTTCACGTGTTGCGTATCTTACCTCGGTTGTAACGTTACGCGCCAAAGAAAAATGGCAATATATATGGTAATGTGAAACCCGTAATCGCGGTAATTTAAATGTGTCACATTTTGCAAGTTGCTCCAAAATTTCCCGTCTGCTAATAAATAACAGGAAACTCCGCTCGTATCACTTTACGAATGAGATACTACAACAAGTTAGCATCTTACCAGGACACTTTTAAAACTTTTCGGCGTATTTTGTATTTAAGCCCGTTAAATGTGGAACGTTTTTGGGGGAAATTCTATAAAACTGCAAAGCAGGAAGATATGGATTTAACGGATATACTTTTGAGGTGAGTCGTTCCTTTAAACTTTGTTGTACTCGTATATAGCTATCAATAATTTTCAGCTATTAAGTTTGTGGAATTTCCAAACCGAAATATAAAAATACTGTAAAATATCCCTGAAATAGATAAGACTAGAGAGCTGGTTATATTTGTTTCTGCCTACCAAATATTAAACATTTTTTATTGGTGAGTGCAGCTGCAGTAGCTTCCCAAGCTGTCACTGCAGAAGTATCAATCTAGCTATAGGTACATACATTGCTGCAAAAATCACTGACAAGATTCGCGGTGATAATGCAGATTTGATTACTTCTCAAAAGATCATCTTCGTTTTCGTTTGGTTTAATTCGAATTTTTTAAATATTAAGTCATTTACAAAAAAATTAATAACTGTATCTAATATAGTCTATTAATGTATCTATTTTGTGACCTTTACGTACTTATAGGTCAATAAAACAACAATTTATTATATACCAATTTATTCCAGAACATATAATATTATGTTTTCGTTAAAGACTTCTTCAGTGGAAGAAATTGACATTTAATATGTGTGAAAATACTAATAATATAAATGGCCATGCCTATCAACAAAAATATCTAAAAAACAAAGAATTAATTGATATATCAAATTTTAATTACATTCGCAAAATAATCTTTTTTTTATAATTATTTTCCTCTTTTAAAATTGTAGTGTTTTGAAAATCAAAATTATGTCGTCCATCTTTAGAGTGCTAATAGCCGTTTCAGCGGTGACGTTATGTGTAACAGTGTATTGGTGATTATAAATTTGTTTCTTTAAATATTGTTTGGTTTGTCCAATATAACACTTATTACAATCTTTGCAATCTAATTTATAAACGACATTACTTTGGTTATCATGTTTAATGGGTGTTTTTAAATTAGTGAATAAGTGTCTATTGTTGGTAGGTAGAAAGTTATATGAATGTCTGATTTTTTTAATTCGTGTTTTATTGTGTCACTTAAATTGTTTATGTATGGTATAGTGTGGTATATGTTATGATTTGATTTTGTACCTATGTTATATATTTTATTTATTCTTTTTGTGATTAATTTATTATAAAACTCTTTAGGATAACTATTTTTTTCTAGTATTGTTCTAAATTTGCTTAAATTTTCTTTTCTAAAATCAGGGTGAGCTAATTTGATAGCCTGATCTATTAAACTGTTAATTACGCTTTTTTTAATTTACCGAAGTGTTTGAAAAATAGTTTAAACGCCTACTAGTACTAGTCTCTTTAATGTGCCAGTTTGTTTTTATGTGCATGTTATCATGTATTATCTTTACATTTAAAAAATTATAGAATTTTGAATTGCTCTTTCGAAAGTAAATTTTAACCTATCATAATATATGTTAAATGTGTGCAGAACATGTTCAATTTTATCATTTGGTATGCAGCATATACAATCATCTACATACGGCTTATAAAATTGTACATGACAATAAACAAAAAATGGAATTTAATTCAAAATTATATCAAAAAAATAAATTCATGTTGGCTTCCAAAATTTGCTTAAATTCAACATATTTTCAGTACAACGACACAATATATACACAAATATTCGGTACACCAACCGCTTCTCCATTATCTGCTGTTATAGCAAATTTAGTAATAGAGGACTTAGAGCAGGTTTCACTTAACAAATTAAACTGTCATGTTTAATAAATAATAAATTGTTGTTTTCTTGACCTGTAAGTGGAAATATTGCAGGAATTGAAAGATATATTCTGTTGAAGTATTAAAATTTTCATTACTAGCTACTCGAGGAAATTGAAAAGGACTCCTATACATATACAGATATGCGAAACCACAATTTAATCTAGTTTTAATTAAATCAGAACTGAACCCTCGTCGATTGTTAGTCCACGGTACCCTTTGTATCAAAATTCTAAAATAATCGTGGAAGCTGTTGTGCCACACTAACTGCAGCAGATTATAGTATATACGTAAAATTTTAATTAGAGTTGTGGAGAAACGATAAGTACTACAAACCGCAAAATTGAAACCCACATTACCTGTGGCTTGTAAAAATTACAAACGGTCGAGTTAATAGAAGGCGGGTAGAAAATATATTGGGGTAATATATTAATATACAGTAATACAAGAAGTATAGAGCTTCGCTTGATGGAACTAATGATTAAATGTGAATTATTGAAACAAATAATTGTATTTCTAAATACCAGAATCAACATTAGATGACATAATTCCAGACCCCGGAAAATAGGGGAAAAAATTGCAGTGTTTCTTGCAAAGGTAAGGATCCGATTTGCTCTTTTTCTCCTTTCTACAGTACTTATCTACTTTCTGAAGTCTGACTCCTTCAGTAGTCCTTCTAGTTCCTCCACAGTACATGCTACATGATGTTTATTTAGCCTTCTTGTTGCCTTTATCATACTCCGTAAAATTAGTTCTTACCTATAGAACCAATTCAATTTCAGTTCCCTTTACTCTGTTAAAGAGTTTGCGTCTTCTGCCAGCGATTCCATCAGTTTGACTGTATTGGTGATCCCAAGTCCCAACTAAAGACGCTCAAAATAGAACTCCCAACCTATGAATGCCGAGTTTCTATATTCACTAGGACATTACCTAATAATAATATTTTATTAGCAACATTCTGCTATTAATTGCTGGATTTCATGTCTATATGTAAGTATATATGATTAAAGAGAGATGGCTCCTCAATAAGTGTTTGATCAGTCGATAAAAGGCTATTGTTCCCGTAGTCACGTCAATGACCTATTTTCGCCTAACATCAGTAGAGGTTGGTTCGTCCTCACTGTTATGTATATAATTCTAGATTATTATCTCTAAAATATTTTAAGATCAATTCACTTCGTCTGTTCCTGTTAGCACTTCTCCAGACAGTATTGTGAGTATTGGTGTCACAGCAAGTATAAAGCTAGCTCAGCTCTTTCACGAAATCTGTAGAACAGCAATTTTATTGTGGTGGTATTGCTTGTATTACTTTCACATACTTGTGTAGAGTAATATAGGCCATTTTTCAAAGAAGTCCTGATCCTGATGTCCACTCTGATACATCCCCAAGGTTAAAGACTCTTCCTTTAATCGGCCAAGATTCCTGGGCACCTGTAATATCAATTCCATTTTTACCCATGCAAACACTGAGTGCAACTAAGGCTGGCCTCGCGCAGCCTAGCATATATGTATGTACTTATGGCCGTTGACTGGTAGAGGCTAAGACCTTTACCAAAGAAAAACTCCACTTCAACTTCCATATTTCTTGGTGTCTGTTTCTGGGGCTTTTGGCAGTTTCCTATTTGCCAGAAGTTTTAAATTTATTATAGTAAAGTTAAAGTAGCTGGTGATCACAAGTGGAGCTTAGCCTATCCTACGAAGTTTGGTACAAAAGACAAACTATTTGCTGCTGCATGAATAGAGGCCATTTTGAAGGCAGATGCAGTTACGTCTTAGTTGAAATATCAATTCGAGCTTTCTTCCATCGGTGGCTTTTTTTAATCCGAGCATCTGCCTCACTTTTTAAGCATCTTGGCATCTTCAGACTTCCTTCCATTGTAACTACTCCAGTAGATCACTGCGAACTGCCTTCTGACTTTTAAGCTTCCAACGCGCAAGTCTAGAAAGCTGAGTATTGATGGCTTTTGGGTCTTCCTGAGGGTCCCCACTAAATATGTTATGATTTCTATGTTTGTATCACGGATCGTACAGAAGAGGTTAACCCACTTCAGTGTCCTACTTGCATGGGTAAGCCGTTCGTACAAAGAAGTTCGCCAGGTACCCTGACTGATCACAAAAACGGCTGAATTATTTCCAACTCTAAATTAAACAACAAGTGACTTCTATCACAAATAGGATATATCTACTAAACTAGTTGAATGCGAATTTAATCATTTTAACGGATCATGTTTTTCATATCGAAAACTATTGCCGGATTTTACAACAATCCATACAAAATAATTTATGGATATTAATGTTACAATAAAAATTAGAATTCATATACATATTAATTATACTTTTATTCCTGTCATATTGGATGACTTTCAAAACAAATCTAATTACATAATTCAAACGAAGTCCTGTTAGAATAAATACTATTAATGTGAAATGAATAATGAGAAGTCAATTTAATGCTAACCTACATTTTAATCACGTCAACTTGACCGGTTTGCATTCATCACAATTCCGACCACTCAACAGTGAGCATCAATCTATATTATTATTTTCATAATATTGTCCTCTCTCATTTTCAGCGAGAAAAGGCGGCAGATTACTTCAAACTCTATCAGCGGAACAAAGAGCCTCTTGCGTACATACGCTGGCCGACCTTTTAATATCGAGGCAGGCGGAAATTCTCGATGCGAACCAGAAAGATCTCACGGAAGCAACGAAATCCGGGTTAGCGAAGCCACTACTATCTCGCCTATCATTAACGCCAGCCAAACTGAAGAGTCTAGCAACCGGTCTTAAACAGATCGCAGATTCTAGCCACGAGAACGTCGGAAGAGTGTTACGTAGAACAAAACTCGCCGACGGTCTGCAATTGAAACAAATCACCGTTCCTATTGGAGTCCTACTCGTTATCTTCGAATCGAGACCGGACTCGCTGCCACAAGTGGCCGCGTTAGCCATCGCTTCCGGTAACGGGTTGCTACTGAAGGGCGGAAAGGAAGCGGCGCACAGTAACCGTGCTTTAATGGACCTCGTAAAGGAAGCTTTAGGTACCGTAGGAGCGACGAACGCCGTTTCACTGGTAAATATCGATACATTAATGTTTTTATGTATGCTATGTAGTTAACCTGCATGCGATACGACTATTCATTTGAACACGAAAATGTGGGTGTGGAAGCAATTTTCCACATATCTATATCGCTTAAAGCACTTATCTGTATATTTCACCCTGGAGATATAAAAAGCAAATTTACTGAATTTTTTAAGGTACGTTAATGACATGTCGTTCAAGCCAGCATTTTTAAATTAATGTAAGAAGTTACGAAACAGATACAGTTTGAAATGGTTATCCATTTGTAGCCCAAAGCTCAATACAACCATAATGACATTCTTTTAAATAATAATGGAGAATAATAACGGTAGTTAGTGAGTATCAAAACAGCACACATTGTTTGCCTATATTTATGCTTTCGACATTGAATTTGCAAATGGGCGCATTCAGCAGAAATTGGCAAATACGGATGGATTAGTAGTAGTTTGATGTGTAATCCTATCAGAATGCTATGAAAACATCGTCAACTGTTTGCTTCTGTTAAATGAAACCAATGCTACATATTTACTTCTTTTATATTATACAGGGTGCCCACCTAGTACGCGGAAGTCCAATATCTTAGTTGATAAGAGACATAATTGCTTCTTTTTATTTCATATGTCTAGTTTTTTCAAGATCTACAAACCTAAAATAATGTCTATTATACAGGCTGTTCCATTTTCTCTGTACAGAAAGCAACTTTGTTTTTAAATACAAACCTGTATTTTTTTATCATTTATTTTGAATCAACATAAAAAATAAAAGGGACTTTATGTACGGTATCCATACGAAAAAACTGACGGTCTTTGAGATATTTGGCTTCTAATAAATTTTCGTCATTAATAATATCTCAAATTTTGCGGTTCTGCTAATTAACAGAATAACTATTTTTTGATCAAAAGTTGAGCAATAATGATTCTTCAAAACACAATATCAGACACTGACCCACCATAAGGAGTGCCCAGAAAATGTTGTCAAATTTGACGAAGAGATATATCAAAAATATCCGTTAATTCAAATAGAACATCCTGTATATTATTGATTAGTAAAACGCAAAACCAAATAATCTACAACTATACTATAGCATTCCCTATACCTAAGTTGAACACTTTAAGCAAAATGCAGTATTACAGTAAACAGTGAAAAAAATTATACATCACACAAAAAAAAACAAAAAAAAATTAAAAAGGACAATCAAAGAAATTGTTCGAAATGTTCTTTAAGAAATAATCCAACAAGCTTATAACACGTTTTATTATTGCGGTTTTGTGAATACCCACGGGAAAAACAATCAAGAAAAATAATGTTGTTACCAATGTTTTATTCACGGCTGAATAGTGGCTCTTGTAGTACACGAAGTGCCGACCAGCGCAATTATCACAATTATGGATAATATGTAAACCTCGGGTTATTGCCGGACAATCAACAATGTTTTAAAGTGAAGATGTGATCTGAAATATATGGACAATATGCTGTTTGCGTATATTTTTTCAAACGCAATGTAATAGTGTATTTGCATTTTTGACAATATGAGTTATATGTGCTGCAAATAACCAACTATTTATATTTATTTGCAGCACATGTAACTCATACATGTGCTGCAAATAAATAGTCCCCCAGATGTTAAGGATCTACATTGGTTTCAGCATAATAATGCTCCTTTGCATTTCACGTAATTGGCAATCTTGTTCATGAATTCGGTGCTTATTCTTCATAATTATTATTATTTCAGGTTAGACAAAATTTAAATGGCAGATATCCAAGTGGATGGTTATCACAACATTGCAAATTTGAAGAAATGTGACAAGAAATTTCTAAAATAGGGTCATGTTGCCCTGAGAAAAGAACGCTGAAAATTTCATACAATCTCTTTAATTTTCTTGGCCTTTATATGTTTTCATTATTAAATTATTTTAGAATTTAGTAATGGCTGCATGTGAATATGTAGATATCTTTCTGACGTTATCTAAAATTGATCTATTAATAGAAAACAATTTCTGTATTTGATAAATTCGTTACCCATTCATCACAACTTTGGTTCGATGATTATTCATATCTTTAAACTTATTTGTTTTTAATTTTTTAAGACTATATTCACTTGTTTTTGCCTTTCATTAATGAATTTACCCTCTAACTTCAACATTAATTTATGTTAACTATTTTTAAATAATTTCCTAATTGAAGCATTTACTAACTAAACTAAACTAAAATTTAAAAAATAGATTAATAATATTTTTCTATTTCCCAATTTGTTGATTTTCCTTAAAAAAATTTCTTAGATTAAAGTGTTTAAAATGCTCCTTCACCGTCTTCCCATAATAAACCTCAATATCTTTCCAAATGGTGTGCTCCCATGTTTTCACCAAATAGTTACTTTTTCTTCACATATTTAATTATAATGAAACTTGGCAAATTCGCTACAGATACCAGAGATTTACGCATGCAATTTTGCATTTAATTTAAACGTACTGCATTCACGATTGGACCGACAAGAGAGTTCATCGATCGTCGCATATTTACGCTGCCGTCCATAAGCTTGGATGCAAGTTGCAGCTCCTTTAAATTAATACAACTGCATGGTTAGGGATTTCACCAAAAAGTGTGCATTGCACATTGGCCCGAAGAAAAGAGACTGGGCAAAAGCTTGAAAGAAGACGAAGTGAGCGGCAACGGGTGACTTCTGGAGCTGAAGATAGATTTATAGTAACAACCTCGAAACGAGATCGATCTCTGACAGCACCAGATATTGCATCATTAATACGTTTATATACAACAACAAACAAACGTTTCTGTTACGACCGTCAAAAGGCGATTATTGGTAGCAGGTTTGAAGAGATCCATCGGCCGCGTGTATAAACAGAAACGATTAACATGGGCAAAAGAGCATGCAAACTGGTCTCTAGGCGAGCGACGAATCCAAATTTGAGTTGTTTGGGACGAAACGAAGAGATTTTGTTTGTCGACGACTAGGGGACGAGCTAGTGAGGCCTGGTTAGTGCCGTCCATCAAACAAGTGTTATGGTTTGGAATTGTTTTGCTAGAACAACTACGGGTGAGTTAGTGAAAATTAATGGTACAATGCGGAAATAACAAGATTTTGATTTTATGCAAAATCATGTTATTACGGGTGGAAGCCGTTTTCGTGGTGATCCGTTTGTGTTTCAGCAAGACAGTGGCCCCAAATATACGGCTGGAATCTGTAAACGTGTTTTAGAGGAGAAAGCAGCAAGAAATTAACCAAAATTAATGGTTTGGCCACAACGCCCAACAGCTATAGGAATATTTACAGAACGCATGGAAAAACAAACTTAACGTCATGCACTAGATACATCTGAGACCTTGTTCCAACCCTATACAAAATGAATCGATTCATATAAATTTAAATGCTTGCCATAAACACGTCACTATTACCCGTAAATGATTGATGAGATACACCACAAATTTGTTCTCGCAGCCAATAAAAATGTATTTGTAACGATTGTATTCTTATTTAAACATACTATTTATACTTCAATATGTGACAAAGAATACATATTATTCAAGAATACCATTTATAAAGATAACCACAACCAAAATCACAGTTATATGCAATAAATGTAATACTAACGCGAAAATTTCCTTTTTAAGGCTCCAGTAACTTTCGCGAGATCGGAAAATATTTTTAAAGGAAACGGCTTCCAGAAAGCGATTTCAATATTTCATCTTTCAAAAGGAGGAAAAAAAAAGTTAAAGACAATCATTTATCAAAACGACGACGATTGATGAAGTGAAAGAGGATATCTTTCATTCGAATGCAAAAAAGTGGATATTAAGTGTATCTTCTTTATCTACAAATAAATGATCGTCTTAGGAAGAGGAAAGGAAGAACGATGCTCATATAATTTGCATGGCAAATATCCTACAAACTGAATGAATGAATATGAAAAATAAAATCCAAAGCGTCGTAGTGTCTCCAATATTGACGTACGTGATATTCGAATGGGAAAGCTTTTCGGAAGCTTATTGATATGTATTTTTTATACAGATATGTTCTTATTCCAAAAAAAGATACATGACAGATGGGCAAATAAAATGTGCTTTTTTATGATGTATTGGGGAGCAAAATATATACTATTGAACTTGAAATTAAATGGCAATATACAGAGGGAAAGATTAAACTTTTTTTCTTTGAACTTACGAGATGGAAAAGTAAACGAAGCTTTGCTTTTAATTTCAGCAGTAGGATATTATCTTGGAAGTTCAAAGACTAATATTTTTTATTTATGTTAGCACGCAGTCTGATATTATAAATATGGTGGACATTAATTATTGTTTACAGCTATGGTGATGAACAGTTTTTCAGCAAAAAAATCAAGGAGATATTAATAATAGAATGTTTATCTTTAGCAGTTGCTACCTTACAGGATTTTTTGGCACTGTGGATACATACGAGCACCTAAACAATTCTGAATGAATTTCTGATGACTTGCTTTTAAATATCAAAACATTTATCCAAAAAAAAAACATCGTTAACAAAATTATTATTAAGCTTTTATTTTACTCTTTTCTATTTCATTTCTAGGTGTCAACTCGTGAAGAGATAGGAGATCTACTTTCAATGGAACAACATATCGATTTAATAATCCCACGTGGATCTAGTGATCTTGTGCGTACGATTCAGGACCAAAGTCACCATATTCCTGTGATGGGTCATTCCGAAGGTATATGCCATGTCTTCGTCGACAAAGATGCAGATCTAATGAAAGCCATCAACATTATACGCGATGCTAAATGTGATTACCCAGCTGCCTGCAACGCCATGGAGACCTTACTAATTCATGAGGAATTAATGGACGGCGATTTCTTTTCGGATGTGTGCAATATGTTGAAGAAGGAAGGCGTGAAGATATATTCAGGACCGAGATTATCTGAACTATTGACGTTCGGACCACCACCTGCGAAGACGATGAAGCACGAATACGGTGCTCTGGAATGTTGTATCGAGGTGACTAAAGATGTTCAGTCGGCTATTGACCATATTCATACCTACGGAAGTGGTCATACTGAAGTTATCGTTACTGAAAATAGTAAGTCAATTTGTTTTGATTCTGTGTTTGATATGGTTTCCTGTTTTCGTCTTCCACGTACGTGTATTCTGCACTTTTATGGTGCAGTGCTTTCTCAACCAGGTCTGCGTTGCTGTCTTTTTTTATTAAATGCAAATTTTTCAGCAATAACTTTTTCAAAGTAAATAAATTCTACTGCAAAATTCCCATCTAATTTAACACAGATAGTACAGAGGTGCAGTTTAAGGATATTAAAAAAACAACTAGTATAATATAGTGTAGTTAACTATTTTAAAATCACATTTATTTCTAGAAATTAATGCTGAGAACTTCTTAAGAAAAGTAGATAGCGCCTGTGTCTTCCACAATGCCAGTTCAAGGTTTGCAGATGGATTTAGATTTGGATTAGGTGCTGAGGTAGGAATTAGTACCGCTAGAATCCACGCTCGTGGCCCTGTAGGCGTAGAAGGCCTATTAACTACGAAGTGGATACTCGAGTCTGAGAACGGACACGCCGCAGCAGATTTCACGGACGGAAAATGTATTTGGTTACATGAAACTCTTCCACTTAATAATTAATTTAGTTAACGAAATTTTTATTTATATTAGTTGTATTGCTTCTTTGTTATTCGGAATTTTCGTAATGTGTATTGTGTGCAATAAACATATGATATAGTGGTAGACTTATGTATAAATGTAAATAAAATTTTCAAATGTTTACTTAAGAGATTATTTTTGTACTTTTAAATAATTGATAAAATAAAACAAATACAGTGCTGTTTCCTTTTTTATCGTTGTTTAGTTGATTCAATTAATTTCTAGCAAAACTATTTTCATATTAATGGTATTTTCGTCGTCCAGAATTTAGCCATCACCCACAAACAAATTAGAAGATATCGCGTTAGTCATGTAGAAGTTAATTATCTGAACATTAGGAACGACCAACCCATCTCATCAAATCAGAATGAATAAAGAGAGACGGTAACTAACTGTAATAAGATGACAAAAGTTGGTTGAGTTGGTGGTAAAATATTGGCAATGTTTTGCAATTGGTGTAAAAGAAATTGGGTGTTACTCAGATATGCCAACAAGAATCGAGTTGACAAGTGAAGAGAAAATATACTAACAGATCAAAAACAAGATAGATAGGAGCGAGTCTGAATAGATCAGAGAAAACTTATGAGTACCACCAAGACAGAAATTATTTTACATCACTTGATATGAAGCCTGGATATTATCAGATACCGTTACAAGGTGCACGTCACAAAACCGTATTAGTTACTCCCAGTGGTCACTATTAATTTACAGGCTTACTCTTTGATCTAGTTAATAGGCCAGTTGCTTTCAAAATATAATTAACACAGTGTTAGATCAGTTGAGCAACCACTCCCAAGTACTAGAACTCCGTAGGACGAGAAAGTCCTGAAGGTTTTACTAAAGCCAAAACTCCCTTTGAACCTAAATAAACCGCAGTTATTTTGCAAGCAGATAGAATACATGGAATTTAATATTAAAGCAAATAAAATACTGTCCTGTTCGAGAAAAGCTCTGTGTAAATCTAGCCTCTCAAAAACATTCACCAAGTGAAGTAATTCCTAGGATTAGCATAACATGTTAGAAGATTCATGAAAATTTAAGGCATATAATAGCACAACTGTTGAACAACTAATTGAAGAATAGTGTATTATGGACTAAAATATCAAACGACCGTGCCAAAAAGGACGATGGGGAGTAATGGTATTGCTAGGCTACAGAATATCACAGAAGCTACTGCACTCCGACGCTTTATCCAAAATGTTGAGTAGGATAATTTAGGGTACAGATTTACAAAAAAGATGACTGGTTACTCTTTGTTCCAGGAAAGGACCCAAAAAATTCAAGAAATAGTACACGTTCTATCTAAATCTCAGCAAACCCTTACGAAAAAAGAAAACGAAGAATTATGACATTAAAGCGTTGATACTGAAAGCAGAACGAAAAACAACTATGAGTATGAGTATCACAAAGAGTACAGAGGAAGAATCAAAATTCGTCATGATATGTCAAGAAGGCTACTGATTTCCTAGATAACGATGTTATGTAAAAGTATGTATTGTATCATGTTTACTGTGCCTCCGCCATAAAAGCTCACAAGGGAAAACAATCATTGTCTATGGAAACACATGCGTTAAGATTCCAAACATGTAAACACCGTCCATTTCGTTATTAAGATTAATCTTCGTTTGAAGCCAAACGCTTAACAGGACAGGATTTCACGTTGGCAATGTGAAAAAATAACAGTTGGTATGAGCGTGTGTGTGTGATTTAGAAAAATTACTAATTAAACGTGGGAACAAACCAGTACACGTTCAAGCTCATTTGCGGACCATTTGTGTTACAATAGACACGCGTATTAATATCGTATCCGTTAAAGTTCTTCCAAGTTCCTACAGCCCGTTCAGAAAATGTTTCGACCCTTCAGACCGTTAATTAGTTTAGAACTAGACACGGCGAACTTCAAGGGGAGATAGGGGAAAAGCACGATCTTTAGCCGCCCGAAACGCTAAGTTAAAGATAATACACTCAAGACATCATGAAGATTTATCAAGTCCATGTAAATCATCCTGAACATTTTGTTCCCTAAAATTCCTGTAGTTGAGCGCACTGGCGAAATCTAAATAGTCTATTCCAGTGAAGTAGAGGCATACGAACCAGATCATCCGTAAACCCGAAGAATTAAAACTCGAAGTTCTAGATCTGACAGTAAACTCGTCTGGTTGGATGGCCAGTTTGAATTAGTCATTGCTCAATTTATTTTGCTTCCAAGATTTGGCAAGACGCGGGCCAGACTGGACAACCTTATGGTGGTGGACGATTGTCTATGCATATACATATCATGCACACATGAGTTAGAAACTATTGCTCTATGAGAAAAAAAAACTGCATAAAATAGATGATCAGAAACAATGCAGCAAAGTGTGTACTGGTCTTCAACCTAGCAATACTCTGAGATATTTTGTCATAGAGAAGAACAACGAATGGATAATTGAACACTTCAACTCGTTTTTAAACAACATAACTCTGTGTAGAAGGACCTTATCCTGTTACTTTTGTTGCTGCGCCACCATAACTGATGAAAATTTATTGGACGCTTTGAAACTGAAAGTATTTGTTACCAATTTTAACTACATAGAGAAGTATCTTGAATTGGAAAATACCAATAATACAGTGAACAAAATGTAAGCAAAGAAGTAAAACGCAATGTAGGAAAAAAACCTGATACAACAAATAAGGCAATCAATAAGACCTATCGTATTTTCTTGTATTAACTTCACCTCATATATATACAAGATGTATTATATTAATAGTTAGAAAATATGGAATAAATATATCATATCAAAGTATATACAATTCACAGTTACGCAAGATTGATTATTAATCAAATTTCTTTGCAAAGTCGTTAAGTTTATATCTCGATTAATTTCGCAGACAGAATCAAATAACTAAAAAGAAAACTTGCACTTCAGGACTGGCTCTTTTAAATCACTTAAGGTAAATGGTTCGAAAAGCAAAATATAGTTGAATTTTTACGGTATATCTAAAAAGTATTCGCTTTTTCTTTCTATATTCACTAATCATCTTAATTTGCAATTATGCAAGTCAAGCGTTTTGTATAATATTCTAAGAAATATGCCTTTGCAAATAATGTATCGCTATTAAAACGATAAAACAAGCAGCAGTTTTGGCACATCGTATTTTGTCTCATGAATTTACCTAAAAGCTACTATAAAGGTATGGCAGGTGTGTTAACTTTCAATAAACCTCTTTTCCAACTTAAGTTTTGAGTTGCAAAATGTTACGCGGTAAAAATTTTCACTTGAGCATTAGTTAAAAATTGCATTAAACTAAGCTTAGATGAGATATATCCGACACCTTTTTCGTTGCAAAAATTTAACAAGTTTTAAAACTTCGCAGACATTTTAAGCTTTGCTATTGATATTTGACTATGAGTTGAGACACTTTCATATACATAAAAAACGCTAACCATAAAAGACGTCGTCTATTGGCGATGACTGCCGTGCTGTCTACAAAATCTGCTTTTGAGTTTGAACAAAATTAAATTGTATTGAAGTTTGTATATAAACTTGGCCGAATCAATAAAAACGCCAATTGCAGTCAGATACAGATCTATTACACAGGTAAAAATTAGAAGCCTTTGTGCTTGAAATGCCTCGACACATTTTGCTTTTAACAGTATTTTCTGGATGGTAAATATACGTTAACACATTTATTAATTATACAGTGCTGCACTCTTTTAAACACCTACATTTCAACTTCTATGCAATTTTCAAATTTTTGATGCACCCATTCATAACGTATAAAAAAGCTACAAAAATATTTACCTTACTTAGCTGAGAGAAAAAATCGCATAATAGTAGGTATAAATCATATAATTGTTTTTTGCAAAATGTTTTATTTTGCTTTTGGTTGAAGGACTCTGGCATAATAAGTTGTAATAATAAAAGTTTCTACAGAATAAGTTATTACTTAAGTATTTATTTGAATAAAACTTGAATATCAAGATATCAAAGTAAACACATTGGAAAAATAAATAAAATAAGTAATCATTATGGTTACTAAAAGGAACATATTTTCGGCTGCAAATCAATTTTATATTGCTGCTATATAAATAGATGATCTTTACTATCAAGTCGAGAAATATTATTACTCGTCCTCGCTTAATATTTCTTTATACGTTTGTAAAATGCATCGAAGAAGAAACCAACCAATCTGATATTGCTTTATTTACCCCCAGAATGGCGAGGACGCGAGTTTGGAACATTATAATCCATGGAACTATCACTTCCGTTGTCTGATACTAATACTGACTGATATTCTGATCGCCCCTATTTACTCCTGTCGTCTGATTACAGTTTTCCATTATATTTGGTAGACCCACGACCATTCGATTCTTATTTCATCTTGAAGAAAATGGAAACAGATTTGCGATTTACTATTCAATAAAATGTATTTATTACTAGAAAAAATTACATTTGATTTTTCTACATAATCCTCTTGCACGTCTATACAATTAGATCACCCACTTTCCATTTTTTTTTCAAACCATCCAAAAAGTAATCTTTTTTGTCGATAAGTACATTTTTTTTTAACTTGGAAATAAAGAGAGTGAAACGTAACAAATTCGGCAGATGAGGCAACAATTCGTTTACGCAATTCAAAACATTTTGTTGTAGCAACAAGGATGAATGAAAGGGGAATTATCATGATAAAAGAACACTATTCTTCAATAATTGCGGTCGTTTTTTCTGCAATTCGGCACCAAAACATGGCAAAAAATCAATATTAGCCTATTATCGTTTCTCCTTTTTTTTTAATAATCAATAAAGGCAACACCTTTGGTATCACAGAAAATTATGGCTGTTATCCTATTGCACGAAAAAAACGATTTTGGTTTTCTCGGGGGCACGTTTCCGGAAAAATTCTATTGGAGTAAATGATGATTTAAGAGGTTCTGCCTCACACGTGTTTATATTGCCACTTTTAACAACAGAAAAGCTTTAAAAAATCATTCCATGAGACGGGGCACATCCACGATAGTATTTACGTAACTTTTCCTTCTTTGTTTTTCCACATACAAATGTTTAAGTAACACTCAGAATTCGAGAAATTTTCTCCATATTTACACAACAGCGAAAACAAATTTCTTTAAGTAAGTACAATATACAACCTGTCAGATTTGTTTGCAAGTTTGGCTGTAGACATTTGAAACGTGGCGAAAGTGAAGAACAATCATCGTAGCGAAAGTATTGCCAACGTTTGAAAAGCCGCTCTTCGTCAAACTGCCCTTGTAGGTTGCCGTAATCGTGATTTTGAAAGAATATTAAATGTTGTGGTAAATAGAAATACTGAAATAATAACATGAACAACATTTTAGTAAATGAAATTAATTATTTAGAGAAGTCAAGCACCACTGGCCATCCAATAAAATATTGTGTAGTCATATCGCAGATCTAATAATAAAACGGCAGAAAGAACGTGATTTTAACTTAATACCGAAACTAAGAAATTACCTACTCACCAACGAATCAATGAATATAGTACTTCATTGAAATACAGTGCAGAAAAATTGGATAGACCTGATTCCCTACCCACTGCATAGTTTTCAGACCAGACTACAACATGTTTATCATTTCAATGATATCGAAGGCTTCCACGGTCCAAGGCTCTATTATGGGGGCTTCCTGGTATTGACCACGTCATAGTAAAGCAAAAATATACAAAAAAAAAGCAAACATAAAAATAAAATGAAAATACACAATATATGCAAACTTAGAATCGACGTTTCGCCACTAATTAGTTCTTCAGGAGCACGAACTGGGTGAGGGGTGCCAGAAACTCAAGGCAAATCGACGTGAAAACCATGCTAGAGGTGAAAATTTTCTGACAACGAAAAGGTGAATGTGTGAGCACGGTGCAAGGAAGGGAACGGAAATGACGGGTTTACAAATACTGGAGAGTGAGTAACTATCATCACGCTTAAGATCCTGGGGATGTCTCAGGATTTCGATAGCTTCCTTACCTTTCGTGGAAACTAGTGTTGAGACTTACAATATGTTCGGCTAAGGTTGAGTGTGCCGAAGAACGTGACTTAATGTACCGTTGGTGTTCTTTGATTCTGGTTTGAATTGACCGTACAGTTTCGTCTATGTATACTGAACCACAATCAGAAGGAATTTTGTAAATGCCTTTATGGGGAGAACGTGGCGAGTGTTCTTGGGTGAAGGAAGAATTTGAGGAGGTTTGTTTAAAGGCTTAAAGATGGATTTAATAATTTTGTTTACGGAGAATTGTACCGATGTGATCTGTAACGGCGTGAATGTAGGGGAGAACAATAGTAGTTTGTTGATTACCAGTTTCTGGTGTTTCCTTAGGGTATGGCGGATAAATGTATGTACCTATTTAAAAGAAGTGGGCGAGACAAGAATTTGCAGATCTTCACAAACATGCACTGGATATCACAAATTTACTCTTTTAAGAAGAATTATAACTTCGTGCTAACAAGCAGAAATATATAAGAAAGTTTACAGCAGATATATTATTCGCTTTTTTTGGGTATACATAATTACCTTAATTCATAATTATCAAAAAAACTCGTTTCTATAAAAAAGATCTAGATATAAGTAAAGCAGTGTATACGGTCGGTTAACTTATGACTTCCCAAGAGAATTACTTTGTTCCCAGCTGTATCAGTAAAGCAGTATATGTTTTCACATATTCCAAAACGTGAAGCATACTACACTTTCAGTTATAAAATAAAACACAACTTTTTTTATAATAACTATATTTAATGCTGGTATATATTCAAATCTGAACATTTTATATTTGATGTCAAAAACATGGCAGTATTTTTATGTGTGTATATCTTACGTACCAAGTAAAGTAACACAGAATACTATAGACCAAAATATAAACCAGATATCTACGAACAATTTCCATTTCATATATTCCACGATTCTCTTTCATTTAGCTTTTGTTCTAATATATTTATGAGGTACATATTTTTATAAATAAAATTCAATTCGCACAAAAGCTAGTACATATTATAAGGTAATAATTAAAAATAAAGAAGTACATACATATATACTAAAAAATTGTGTAAATGCTAATAAGTATTTAATAAATAGCAAGTACTTTCATCAAATCGATTTAATCAATTTTCATTTAATTAATTCCCAGTTGACGAAGTACACGTATCATCCGTTTCTGTCCCTTTCTTTTCCAATGTACTAGCCATGTATTCCCAATACTTGCATCGAATTGTGTCGTAATTCGAAGCTAATTCCTTACATAAGGCAATTCCCTTTTGTCTGACTAGTAACACATCACCACTACCCTGAGATATTTCTTCGTCGCACATATCGACTAGAAGTGCAAGTAGGAATGCAGATCTGTTCCCTGAATTATATAAATCTTCGCAGAATTTAACTACTTTCTGATTCTTACTCAATCCTTCTTTATCATGCAAAAGCAATCTGAAATTTTATTACATTAGATTCTATATTTTGTGCTGGAAACAATTATATACCGAATATTACAAATATGAGAATACAAACCTGAAAAAAATCAATATTACTTTAGCTGGTTTATACTATTTTCTAAGATCCGAATAATTTGTTAACAAATACAAACTAATTTTGTTAACTGCCTTACTTTAAAGCAACAACGTTCTCGCAATCTCAAAAGAAGCTGCGAATTTTGATATCTGATGTATTGTTAATTTTATTTTTAATTGAATACCGAATCAATATATTCCGCTTGAAGTATATAATGTAAAAGCAATACTAAGTTTTGTATTGTACTACAAATCTAATTAAAATACAACAAATATGATGTCATTGCTCAAATGTAGTGTTTTAGACCCACTAGCATTTCTCCAAAATAAATATAAAGATATACATATAAAGCGTTCCATTGACTTCGAAAAAAAGAAAAAACACTCGAATTTTTGCCAATACCAAGTATTTAAACCGTAAAAAGTAAAAGATGACGCGTTATTTTTCGAATTTGTTACTCAAAAACTAGCAGGGTAATAGAATTAATTATTT
The DNA here is from genome assembly GCA_023690525.1 of Holotrichia oblita. Taxonomy (NCBI): domain Eukaryota; kingdom Metazoa; phylum Arthropoda; class Insecta; order Coleoptera; family Scarabaeidae; genus Holotrichia; species Holotrichia oblita. The sequence continues at coordinate 19,000,102 of CM043020.1, read as the reverse complement.
CAATTCCTATTATTTTAATAAGGCTAACCGAGAAAAGAAACGGCAAACGGCCCAATAACAGACAAGCAGGAATATAAAAAATTATATTGTATATCAAAATTCATGCTTCGTTTTAAATCCGCAAAAAAATATATTCCGTTTTTTGTTGGAAGAAGCGAGAGTAATAAGGCGGTGGAGAAATGACTAAATTTAAATAACAAAATTTTAAAAATAAATAATGACAAGGTCTACATTTTTTCTTAGCAGTAATGCTTTACTTACAAACTCCATACAGCTTCACTTCATTAAAAAATGTGTTTAAATTGACTTTAAGTTAAAAAAAAACTTCTTTTCGATAATATGTTTTCTAAGAAAAAACTGTGTTAAGTTCTTGAACATTTATACATAATTTTTATTTAAATTTCACGATCAATGTACATTTATTAAACGTTAAATGCGTCTTCTTCATTTACAAACACTAATACTTTTTTTTACAGTCTGACGAAGTACAGTAGCAAACATGATTTTTTCAAGTAATAATAAGAGACAATTTTATACAATAACTAGGAAGTATAAAAAATAAATCAATGCAAAATTGACCCTTGAAGACACGAGAAGGGCCACATTAGAAGTAAAAAAGGGAGTTCATGTAAGACTTGCTTGGAAAAACGCTTCAACAATCTTTTGTGCTTGTTGAAAACAAGAATTTCAGATGAGGAATTAGGGAGCTATGTAAAAATATTTAGAAATCTTCGCTATTCACGTCGAAGGCTTAACCAGGCAAGAAACATTACATTTGGTCCAAAAATTTCTTAACCAAAGTGGATCTAACAACAAGATGGACGGATCGTGCAATTCGTCAAATGGTTCACGTATTGGTTGGATTTATTTTTTACAAAACATCCTAACTTAATAATCAGAACTGAATTGCCCAGGAAAACTGGGCAATCAACTCGAAGGTAGAGCAGACGCTTCTACTGTACATCACCTTTGCAAAAATTCTGAGATGCGAAGCAACAGATGGGTCAAAAATCCTGCCATTCATTACTTGCGCTGGTGCGTATATTTGGAGTATTTGGATACCAAATTATAAGTACCCAGGAATACCATACATGTCCCACAAAGAGCTGAATTTTTAACAATTGATCTATGCAACCATCGGACAAAACGGTGTACAGTTCTATAAAAAAGTTTCCAAATACCCTTATGATTCAAAGGAACTGTAGTCAATGTCAATTGTAGAAACTCTAGTCTCAAAATAGTAATGTTCTTGACTTTGATCAAACCAAATTTTCCAAAGAAACTTACAATTCTATTAAGACAGGTTTAACTTTACTGAAGATATACGGATTAGATAGAAGTACACCGACAACAGAAGTTTATAAGAGAACATAAGAACTAAATCTCAAAGAATTAACCAACTTAAAAAACCCAGTACTGATACATAAGATGAAAAATGCACTAATAAAAACCAACATCAAACTAAAAAACAATAGTGAAACGTATAAACACAATATATATAAAAAGTAAACAAAAAAAAATAATAATAACGAAAAATCAGTAAAACAAAAAAATAGCTAACATCCACAGCGCTCTCGATACCGACAGTCCGAGACGGAGCACCACCGTTCCACCACTTCGAGACGAAAACAGAAGATGCAGACGGACATATATATAATGCATACATACAACTGTAGTTTTTGTATGTTTATTGTTGTATATTTCTTATTGTAAATAAATATTTTGATCATCTAAAAAAATGAACCCACTCAAAAAGTTAGGAGTAAAGATAATAGCCTAAGGCATCTGCTATCACTACTACACAGACAGCAACAACACCTATTGTGCCTACCACACCATTGTACACTTTGATGCCACCCTTAGCATCTTTATGTATTTTTAAAATTGGGATATCTACTGCACTGTTTCGGCTAATCTGAGATTTCAATTCAAGATGAAACTGTATCAAAATTAGATTCAAGACACGGTAATGGGTCTTACAAGGTATTGACTATTATCTCTCTTACAGACACTAATCAATCTGGGTGTTCAAAAGCTATGGTTTAGATTAAAACTTCATTAAATCTAAGTCAAAAGTGGTTGGAGAGTGAGAACAAAATATTAGAGCATAAACGAATAATTCTGACATCACCAATAATAACAGAAAGAATTAAGACGTCAGAACATACAAATTAAAGGAACAATTAATTAGAAACTAGAACAAACTCATCTAGGGCTGAAGTCTATTAAGAAAGAAATAACAATGAACAAACTAAAAAATAAACTTAAGAATCTTAGCTAACTTAAGATCTATCAACTATTAAGAAACAAGCAGTTGTGACATTCAACAGGAAAGCATACAACAGGAAAATACTCGTAGTACCCTTACAGTGTTATAAATAAATTGGCGGAAATACTTTAAAATAATGTCAGTGTGGCGATTGAGAACAGACTAATAATAATTAAAATTAATATTCTATATTGTAAACATAAGCTTACCCTCTTAAATAATTCCAAGCACTTTCATTCTCTTTCACAATGTTAATTTTACTCAAAGTATAATCAATTTCACGTGAAAGAACCGCATCATTAAAGCCTGTAGTATTATTAACTACAAAATATCTTTGATTCCATGCAGAATTGTTTCTTATATCAGTTTGAAGTAGACTATCAACATATTCCAATTCACCTTCGTACAAGCTAAAATAAAGAAAAATAATTAATCAATACAACTTATTAAAAGCTATAAGTATTTAAAACATACTTAAAAGTCTTCATAGCCCATTGTCTGTGTTGCCACGCATGATAATTTTTATCGTCTGTTTCCAAAATTGATTTGGTGAATTCTAGTTCTTCTGAACCATCATTTAACCATTCGACTAAAACCTTCCTATGATGCCATACCTGATAGTTTTTGGAATGTTTACGTATAGTTTGTCTAATGTATTCTAGCTCCTCTCGTAAGTCTTTCTTAAGCGCTTTTATAATGTCTCTCCTGAAATGACGATTACTTCATATCCCATACAATTGATATAATAGTTTGAAATAAAATGTTCTATTCCACATAAAACAAAAAAGAAGCAAATTACAATCACAAATAGCTCTCCTTTAATTTCATCTGTAAAGCATTTTAAAATAATTTCATGCAATAATATGTAATAGTCTGCGTACCTGTACTGCCATACTGTATAGTTTGCTGGATTCAAATTAGCTGCATCTTTAGTCAGTTGTAAAGCACGTTCCGATTTCTCTTGCGTTTTTAGAATACCTCTAAAGTAGTCATAAACGTCTGTAACTATTATAGAGAACGATTTCTTTAGTTTAAAACGTATAGGTTATGTGATTCATTCTTACACTCTTTAGAATATGCTATTGTAACGACGGGTTCCTCTCCATCATCTTGCGGTATAGGTTCTACATCTTTCCAATCCGGTCTATCCTTGTATAATACCCATTTTTGTTGAGAAATTTCTTCGTCACTACTATCACTCATCTCTAACTTTTTATAAATGTTTTTCTTTATTTTCTAAGGAATGTAATGCAAAAAAATGTCAAACGAGCATGACAGTTGAATCTACTCAGGTTGGCCAACAACACAAAACTTCCAAGAACTACTTATTACTGGTACACTATAACCATAAATGAAATATAATATAGATGCGTTAGATAACGTATGTCAATCATAACCAAGTTTTGCGCCATCTACTGAGTACGTTCGCATTATTATGCGAAAGCGCCACGCTTAAATATACCAAAGCGTACGATGCATTTTATTTCAATTTATATTTAATAAATGAATACAAAACATAAATACCAAATATGTATATAAAGTTATATTGTATTTATATGAATAAAGTAAATTATAAAAGGATATCATATTTGATAGAAATAAGGGCCGATTTCGTAATAAAACCTAATGCCGTATTATTATTTAAAGTCACTATTAAATACAAATTGACTTTCATAAAAAAATAGTGTTATGCGATCATTAATTGATATATTCCTAAAGTCCTTTTTGATGTACCGTTAAACTACCATACTCATTAGTTAACCGAGAATAAACCGAACGAAGGACATTATTATGAAATCGGACCGTAAGTACATACATAAGAATTCTGTATACAATAGAATTTTTCTATACAATAGAAAAAAGAAACAGAAATTTAAGTTAATGATGAGTAATTATATCATTTATAAGCCATTTAGCCCCCTGCTGCAATTTGTTTTTAATATGAATAAAAGTCGGAGTTGATGCTTTTACTGCTGTGGCCAGTTTAAATACAGAGAAATACGAAAATTTTATGGTATTTCACATCCGGTTCCATAAGAAGATTTTCATGGCTATAGGTTGAGACCATACATTTTCACTATTGTTATGTTATAATTTGCAAATTCTCAGCTGGAACTTCTTCAAAAATTCTCCGAAAAATGATTGTAAGTGAAACCTTTTTCATTAGTATGAAGCAATGTAGATGTCTACCAAAATAGGACGCCCATAGAAATAATATAAAAAATATTCAAATCATACTAAAACGACATAATATTAATAACTCAATTCAAAACTACCTTAGTCCACTGATAAAAATAGGTGAAAAGCGCACGATCGCTGAAATGTTAAAATTTTTGCCGCAACAACAAAACACATAATGAGAATTAGGCTGAAAGCTTACTTGGAATATTTAAAACTGAATATGCAATAGACAACAATCTATTATTAGACCCAAATTGATCATTAGTAAAATGATTTCTACAAACTCGTCGATTTTAATATACATTTTCTGGTGGCTAATTACGAATTTCATCATCACAGTACTTGATCCATTTTTTAAACATATCCATATTTTTCGCTGGATTAGGAAAACAGTGTCTGCTACCATATTTTACTGCAAAACCATTTTTACAACGCAGCGTGGACCTTCCATATCAGTTAATTATTAAATTATGATAATATGCTAGAACACTAACATAATTAACATGCAACTACTAAATACAAAATGAAACAATAAAACCAAAATAATTAAATATTGTGTTTGAAGAAAGAAAAGAACTCGAAATAATCAATAATATTGAGCACAACGCTTAAACCAATTATACATTGACAATAATTTGACAACTGTCAATTAAATCAAAATTAAACAAATTAACATTTGAACAGCGTTATTGCATTGCAGCGCCTCTCATGGGGACGTTCGCATTAAAAATATTGGTAGTAGTCATGGTAATCTAGTGAAACCGGCCTGCTATAACTAAGGAATTTATTGGTATTAATTATAATTTTCGTTTTTCTTTTTAAATATTATTCTAGACTATATTCATCAGTTTTCAAATTTACTTTTTAATTTGCTTAAGAATTTTAATATTTTAAATTCCAAAATTATAGCTGCGATCAGCTAGTTGAACTGCTTAGAAGCGCTAATAAGAGGTTTTTAAATTGAAGGTTTGACTTTTTTATGGATTTTAATCAAATAGAGCCGTTCTTATACGACAGTAAAACTATTTTACACCCAATATAATTTTTAAATAGAAATGTAGAAATACATTAGGAGAAACTGCTCAAGTGATAATGGCGGGAAATTTGAAAAGGAAATCTAAAGACAGCTCACATTTTGAAATGTATGTATTTGTATTTCTTCTATACATAAATAATATCATATGTGTACCTTGAGTTCAATACAATCTTGGACATATTTATTTACACAAATTTAACATTTATTAGTTTCGACACTGAAAATGTAAGTATATGAGTTTTATTAAATCTCTAAAACATTAATCTATTTCTCTGAAAGGAAATCTTCTTTATACTCATATTATAATATACTTCTTTTAAACATATAATATATAACAGTCATATTGTCTTGCCTAACATTCAAGCTCGTATAATTATAACACATTAATTAGTCTTTAAGGTTGTATGTCGCACACAATAGGATTGAAAAGCCGTATATACGGGGGTGTTTTAAGATGTCTCTTTCTTGAATACGCAAAATAATCTTTATCGAAAATCTAGGGTACTTAATTTAAAAAATGTTGGAAAATATCTCAAATGGTGTTATTATGACTTGCTAACGCGGTACATAAGCCTTACTATTTTTAATCGGAGCATATGTACCATGTAATCACCAAGAAAGAGTAGAGAAGGAATTTTGGCACGTTCATCCTATCTAATAGTGATTTCCGTTTACATACATACATACATTTATTTTAAAACAATCTGTGGAAATATCCTTTTATTAGCACCATTTCGCTTAATTTCTGACGAGAAAATTAGTAACAATTGGAACTATATCTGGACATATTTATTATATCTAAGAATAACGTGTACCAATTATATAATACTGTTGAGACCGTCATACACTTAATGAACGCGATTAATTGTTCATAGCTATATTATGCTAAAAATATTGTACATACATACACTGCAGACATTTCGTACATTGTTTGCCATTAGTAGATATGGAACTAATTTACCTATCCAAGATAGTGGCGTAAATTACTTCCCCACAGCTTTTCAATATTTATGAACAACTTTTGAGTAGTTTGAACAGCTTGTGAATAATTTGAGCACTACTCGAACAGCTGTTTGACCACTTTTGAATAGTTGAAACAGCTTTTGAACCGTTGCTGGCGCCTTTTTAAACATCATAGATGATGTAAAACCCATAACCTTTCATAATTACCACCTTTTTAGCGTGCATATTTTAATTAGTTTGGAATTACAAGGTAGGAAAAGTATAAGATAAGATGAGAACAGAATATCTAAAGTGTTAATTAGAGCCGAGATGCTGGCCCAACAACACAACACATCTAATACAATTTAAGTCTACATTATATTTGAATGCTTAAAAAATAAAAAATAATAATCATAGGGATGATGTGCTAAAGACATCTCAAGAACATTAATTTATAATATTTACAAGACGTTATTTGAATATCTAAAAAACATTAATATTAGCAAAATATAAGTAATCTTTGTTGGTAGAAAATTTGAAGTAGGTACGCCATTGTTGCTTATGATAAAGTTTGTTAAGAATGATTAAGCAACAAGTAATCACTAGCGTAATATTGAAATATCATTACAGGCTAGTAGATAATGCATTTAATAAGAGTACTCTATTATATCTCTGAAGCTTTTCGCAGCATGACTAATAAATTATAGATTAATTGTATACTCATTCTCGCAGAGCTTTAGCGGGCAAATCAAAAACAGAAAAAATGTTATTTTCAATAACAAACACATGATTTACGCCAGTTATTATTATTTGGCCAGCAGTCTATAATATTGTTCTAGTGATATCTCGTTGATAAACATTCTTAACAAAATTTATCTGTCACATAGTGGAGCGTTAATATGAGGGTGGCGCTGAAATTATTAAGATACAAAGTAATAAAACAAGATAAAGCTCCAAAATGTTATTGATGTTTAAAGTATTTTCCTTTGTTATCTGTACACTTTCATAGGGGATTTTTTCCGAAGTTCGAAAGCTTTACGCCAGGTGTTTTTGAAGTTGACTAAAAACGTGGATGGTGAAGTTAGTCTACTTCTATTATGAAAGCAATAATCATGTAAATTATATTTATGATTAAAAATAACCAGAAATAATCGGACGTTGCTGGAACCGGTGAATAATAAGTATGTTCCGATGCTGTTTTCTTTCAAAATGGTTTTAAGTTCTTGAAGAATATCAGGCACACAGTATCGGATGTATCGGGGTTCGCGACAGTTTTGTTCTTCTAACTTGACAGTTTTCATGAATCTGGCATTTCTAGTAAATATTATTTCAGCACACGTTTTTTTATAGTCTTTGCCGTGTCTCTGCTTTGTATACCCATACTCTGCTGTATTTCTGTTAAACTATGTGTGTCAGCTATCATAACACGATTTCACACATGTAATGCTTTATGAAGAATTTGCCTTACCGGTGGGGATCTAATACCAAGGTGGCTTTTATCATCGCGTAGATGCGCCCGTCATCATCTTCCAATATTTTGCAAGCACGAGGCAAATGTTTGAAGATGACAGCAGATCTGTCCCTTCTATTAGTTCCTAGGCATACAAATAACATCCATGATGGTACTTAGTTCCCAGCATCTGCGTGTAAGCGTTATAGATGTTAGTAGCGTTGCTAGTGCCACGTAGGTTGGCACACAGGTGTATTAATGTTTGATGTTTAAGGCGCGTGCAATAAATGTTAAGTCAAATCGACTGATGACGTCACATCTTACTAATTTTAACGTCAATATCTATATGTGTCATAAGTCCTGAACAGATATCCGTAAGATGTGGCAAACGATGTCTTATAAACCTTGACTTTATGGATGTCTGCTAGGTGTAAGCAGACATCTGTAAGTCGTCTCAAATATTCGACTCGGACATCTTGTAGGCGCCTTTAGGCTCTTTAGGCATTATAAAATCACCACCCATCCAAATGATTAGCCTTTGGAAAAACTTCCACGAGGTAAGTTAGCACTATACTACTACACGGAAGTAGTGCCCAAACGCGAAACGTAAGCAATTGAGGCTTCAATATAATCGCAATCAATGCTGTACATGCCCATCTACAATGATATCAAAAATACTCACTGACCTCATGGAATGAAACAGGATGAGACTTTGGAACTGCAAAAATGTCTCTTAACTCTTCGGCTATTCTGGTTCTCCGATCTTGTGTAGTAGGTATGCCCTTCTGTTGCAGGAACACAGATAAGAAGACAATCGCAGATTGGATACCGGTGGTACTGGAAACAACACCTGCGAGAAGCAAATATATACCACAAAGTAAATTCCTTCCATCACTAGTGGAATCAAGGAGATGATCATTCACAAACTAAGCTATAGGCGTCCATAGTTCAGCAAATTCAAAAAAAGTTTAGAAATGAAAAATGAAAATCAACAATTGACTTACGATACTTTCCACAACTATGATTATATATGCACGCTATTGAGATTTAGGTATCGTGTATTAATAAATATACAAGGTATGAAATATAGCAGTATTTTTTATAGATAGTTGAACTTACTCGTGTACATGACGATCCAACACTATTATACTTGCACTCATATTAATAAAGTAACACAACTTTTAACTTATTTACAAGAAAACAAATCTTTGCTATTCTAATGTTTGTATGCTTGATGATTAAAAGCTTGGACATTTGTAGAATTATATTGAGCAAGAAAGCTTTTCGAAGATATGAATTATACTGAATGAAATAGAAAGAATAGAACAAGCTTCGTCTTGAGTAGTACACATTATAAATTGATGCACCAGAAATAGTCATTCTGTTAACAGTGCGAAGTAAGCTATTCAGTAACAATAATTGTTAGCTAGCTGCCAATCTTCCAACACGATCAAACAGTCTTGTCTTCATAACTATAACTTCATATTATCCATATATCATTGAAACAATAGTAACGTATACAGATATGTTTTACATAGGTTTATTAGTAACTAACTAACACAATAACTTTGTCTTTGATATTTTATCATTCGTTATAGAAGAATTGCAGAATTACTATACCATCTATTTCTTAATAAGTAAACTTTACAAGTAATAACAGGTAAGTAATGTAGCTTGTTGGAGAATATTTTGAAACTGCTTGCGAAGATATGCGTTGAGAATAGAATCATGATATTTTAATGGAAAGTTTGGAACTACCTATATATTATATTAGTAACTGTGGATAGGCTCCATAATGCAATTTAAGCATGATTTTAGCAAAAACTCGTATCGTCCTTTTATATCCGTATTTGATCAATTTAATTTTAATTATCAATATATTATACTAAGGCAATATTTAGCGATGAAATATTTAGCCTTATCTTCGGAAACAAAACGTTTGTTCCGTTAGTTTTGTTATTCAATAACAATATTACATTTCATTTTATTAGTATTAAAAATGTTGTATATAAAACGTTTTAATTTGACGTATCACATATAAAAGCCGTGTACATTTTAGGGCGCTATCACTATAAAAATAGGAAGTAGGACAGCTATTTCGATATAGAATTGAAATAACCTAAAATCACATAATGGTGCTGAATTTATTACTTAATTTTTTAAGTAATACCAACTATCTATAAATAAAATATTATAACGAGTAAATCATTAAACGTCTAAATCTATAACAGGAAGTAACATGAAATTTGGGGCTTCTACAGAATCAACAGAAAATGTGATACAAATCTTCATCATATTTAGAGTTAGATTATGATTTGTTTATATTAATTAGCGTTTATATTCATTACAATTTATATATTGGTTCTATATTTAAAATATATTTCAATACTATACTTTCCTCTCATCTACATCTTATAAAAACTTTTATGAAATGCTGTATAAATATACAAATACTCGGCATGGAACGAATAGGTTTTCGAAAAATATTTAGGTATTTAATATGTATTGATTTTTTTAAAGATACTTTTATTTCAAGAGATTATATAGATAACAAAAGCTGATAATCATGAAAAGCAGGATAATTATGGAAAGTATTCATATTTTTGGATAGTATTTAAGTCAGATAAAATAATGTAATTTGCAAGAATGTGAAACGCAGCGGTCTAAGTTACTGTGAAGCAATTTTGTAATTCAGATACATATATTGCGTTTGTACCTTTTTTGATTATAGAGGTTCTATAAGAATTAGTATCGATTGTGTATGAGAAATGTTGTCAGTCTTCAACCAATAACCTAAGTGTTGTTCATTGGATGATCTTTACAACTCAGTTGGTTTATTGGTTCATTGATTGAAACAATTCCAAATGAATATTGCTCAGGGATTGATAAATGATGTCAACCATGATTCACAAGCTCTCAAATTGGTAATAACTATTGATGAAGTACATAGTTATGACGATGGAACAACAAATATAGGGATTAGTTGTCCTAACCAGTGCCTTGTGTTGAGCTAAGAGTGAGGGAAATTTAACAGAATCGGTGATTCCATGAATTTTTCCAAAAAAGTTATGTTCAAACAAGCATCTTCATTTACAGCTACACTTTCCGATGGTATAAAGAATTTGAATGCCAAAGGAATTCTGTTCAGCATCAAAACAAGAGCAGGGCGTCCTCCTATGTCTGTTATCGACAAAAATATTATTGTTGTTAAAAAAATGATTCAAGAGGACAACAAACTACTTGGGTAGTGTTGCATCATTTCTCTGACTCCCAAAAAGCATAGCGTGGGAAAATTTGCATGAAACCTTAAATGTCTTAAATAGTGGCGGGCAATTTTTTTTCCAAAATAGTGACAGGTGACGAAACTCATTGTCCCTATTTTGACCTTCTTACCCTCCAGTAGCGCGGTGTATGGATTCACAAAGACGGGAAAACTTCAACAATTACCAAGAAGCAGCGAGCTATGAAAAAGGTTATGTATGCTGTATTATTCAGAACTACGGGCTTAGTAACTGCAATTAAGCTAAATGATACTGAAAAATGTTTGCCCGAAGTGTTCAGAGAGCTTCAGGAAAGAGAATTATGCTCCACCACGATGCATCGTTCCATACAGCATTGGCGAGTTTTTGGCTACTGAAGTAATAGAACATCCACCCTACTCACCCGATTTAGTAATGTTTGGCTATTCTTTATGGAACTACTATGGAACGTACTTTTTATTCTCAATAGTTTCAGCTTGTCCCTTGTATAAATGAATTAGTATAGTATACTATATAATGAATTAGTTAGTAGATGAACGAAAATTCCACTGGTAATTTATTCAACCCGCTAATGTACGATGTTTAAATGTGTGATGAATATAAATTTGTATTGTCTGGAAAGCAGAATAGTATAAATTTGTTTGATTATTTTGGTAGTATTCGTATCTAAATAGCTGGATATTATCGACTTGTCATCTAATAAAATTGCGCCCAAATTGCTATCAAAAACGCTTCAAGATGTGCAAGTTTATAATTTTGCGTGAAAAAAATACAAGAGTGAATATGTCGTTTGTTACTAGATTTACAAAAAATTAGCTTTGATTGAAGATACTCTTCTTTTGATTAGAAGAAATGCATATGAATTTGAACTTTTCATACTTTTCTAAGTACCCTGCATATTTCTAGATATGTCGTATATTTAAAGTTACCAAACCCAAGTCAAGCTACTTTTTCGTAGAATACATGTAACGGAAACTTCAAAATAGTCGATAGTTACATATTAGAACTAACTACCTAGAAAACTGTTAATTTTGATTTAATTGCGATTTCATACTTTGTGTACTCGTGTGAGGATTACGATTATCTGTTTTTAATATCAGGGGTAGAACAATTTAAACTGATTGGTTGTGGTAGTTATTTCACAAGAGCATTATAATTATTAGCTTTGAGTCAATTATATGCACAATAGTTGTCAAGACAGCAATTTTAAGTGCCTTTCCTCTAGATATTTCTATGAATTTTTATATCATTGTACTGATTAAAAAAAGCTTTGTGACGTCTCTTTACTTCAATTACTAATTCATTTTCTAAACATCAAAACGTGATCTCCAAACCACAATGACTGTTATTACTGTTTTTTGTCGTAGTTTGTGCATAGTTTTCTACTGGGATATCCAGCCTAAGATATCTGTTCTGAAACCTGTTAAATGTTGATGGCCTACAACTTTCTGGTGATCTCTTCTCGTATTTAGAGCAATGTATATGCAACTGTGTATATGTGATCAGATCATTTCATCATTAGAACATTTGATGATTTATTTTGAAAAGGAAGTTGCACACGGAGAACTTGCACAAGGAAGTTGCTTAAAACTATTAATTAATTAATGCAATTAATCAATGTAAGCTGGTGCAGGAAAAAGCTCAAGTTAAGTATCGTGTGTTATTAGATTATAAAAAACCAGATAGTTAGACATTGGCAATTTTAAGGTCAAGGGTTTATTAGACAAACTGTTGGTTACATGTGGCATCACATATGCACTGATTATCTAACCTTATTTATTTGTTGAAGTTAAACTATTGTAACTATTGTGCTCGTATTCTTTGTTTCCTTTTGTGCTGGCAGGAGCTGTCGTACCTCCAGTAATCTCTGATAATCGAAAACCAAAGACTGCAACTTTATTTTAAAATATTAATTTACAGGTGACTACTAAGAGAAATTTAGAATAAAAAGAAATTGAAGTTCCTTAATATATATCCTCATATATATATATACATATACCATGACGATGATTATTTCGTGGAGAAAGTAATTGAAACGACGTTGTAAGCCATACTGCTTGTCTTGCCGACATTTACAGTTCCTTATGTGCATCAGTGAACAGCTCCAGTAAGGTGGTGTTGTTAATTGTATTGTATTTGGCTTTAATACCCTTCTGGTTACCACTTACTTTCACCAATTAGCCAACTTTAATATCATCTGCTATTGAATCAATAATCGAAGTTTTGCCTTAAGGCCATCGTTTTTGTCTGAAATCCAAATATGTGGAAGTTGTCGGCGAGAGAACAATTATTTGAAATTTCTATTATCGCGTATGTCTAAAGCGATCCGCCATTAGAGGATGTTGTGACGTTTAGTTTCAAAAAAATTATGAATTTTAGAAGCAAGATTGTGGAAAGCAACGGAAACGACATCTCCTTAATATTTTCGTTAGATATCTATACCACATGAAAAGTGAAGTTTCCTAAAAGACGTTGAAAATACCAATGTCAATGATCTACTCACCTAACTGTCATAATACCGGATATATGGGTAGCCATCTGAAGTAGTTTGATTCTTTGGCATTACTCCTAGAAGATTGGTGAACTTTATTTTTGCCTTAAAAAACAATTGATGACTTAGTGGTATGTCTATAGCTATAATATATTGTTTGAACTGTTTTCGGAAGGATCACATCAACCTTTTCTCTTAGCACACCATGTGGGATAATCTCTATGTTGATAATCAATTTGGGTCAACAACCTTAAATCACGCTTGTTGGCTGACCACCCCCACTTCACATCTTCTACTTTTAGAACACTTACTTAGGGATAACTTTTTAAAAGCACACTAAAAGTTGATGTCCTACCAGTTTCTGTTACTTATGTAGTCTTTTCAAATATTTCGAGCGATGTACATGTAATAGAATGCAAATAGAACACATAAAAACTTAACTTAAAGTATGCAATGAGATCAGCATTTCCAGTGACGTCACAAACTCTAAAACCTGGTTTGCTTTTATAATGACTATATTTTGTTGTACAGTTCATTTTATGGTACAGATTCTTTAGTACAGATACTTTAGAAGCAAAGAGTTGGAAAATAACTTGATATTAGACGTAATCTGGTGTCATCATTCCGAACAGTTAAGTTCTTCTTCCACATTCTAGTCACATATTACAGTGTTTTAATTATTGCGTAATATCTTGGCATCTACATTGTATAAAACTGCAAAAATGTTAGAGCAAAACTATAATAATACCTAGTTTTTCATTTAAGGCTAATAAAAATGAACAGCTTTACGAGGTCTATTAACCTTTTTACTTCCTATGTCATGCATATTAATGCACAGATAATTCCATCCTCAGTCTTGTGAAAACCGTTATTTTTCATTTTCCATAGATATCGACCCATTCTGGAATTCCCGTTACACATTTTTCTCATTGTAAAAATGAATAATGGAAACGGCGATAGCGCTTTTATCCCGGTAGAAATGGTAATCCTAAAATATTACAATAACCATTCGTTCCACACCGGTCTCAATGTCATAAATATGTATTATCACTGTGTTATTACATGAACAATATAAAGGTAATTTTTGGTCAATTAAATCTAAACGTTAAGGGAGTGGGTGGTGAATCCGGCGGACGTTCGTCGACAATCGCTCATGTCCACGAAGGTGGAGGACGAACGCCGATGGGTGATCGTCAAATTGAGGAGTCGAACACCGCCATCGATGTAGATATGTCTTTGTCTCTGTGGCAGCATTCCAGGAACTCCTCGAAGGTAACCACGCCGTCCATGTTCGTGTCCATTTTCTGCGAGAAAGAATAAGATTAGGTAAATTATGTTTATTCAAAGAAAAACAAATAAGTTATAAAGCGGAACGAGAGTACTTAATTCGCATTCCTTTTATAGCTGGCGACGCTTAAAAAGCATCAGAGATTGTTTAAAATGATCAACAAGAAGAAATGGAACTGAAAGACGACTATGGAAAAAAGAAGGAGACAAAATCAATATGCAATAGAGGAACTAACTGAAGACGAGATAATGGATGAGATATGTAAGTTAATAAAATAATAAACGTGCCAGAGATAATAGAATCTCAACAGTAGTATACAAATGGGGCGGAGAAAGATTTAAATAGAAGATAACCAATACTCATGATAGGTATACGGAAAACTAAGCAAACGCTTTTATAGGCTGCCTCATTCACAAGTAAGGTAATAAGCGCTAATACAAGAATCATCATTAAATATCGCTGCAAATTGAAATAAATCTCATAAACTGGTAAGAATGGCTATGACTAATAAAATCATGATAAATGGACGATAACAGTAAGAACTATTAAAATTAAAAATGTTGCAAGAAGTTAGACTATTGGCAACTATATAGTTTAGGTTCATTTTGAAGGTAATACTGAGAAAAAGTGGGATAACATGTCAATGATGTTATCAGATGTACTCGTATATGTATACTATATGCTGATGACCTGACCACAACTTCCAGGATTAAAAAAGGAGTTGGAATTAGTATTCGGTAAACTGGAAAACACTCCTTAACAAACTGAGAACGTTAAATATTACAAACCAAGTATGTCTCCAGGCTTCAGGCGAAAGGAAGGGACTACAAATTTGAGGAGACAGCTTCAGAGTAATAAGAATGAATACTGCAAGTGTCAATTTGGCAGTCCAACAATAAACTACAAAGGCCAATGAAGCACTGACGAAAATTATGGGCAACGATTAAACAAATTAAAATGAAGCTGGGAATATAAAAATGAAGGACTTGGCAGAAAAAAAGAAAAAGGATATTCAAAAAGGAGATGGCTAGAGAGGCCGCTACGATAATTCGTAGTGCGTAGGTTCTGAAGAACGTTAAGTGACTGTATTTGGGAGTTGGACGCACTGGACCATGTAAGGAAATCGTAGAAAAGAATTGGTTTGAGAAACGTCGTATAAACGAATAGCTTGAGTTTTAGACTCAAGGTTATTTTCCAGCAGAATAGCGGATACGAAACAGTACGCGCACGTAAGAACTTAACAACAGTAACGGAGAAGTGCTTCCGAAAAGTGAGACGCATGTCGAGAGTTACTCTGAAGTATTTAATATTAGATGACAGTAGAAGGAGATAGCGGGTACCAGACCCGCCTCCCACCACTACCCAACGCCCCCCACCACTACCACCTGTAGGCCCCGCCCACTTTGCCAGATGCCACTCCCCCTGTGCCACGTGGCCACGCCCACCCCCCAATCAGCGGCGTCCGCCATTTTTTCGGCCATTTTGGATAGGGATGACCACGCCCACCCCCCAATCAGCGGCGTCCGCCATTTTGTCGGCCATTTTGGATAGGGATGACCACGCCCACCCTCCAATCAGCGGCGCCCGCCATTTTGTCGGCCATTTTGGATAGGGATGACCACGCCCACCGGCCAATCAGCGACGTCCGCCATTTTGTCGGCCATTTTGGATCGGTATGGCCACGCCCACCGGCCAATCAGCGACGTCCGCCATTTTGTCGGCCATTTTGGATCAGTATGACCACGCCCACCGGTCAATCAGCGGCGTCCGCCATTTTGTCGGCCATTTTGGATCGGTATGACCACGCCCACCGGCCAATCAGCGGCGTCCGCCATTTTGTCGGCCATTTTGGATCGGTATGGCCACGCCCACCGGCCAATCAGCGACTCCCGCCATTTTGTCGGCCATTTTGAATTTACCATTTTGTCGCGGGAATTTTGAATGAGCATTTCTGTGTTGGGCATTTCGAATTGAGATGGCGCTACAGCGGGAATTTTGAAAGAATTTTTGTTGTTGGACGTTTCGAATTGAGATGGCGCTACGGCGGGGATTATGAATGAGCATTTTTTTGTTGGACGTTTCGAATAGAGATGGCGCTACGGCGGAATTTTATATGACAGTTTCTTTTTGTGTTGGGCATTTCCAATTAGGATGGCGCTACGGCGGGAATTTTGAATTTACCATTTTGTCGCGGGAATTTTGAATGAGCATTTCTGTGTTGGCATTTCGAATTGAGATGGCGCCACGGCGGAAATTTTGAATGAGCATTTCGAATAGAGATGGCGCTACGGCGGAATTTTATATGAGTTTTTTTTTTGTGTTGGGCACTTCGAATAGAGATGGCGCTACGGCGGGGATTTTGAATGAGCATTTTTTTTTGTTGGACGTTTCGAATAGAGATGGCGCTACGGCGGAATTTTATATGACAGTTTCTTTTTGTGTTGGGCATTTCCAATTAGGATGGCGCTACGGCGGGAATTTTGAATTTACCATTTTGTCGCGGGAATTTTGTGAAAAACAGGTAATGATATTTATAAATAACCTGCGAGACAATGTAATGCTAAAATTTTCTTTATTTGTAATCTAATAAAACAAAACATACAAACAACTATTAACTACCTATTAAATAATGTAATAACAATTGAACGTTTCGCTCAGTACACATACTTAAATTATTTTTACAATGATAAAAGCAAGCATAAGTGCTTCTTACAAAATTGGGGACATGACTTCTTTCCAAATTAACAATTTCTACATCTACATAGCGTTTTAAAAAGTCAACTTTTTGATGTCCCTTAACGTAAATTAAGTCATAAGAGCTACATATCCGATTTAATATATTTTGGATGTCATTGAGATCGACATATCCCTCGCTGTAGGAAATATTCAAATAATTCCGCTCCAGCCATCGGACTTCCCGTTTCTGATCAGCGGAAAGCGCCGAAAAAGGTGTCGATGGTTTGAATAGGAAGTGAGCGCTACTTGTGCCGTCCGTGATGCTCATCTCCTTCGGAGTAAAGTCGCGTCCATGCCAGCCCTGGATATCGATAACCAAAAAGCTTCTAAAACGTTGAGCGAAAATTTTTTCTCTATGTTCGGGGGTTAGGATGTGATTCAAAATTTTTTCTGCTTTCGCGATTCGTCGTTCGAAACGAATACGATCTGCCGCGTAGGAGTATCGGTCCTCCTCATCTAACCACTCGTAAACAACGGGAGTGATGTTAAATGTTACCATGCTGTTTATACTATTTTCCTCACTATACTTCTAAGAGGTTCGTACTCAAAGACGGAATCGTGTAAAATGAGGCAATAAGCAGTAGTATCTTTATTAAATGGTTCTTTGGATGTCATTTCCAATTTCACGTCGACAGTGCCCGTTTTTATCGACTCGTTCTGTCTCGAACAATCGATTACGTATACGGAGCAGGTGTGAAACTTTGCGTAATCCATTAGCGGTTCGTTCGGACGACCGTAGTAGCTCGAGCGGAAGTTTGCATACATGTGGTACGCTACGGCATAACGTTTCTCTTCCATATTCACATTCATGTCAGTATACGGATAAATATCCGAATTTATATGTAATCTGATATTGGTAATTTGGGAATGATCGAAGAGCGAAGCGTCTACTTTGTAATTATCTTTCCTATTTTTCTGAAATGCGACAAGTACATAACGAGGCGTTTCCATGCTGGTACTGGATTTTATCGGCCAGATATCCATGTTAGTGGTGCGTAAAGAGGGTAGTTCGTACAGATCCCACTGTCGGAACGCTATGTTTATTGGTTTATTGTTCTGCACGGTGTCCAATAATTTAAATCGTATATCGTCGTTAACGGTTATATGGGGAACACGCCATTCTATTTTATCAATTTCGATAGCAGCCTTCTTGGTTCCGTTTTCGTCAGTATTTCTGTAGCAGTTGTCGTCATTTTTGCTTCTTACGAGTATCAGCTCCTGACTAGTATATATCATAATTCGGTTATAATCTTCAAACACGCCCATTAGAAATTTTAATGGAATACATGCGCTGAACTTGTTGGTAGACAATGTAGGCTGAGCGTTATCAAACGGGTTCCAGCCTGCCATTTGTAGTAGTTTGCTCTCATTATCATTATACGACGCTAACGACTTCAGAGCTGTAGTAATACCGGGTTTATTGCAACGATCAACCTCGACCCCATTGATCAAGTAACGTATTTGCTCAAACATAAAAGCGTATGCGTTGTTGGTTAAAATACAAACGCCAGTTCCTTCTTTTGCAATATTAAATTTTCCTTCCAGATATATATAACTCTCGCAGGGTAATGTATATACGTCTTGATGACGGATACTAATGCTTACTTCATCGTTTAAGTTGAAATTCTGTGTTCTGGGGTAGTACGTGTGATACTCCTGCTTTGTTATGGTCTCGTTGAAATTTAAACCTTCGAGGATGTTCAATTTGTCCATCATTTAAGACTCTTAAGCCGAGAGACTGGAGAAATACTTTGTTGATCGAAGTTAACTGTTGCGAGTTTCGAGCGCGAATGACGCTAAACTGACCGATCGTATCTGTTTTGTAGTATCGATCGACGAATGACAGACCCATTATGATTTTTTCAGCTCCAATCTTACGAGGACCTGTTCACCGCGAAAATCCACAGGGTCTTCGTCCTGGTCCAGCAACGTTAGGGTTATGTTGTCTATGGTATGCTTGTTCACGCGCAGATAGATAATGTGCTGCGGCTCGATGTAAATGCTGTAGCCGGGTTCTACTTGCGGAGAAAATTCGTACAGCGTGTGCGAGGGACATGCGTTATGGTACGCGGACGTTGTGATATTGCACTCTATTTTAATCGTAACGACTTTTATAATCTGTACGGGTAAATCAGATTCATGCTTTTTATTAGGCTCTAAAATTCTGCTGCTGAAACCGAGCAATCGGCCTACGGTACCTTCCCGCTTAAAGTCTATTGCGTGTTTACTCTCGATTTCCACCTTCAACGTATTATTATTAGGTTTTAAAGAAATAAAACCTTTAGGCATTCCACGCATCAAATACTCCTCGATATCAGTTATTTCATAACAGCCAACGGGAATCTTCAATATTTTATCGCCGACATAGAATTTATTATTTTTCTCCGTCACATTAGGAATTGTATTGTAGGTATGTATAGCAATAAGTCCAAGTACGTAATCGTGATGCGGATCCAGCTCGATGGGTGGATAGTAGTTTGCAGAGAGCACGTGGCTCGAACCCTTCAATGTGAATGTATGCGACATGACTGAGCCAGAACTAATCAGGGACTATTATTTATTAGAAATTCCAAACACAGATGTCCGCAATTAATTTGATTGTAATCTTGAAATCTTCGATGATTATATTCGATATTAACTTTACTTTACTTTTACTTAGTTTTTTGACGGTTTCAGGAACAATCCCATACCCTTCCTATACGGTTTCATATACAATCCGCTACCTTTCAAGGCGATGGACTCCATCATTCTGTTATGTTTTTGCGCCTCCTCAAGCTGCCGCTGCGCCATCTTAGCTTTATTTACGGCCTGAGCTATCCCCGCAGAACCACCAGCTAAGCTTCCTAATGCACTGAGGCCGGCAAACAACGGTATAAGCGGTAAGAGTCCGCCGGTTTTGGGAACGGGTATTATTCGAGGTATTCGTATACGCTTACGTCCGCCAGCTTCTTTAACAGCTGCTCTAGCCGCAGCGAGAGATATTTTGGCACCCTCTGTAAGGTCGGTAACGTTGCGACGCTTCAACGCCTCTTTAGCTTTACTGAATACAGTTTTTCTGAACGCTTTCCGCTTCAAGCCCATACCCAATTTACGTTTGGCCTTCATGATGTTGGTAACTGTCCACGCAGCTGCTTTTTCTCCTACGCTTGCGTTGTTCGCACTAACACGTGACCAGGCTTTCTCTTGTAGAACTTTATCTGCCTTATGTCTGTGCTCTAGGTCTTTACTCTGCGAGTATGCTATGTCGTGCTCTTTACAAGCCTTATCCAACTGATTAATGCCGGGGTCTCCTCGTGCTAAACGCTTTTGTAATTTAGTGCCGGGACCACAATACTGATAACCGGGAATATGCAGCTCCACAGGTAACCTACTAACGAGCTCGTTGACAAGACCTCTGCCCTGTATAACGGTCGACATCGCAATGAGAATATTATTCCGCTGTTACTGGTATTTATACATACGCGCATAAGCAATAAGCTCATTACCATGCGACTCGTCAAGCATGCTGGTCGCCTAAGGATCCCAAATTTGGATGTGGGCGATAGGCTCCCACATAGACACGGTGACTTTTTACCTAATACAATACGTGGCATTATTTGTGGCCCCTCAAATTGCGGCAAGACCAATCTTATGCTCGCACTATTAATCGACAAACATGGGCTCAGATTTGAGAATTTATATATATATTCCAAGTCCTTGTATCAGCCGAAGTACCAGTTCTTGGAAAAGGTGATGAAAGCTACCCCGAGCTCGCACTATTATGCATTTAACGAGAATGACGAGATTATAGGGCCTGATGAGGCGGAAGAAAATTCTGTGTTTATATTTGACGATGTATCCTGCGGAAAGCAAGATAAGATCAGAGAGTATTTCTGCATGGGCCGGCACAAAGCGGTGGACAGTTTTTATTTATGCCAGACGTACAGTCGCATTCCAAAGCAGTTAGTTCGCGATAACAGCAACTTTCTACTGCTTTTCAAACAGGACGATATGAATTTAAAGCATGTGTACGATGATCACGTTGGTACAGATATGACCTTCCAGCAGTTCAAGTCAATATGTGCTGAATGTTGGAAAGATAAATACGGCTTTCTAGTAATAGATAAAGACAGTGACATCGATAAGGGAAGATATAGAAAGAACTTTGAATGGTATATATGTGTCTAATTAAACGTTAAAATAACATTCCTGAGTTAGTCATGACGAAGAGAACCAAGCCAGCGGGGAGAATAAGACGCACCTTCCAGCTAGTTATCATGTGTCTAAATCGTTGCTTCATTATTCTTAAATGCTCCGACACACGTTAAAGTTTTTATTCTACCATTGACAGTTGACCTAATAGGTAGTGGGCTACCTGATCAGAAGCTGTTCAACTATATCAGTTACCCGATCAGAAGCTGTTCAACTATATCAGTTACCCGATCAGAAGCTGTTCAACTATATCAGCTACCTGATTAGACACCGTTCAACTATATCAGTTACCCGATCAGAAGCTGTTCAACTATATCAGTTACCCGATCAGAAGCTGTTCAACTATATCAGCTACCTGATTAGACACCGTTCAACTATATCAGTTACCCGATCAGAAGCTGTTCAACTATATCAGTTACCCGATCAGAAGCTGTTCAACTATATCAGCTACCTGATTAGACACCGTTCAGCCATATCAGATAGCTGATCAGAAACCGTTCAAGTATATCAGCTACCCGATCAAAGCTGTTCAAATATATCAGCCACCCGATCAAAAGACGTTCATATACCTGATGGAGAAAAAAGGAGAATCGTGACTTAAAATTAAAAATTCTAAAAGCTAGTAGAGCCATACGGAGGAAGCATATGCTGTTAAAACTGAGGCGAGCTGACACTGATGAATTTCTACGTAAGAAGTATAAACCAATTATAGAACCCTTGAAAGATCTTCAGACCACGGTCAAACATACATGGCCACCGAAACAGTCTCCTAGCGATGATCATGATGATGGTGATGATGATGATGATGATGATGATGAACCGTCTCTAAGTCTGCTAAACAAGTACCTTTCTGTGTTTAGTGCTTTACCTGGAAGGTATATACGCGGAATTCTTCAAGATAGAGGCAGGGAGTATGACACAACCTTCGGTCCGGCATTAGATAGCGATACCCAAACACTTAGAATGGGTAGCAGTATAATAAGCTTTTCCGGAGATGATATAGTGGTGGATGGCAAAGTGTATAATGGTACAGAAGGCCTGTACGAATTACTATTTAAGATCCGACCTAAAACTTACACACCAGACGACGAGAAATCGTATGGCGACATCTTAAGAGAGACAGGCGTACTTCACCGCGGCTTTGATCCAACAAAGCAGTTGAAAGGCAATAAAAGTTATAAGTACAAGAACGTAATCAAACCGATAATGCAGCCTTCAGGTCGCGGACATATGGTCATCTCAGACGCGCCGTATCAGTACGTCTATTGGGACGACCCGAACGAACTTGTAGATCGTCTTAAGCTTCTATCGGCTTCACAATCCGCCGGCAATACCAGTCACAACAATGAAATTATGTCCATATTAGAGGAGCTGAGAGAGAGGGGTATTATACAGTAAAAAACTAATTTCGAAATCATTTCCATAATGAGCATCGATAAGTTCGGACGTTTTTCCTCGAAGAGAAAGCGCGTATCTCCAGGATTACCGTTAACATCAGAAGGGGATATTAATGCAAATGGAAAGCGTATCCGATACGTAGCCGATCCTCTTGAAGATCAGGATTGCGTCACCAAGGCGTACGTAACTAAAATTAGTCATGGTGTTAATAAACGAGCTGGAGAAATGCAAAAAAGATTAAATTCGATAATAGAAGAGTTAACTAGACGACTAGAAGCTAAAATAGCAGAAATGGATTCCATCATTCATAACTTGATAGACGACGTGGACAGTCATAAGGTCGCAACTCGTAAGATTATCGAAGCTTTTGATAAAACGATTAATAATAAAACCTAAAAAGCTAGAATACCTTACTAAAATGAGCAAAGCAGATGTCGTTAACGAACTTCATCGGGCTGCACGACGAAACTTTCCTAGACGACGAGTGATTATTAAAGGATTTGACGATTTGTGGCAGGGAGATCTAATGGAGTTCATACCTTATAGTCGGGAGAATGGCGGATATAAGTATGTATTAGTCGTGATCGACTGCTTTTCCAAGTATCTGTGGACGCGTCCATTAAAGAATAAAGGAGCAGAAGAAATTCGAAATGCAATGTCTGAAATTCTACAGTTAGGTCGGGTTCCTAAAAATCTGCAGACGGATGCTGGAAAAGAATTTTACAATCGGCAATTTAAAGAGTTAATGGCCAAACTTACTATAAACCATTACTCTACGTACAGTACTAAAAAGGCATCGATTGTCGAACGAGTTATTCGAACGATTAAAGGCAAATTATATAAAACATTTAGTTTACGAGGCACCTACAAATGGATAGATATTTTACCCGAAATAACCGATAAATACAACGATACAAAACATAGCACTATTAAAATGAAACCCCGCGACGTCAGTAGCAAGAATGAGCAGCGCCTCTTGTCTAATGTATACAACAATATAGAGGTTATAGGAAAACCTAAATTCAAAGTTAACGATAGTGTTCGCATTAGCAAGTATAAAGGCGTATTCGCTAAAGGATATATACCTAATTGGAGCGCCGAGATATTCCGGATCAGAAAAGTACAAATAACCAATCCTCGTACATATTTACTGGATGATATGGACGGTAGACCGATTCTTGGCAGCTTCTATGAACCGGAACTCCAGAAAGTTAAATATTCCGACATTTACTTAGTCGAAAAAGTCTTGCGAAGAAAAGGAAATAAAGCGTATGTTAAATGGTTGGGTTTCGATAGTTCCCACAATAGCTGGATTGATGCTGATGATATATTATAATTATTTACTCTTATTACTCTCAAATGTATTATGCCTTACTTTTTAAATAAAATAGAAAAGATAATATATATTGTATGTTACTGAATACCCGAACTCTTATACTGAAAATAAGTTTTATACGTACTACTGATCATGTTAGACATGAGCCTTTTGCATGTTGAAACATGTTTGTGTGACGTCATCGCGTTCGTCGTTACTCTCTCTTATAAAGTTTCTTTCTATTACGTTTAATAAAATACAAATTTTAGTTTTTTTTATCTTCTTTACTTAAGCATAATATATAATATACTCGTAATTTAACATAATAAATTTTCATATTTTATTAGGGTTCTTGCAGCCGCCACAACTTCTTCTACTCGGTGGTGGACCGTCTATATGATCTTGACCTGTGTTGTAGTGCTCGTGACAAGGCAGATAATCCCTTAATTCTGACTTTTTATTATCGAGTATTAAATGCCAGTGTTGCTCTAAGCAGAGACGATTTATTTTCTTGAGTATGTACGTTGGGACTACGGCAAAATTTATTCCGTGCACCCAGTCGCAATTTTTATCGATTTTTTCTGAGTCCATTGTAGTTCCGCTCTTTGCAGTCTCACCGTTATAGAATATATGTCAATATCTAACTTTAACTTTTTGATAGCTTTCAACTGTTGCTCTAACCTTTCTTTCAGCACGTTTCGATCCATACTGATAAAGTCGTCAAGGTTTTATAGAGGTGTTAGTAAAAGTAAAAACATTTTGCCAACTTTCATAAAATATATTAAACTCAAATTAAACACATACATAAACTATTATAACATATATATTGAATGAAATAATAAGTTTAAAGTATAACATGAAAATAAACAATAATGCTGAAATATAAAAATGGAAAGGAAACAATAATTCTAAAATATGTAAATAAACAATAATTCTAAAAATATGTACATGCGAAATATATTATAGTCCTAACGTATTTTAGATAGTTCATAGTCGCTAAAAACGGTGTTATAAAACAAATACAGCGCTTCTAACATATACAGCGTGTTCTCAGAAGTACTATGACTTGCCAACAG
This sequence comes from Holotrichia oblita, assembly GCA_023690525.1. Lineage (NCBI taxonomy): Eukaryota > Metazoa > Arthropoda > Insecta > Coleoptera > Scarabaeidae > Holotrichia > Holotrichia oblita. Next base: position 18,974,469 of record CM043020.1, on the reverse strand, counting down.
AAGTTTCACGGTTGAATGCAGGTCACCATTTATTTTGCAACAGGAATCGATGACTGTATTATAAAACTTGGGAAAGTCACTACTAGCGAGTATACTGATTTTCTGATCAACCAGTTCTTTTAAATTATATATATTATTATACGTTTCTGTTGATAACACGATGATCTGTCCTCTACTCTTGATACGAATAACTTGTATGTTCTTGTATGTGCTAACCTCGATTTGATGATTTGAACTGTAACCATCGCTTTTACAGAAGTCCTCCCATTCCTCTTGTGTGAAGAAGATACAGGCGTTAGCAGATCGAATATGTACAATCGGGAGAAACCCGGATGCCGGACTTAAGCCAATGTTGACCCATTTGCTACCGAGCTTATTGAGGTAGTACGTTGACTGGCCGATCAGCGTAGTTTCGCGTGCGATTAGTTCATCTTTAGCTAGCAAACCCTTCTCAACAAATTGATTATATTCGTTGGCTGTAACAAGAAATATAAATTTAAAAATCATAAACGTAAAATAGGAAGGTTATTTATTACCTGATTCCATCGTTGCTGGTGTAGCAGTAAATAACAGAGACGTAGATAACTATGAGGACGGCAGGATGTAGCGCAAGAGTCTGCGGATGCTGGTTTGGCGAGTCGTTATATATGTATAAGCTGTAGGAGGGGATGTGCGCAGGCGTAGTAGTACGGATGCATGCGTCAATATGTATATGGAATGGTGTCTCCAAGCTAATGCGGTTATACCGTCTTCGTTGACGTAACGTTTGTCGTCCTGATGCGCCAAGGCCAGCTTATTTCGGGTAGATGTATATAGTTGATGTTGCCGGGCCGATCTCAATTCGAAATGCCCAATAAAAAAATGTTCATTCAAAATTCCCGCCGTGGCGCCATCTCATTTCGAAATGCCCAACAAAAAAATGCTCATATAAAATTCCGCCGTAGCGCCATCTCTATTCGAAATGCCCAACAAAAAAAAACTGTCATATAAAATTCCGCCGTAGCGCCATCTCTATTCGAAATGCCCAACAAAAAAAAACTGTCATATAAAATTCCGCCGTAGCGCCATCTCTATTCGAAATGCCCAACAAAAAAAAAACTGTCATATAAAATTCCGCCGTAGCGCCATCTCTATTCGAAATGCCCAACACAGAAATGCTCATTCAAAATTCCCGCCGTGGCGCCATCTCAATTCGAAATGCCCAACACAGAAATGCTCATTCAAAATTCCCGCGACAAAATGGTAAATTCAAAATGGCCGACAAAATGGCGGACGCCGCTGATTGGAGGGTGGGCGTGGTCATCCCTATCCAAAATGGCCGACAAAATGGCGGACGTCGCTGATTGGCCGGTGGGCGTGGCCATACCGATCCAAAATGGCCGACAAAATGGCGGACGCCGCTGATTGGCCGGTGGGCGTGGCCATACCGATCCAAAATGGCCGACAAAATGGCGGACGCCGCTGATTGGAGGGTGGGCGTGGTCATCCCTATCCAAAATGGCCGAAAAATGGCGGACGCCGGTGATTGGGGGTGGGCGTGGTCATGTGGTACAGGGGTGGCATCTGACAAAGTGGGCGGGGCCTACAGGTGGTAGTGGTGGGGGGCGTTGGGTAGTGGTGGGAGGCGGGTCTGGTACCCGCTATCTCCTTCTACTGATGACTAGAGAAACCTCTCACCGCTCACAGAGATGTTTGTTAAGAGCGAATTTATTTTTCTCGAGACACTCACAGCCATCTTTTTTCAGGCGTTAAGAGACAATCGCTCCATACTACACCATTCAGTTACTTGATCTACCAATCTCGGCAGATGACTAGAGACAAGAGCATCGTTCCTCGAAGAGGTGAACGCAGCGATTTCGTTAGGGTACACCTCGAGTCGCATGCTAGGAGGACGCAGGTTATTACTGGCGAACAAGAGAAAAGTTCTGAGGCCAACAGTGAACTGTGTGGGATGCCAGCCTTAATAGGCCTAGGTGCTGAAACGTGGTCAAGGTTTTTGATGAAAAAATCCTTCCAGGCACGTAGGGCTCACTTATCGCGACCAGATTAGGATTGATACCAAATCTTGACATATTATAGAGGAGACCATCGTTCCATATTGAATCGGAGGCCGGTGCAGAATTGAGGAAAATGGCGCCAGTGGCGTTGCGAATTTCTCCCTGGATTCGGAGTAGCTGTAAATGGGCCGTTGGGAAATGATGCCCTCTGAGACAAGCTACAACTATGGCTTTGGCTATCTTAGAAAGGTTTGACAAAAGGCTTATCAACCTGCAACTCAAAGGAAGTTTCGATCCGTGCTCCACTTCTGAAGCATAATGACACTTACATGCTTCCATATGCCATTGTTCTGATTGCTCTGAATTAATTTCCTATATGATTTTTTGATTGGATGTTCTAATAATAATTAATACTTGAAAAGGTGCATAAGACTGTAACATATTGTCAAAAAGTCTTACTTCAAATGGAGTAATCGGATTTTATATCTAAACATTATTGTGAGTACAGTCGTTTTCGACTCTTTCAAATAATTCAATTCGATACATTTACGCTCTTATTGAACATACGATAAGTTCTGAATAATACTGGGAATAGCGTTCACTTTCTCTTTCTATGCACACAACAAAAGTAATTGAAAGTTTTCGGTGACAGTTAGTAACAAGAAAGTTTGTTGTTAAATATGTGTTGATGTTGTGTCTATCAAAATATCAATTAATATGGTTGAATTGAAAATTCTATTATCCTTCATAATATAGAAAAATTGGCGTTATTGTGCTAGAAAAAGTATCTAGTTTCAGTAATTTGAAGTTACTCTAAAAAAGAAATTAAATTTTAGGTAAGAGTGAGACTCAGTACCTAATGTTCAAATAACTTACGACCGCCGGATAGTAGGAGCAACAAGTTATGTAGATTTAGTGTTTTCCTCTTTATTTTCTCATATATTTACACTTTACTAACACTACTACAGTTACTGAGTTTTAAAAGAAAGTTGAATATAATTTTATGTACCTAGTACATTGCTTAATAATTCGTAAATACGAGTCGACAGTGCTTCACTAAAATACAAGACTATAATTTTAAACCCATGTGAGAGATAATAATATATATTTTATATACTCTAAATAACATGCGCCCTAAAAACAATTTTAACTTCAACATTGTTTTAAACACCCGACATAGACCCTTATTTTAGAAGAAAATGTATTAATAGACTTACCCGGAAGATTTTATCGACCTTCTCTTTCACAGTATCCTCGTCAATACACGGTTCGGCAAGTTTGCCCATGAGATCATAAATTGCGGTTACAATGTCAGTCATTTCTTCTCTTGTGATGTAACCATCACCATTGATATCGTATAGATTGAATGTCCATCTCAGCTTTTCATCCAGACTCCTCGGGACAGAATAGATAAGTTTTGAACAAAATCCTGGAACGAAATATGTAATGTTAACAATCACAATAATAGCAGAAACTCTATAGTCGTTGTTCCTTATCGACGTATTGCAGCTTGCTGTGGAAATGTTGCTCTTTATTTCATGTCTATTTCAATCGTTTTGCGATATTAGGTTTCCCTAAATTAAATAACTCACGTTGAAAATTAATGAAAGTTTACGTCAGCACAAATTTTTACGACGGGTATTTTGAAACTGGTTATGAAAGTTTTAATTAAGTATACATGCTTAATAATTGTCTGTTTTTATATTTAGGTATCGACAATCTATATGCTTTCCTATATTCCGTTCGTATATACTTTACTGCGTTGCTGTTTTAGCATTCCGCACGGTTTTACTTTTGTTTGCTTGGCTGAAGTTCATAAAGCCATTATTAATCGTTAAGAACTGTCAAGTGGGAATATTTATCATCTAGAAAGCACACTTCGGCTGCGTTGTCAATGGTTTAAATGCGTTCTTAATTAGTTATCGATTCTGTGTACATCATTAAGCTAGCTTGCTGAAAGAAGGCATAAGCAGCTAATGGGTACGTTTTATTTATCGCTTCTGATACATTGCCGCGTCGCAAAATTTGAAGTTATGACGTTATATCAAACTATATTACAGATTATAAGCATAGTAAGCGTTTAGCTCTGATGACATAATGTGATTTAATACTTGCTTTAGAAACCTATTTGATAGAAACTCCAGGTTAACCTACTCAAACTTCTATCATCAGCTATTTCTTTTAAAGGGTTCAAGCTAAAGATAAATTGGTACTCGTATTGGATACGACACTAATTTTGTAAATACTATTTTTGTTGAGAGTCTTAGATTTCTGTGTATTAAAATGCTGTCAATTGTTGTGTTGTTGTACAAACTCATACAAAAATATTTCTAGAATCCAGTTGTTAACTAGATAGAACGGTTTAGATTACAAACCAATTTGGATTTTAATTTAAGGGACACAGTTTTAGAGCAGCAGGAATGTATGGTTCATTTGATTGTTTTAGAACTAAAACTTGGTCCAACAGAAAAGATGAGTTGGCCGACTGAGTGGACAAACATACTTGTAGTAATCACAGCCATTTATACAAAATGTAAACTGTTGTCCAAGCAGAGCTCAGAATAAAACAAATTGGTCAGTGTAGTCACCGAGTCCAGGGAAATACTGATTTGTCGTACAAACTATGGGATTACTGGATGAACTGTTAAATATTGGAATTAAAGGACTTACATGATACAAAACAGCTAACTGAAGTACTTATAGTGGCATTACTTACCAAGTACATTTTAGTAAGATAGGCATTGTACAAGTATTAACACTAATTTGTACAATACTAGTTTAGAGCTGTACTAGAACTAGTAAGATGTTGGTAAAAGTTAGAATGTGTAAAATTTTGTTTTATCTGTGTTAGAAGCTTGAAAGATGAGGCTATCTTAACAGAGTGTGCCACGTTTTTCATCTTATAACAAAGTCGGCTTATAAATCGACACATTAATCTTATTTATTGAACCAGAAATCTACATACTCGTGCCAAATAAGTGTTATATTGATATAGCAATTCTAAAATAATCTACATTTTTGACGGCCCAAAGTCTCCAGGAGTGAGTAGAGATAGCATGGATCGATATGAGCATGCACATTGGAATGCTTAAAATCGACCATTGCACAGACTTAATTGCATCAAAATGTAGGGTAAGGTGTGACACAGACCTTTGATCTACCGGTACAAACTTGACTGCGGTTGTTAGATAAACACTAAACTATGCATTGGAAGCATAAGAATTAAGAACTTTTTAATTTTTTTTATAGGAAATAATTTAAATTTGAAGGAAACCCATATATCATTTATGCTTCAAAATCAGCCTTTCTGGAAAGTTAATTGATATTAAAGGTTAAGTACTCCAGGATTAATTCCTCATCGTGAAGGCTGTTAATGAAGGAATGCAAAATTTGTTCTCTGTGTCGTATTGTGTTAGTTGTATCATGGGAAAAAGTTGGTCCAATAATCTGTATTTTCAACATTACAACCCTAACACTAACTTTGACAGGATTAAGTTTTTCAAAAGCATTAAACCAATGACAATAATTCAATCTCTGCTCAAAGTCATTGCCCTGTAGATGTTGTAATACAGGAACTTTATATGAATGCATATGTGATTTGGTTGACAGTGTTCAAACAAAGAAGCTGCAATAAAACATGAATAAAATACTAAAGGACAACTACAACAATACAAAATGACAGCTAACAGATAAGTGTTGACACTATGGTTTTGACATTAGATATGCAAAGTCAATATGGACAATTCACGAACGTCAATACATCCTAGTTTTTAATAATCTTGGGACTTTCTTGTTGCCAACTCAGTACAGTTCAAAACGATCGCAGTGTACACAGCAATTTATAACCAACACCTCGCCAAAAATTGATTTGCACTATCCGTCCTCTCATCCACTCTCGTTTTTCTTAAAACCATCGCATATGTCTATGTTGAAAATATAATTTTATATGAGCTAGGATACAGCTTTATCTTCGTTAGCATGTGAAAAACATAGTATCTCCTACTTTTCACATGTCAGGACTTCTAAAACATATCTGTACGTTGAAAATTTGTTGCCAATTACTTTGAATATAATCGAAGTACGCCATTTACTAATTTCAGATTTTTGGAAAAAAACATTTTGTTATCTTCTACTTCAGGTATCAGGTAGCCAACATCTTTTCGACTGCTACAAAATTTCAGGCAAAGAGGTTGATCACATACTCCGCTTTATAGGTTTCGCTCCATCCTGTTTTAGTTATTCGTTCATTTATTGTTCTTATATATATATGTTTCTTCAACTGTTACGCCTGCTTCCTGCCTTGCTCTTATTGTTTCTTCTTTCTTTGAAATCTCTAATTTTCTTCATAGTAAATCATTCATTTATCAGAAGTAACAACATGAGGATAAGGACACACGTTATGAAATATGGTTGAATAGATTGTTGCTGGGGCGAGAAGTAACGGCTGTACTAATATTTCTGTTACCTGATGTGGTAATGTGGACCTTATTGTCTCATTAGTGTAAAGTTTAAGAATCTAAGAGTATGCTTTACAACATGCTATCATTTGGAGTTGACACTTCTGCGGAGCGATTTGGGAGATCATCACATCCAGGTTCTGCATTTTTGCTTATCAACTTTAGTAAGTTTCTTTGTTTTGTTGAATAACTAAAGTAAGTTGTAACGATAGGGGTACAGGTCCGGTGAATAATTTCAAAGCTTACATCAACATTGCATTCTCTGTATATAGAAACATTTGTAACTACGCCTAACGCGATTTTCTAAAACTACTGTGGAAATTTAAGTGGTGCTACAATTGTGTCTTCTAGCTCATTGTGTTTTATTTACTATGCGGTATATTTATCGATAAACTAAGCATGCATGGCAGGGTGCTATAGCGTTAAGTCACTGAATAAATTGTTTATATTTATACCTATCCAGCTTTTTAACTGTGGATTCCAGAGCAAATTACACTCACCCAGTCAACACTTCTTTTTAACTAATTGTTTATGCATATGTATTAGTATCACATTATATCTTCAACGAAACATTTGATTCTCGCCAAGTTTGAGAGAATGCAACTGTATACAACTATAGCCATGTAGTAATTAAACTTGCAGCAAGACGATTATGTAACAGCTGTTTGATCTTGACTGAAATTTTACGGTGAATAAACTTGCAGTTTAGTTAAGCAAACTTACCCTATAGTTTCTAAACCTTGCATAACTAATTATGTCTTCACTAAAGCGTTAATACGGCACAGCCGCCGAAGTTTTGAACAACAAATAGGGTGTAATTGAAAATATTTTATCAAGTTGTCTATTGTCACCCAAAGTAGTGGTTTCTAGTTAGTTACCGAACGTAATCTACGTTCATTATATAAACTCTTAGGATGTTATAATAGAAAGATAAAGGTAACTTTGTCGGTTATCCTCGACTGAATTACTCTTTTCATTAAAGCATTTTCTTAAAAAAAGAAAGAGCACGTGAAGATTACATTTCAATATAGGTACGTACACTCGGTACGACTTAGTCTTCGAACGATTTTAGTGAGTTACCTTATTAAAATCGTTCGAAGACTAAGTCGTACCGAAAGTACGTACATATCCGTTATGCTTCTCTTTGAAGAATTGAGCAAGCATTAGCTATTTAGGAAAATACCGCATATCAATGCTAATGTTCTTTTGTGAAAAAAGTAAAAACAAACAAAATTGTAATATTTTTCAAAGTACGGACCAAAATACATTGGCACAATCCATAACTTCATTTTTACAAATCCGGCGAACCTCCGTAATACCGTAAATCTTCGGGTTTGATTGAATATTTAGGGAAACTACACAATCAATCTTTGTTTGAATTCGGTGCTCAGAGCAACGCCAAGGAAGGCGAGTGCGGACGTTCTTTGTTTGCGCCGGGAGCTTTTGTGTTTACACGAACGTCAGCTCCTGCATTTTCGTCTACACATCGGCAACGTAGAATTTCCCATGAATATTGAAAGCGTATTATAGAACAATATCGCAACTCCGAAGCTTACATATTCCTTGATTTAATTTCTCTTGTCAGAGATCGTTGTTGGTTTTTCCTTTGTGCTCTGATGGAATCATGTAGGGAGCGATATTTTAATTAATATTATAAACAGGATTAGTAATATTCAGGTGCTTTTCACTGCATTGTGAATATGTAGAACGCTGTATATGAACATTAATCTATAGAATAACTTTCATCGCAGACGTGAAAGATTTGCTTATGCGTGTCTTCAATACTTATCACGTCCTTATCCCCAAGGCCTTATATTCCATAATTCAGATTTTTTGCCGACCTTTCAAAGCGTTTTCTACTTGAATGGTTTATTTGGGATTTATATTTTAAATTGATGAAATTTAGAATCTGTTTATGTATTGTTAAGTGGATTCATAATAAAACTTGACACAAATCACAAAGCACGAGTCTATAAAGAATTAAGAAGGTGGCCATTATGTTTGTGAAATGTATTGGGGAATATAGTATTACCTGAATACAAATATACTGCTTTATATTTTAATTTTATGCATACTGTCCTGTATTTGTCAGAATCTATCAATACAAAAAAGGACTATTATGAGAAACTACTAGAAAGACAAAGTTTCTTTATTGATACTTGCTTAGAAAAGGTTATAAATAATTGTGTGCTTGATTTATTTGTATTGTATTTTTTTGTTTCGTGGTCGTAGCGATTCTTTTATTGATTAAAACAATTAAAATATAACTAAAACTTTCCGGAGCTTTCAACTCTTCACCTTGATTAGAAAATACTGCTATTTATATTGTTGTATATTCTCTAAAGGCTTGCAACGGCTGGTAATAAAATTCTGTATTGAATTATTGACATTTATATCTGTGCACGTCTCTATAAATGCTGTTTTCACCTATTGTTTAAGAATTTACAATTTAGAGATTTGTATATAATTATCCTATAATACTATGTAAACATCACAGGTTTTGCAATTTATTTATATGTGTGAAACCAGGAACATCTTAATATTCTAAATAAGAGTTCGTTTGTAATTACCTAATGAGAAATGGTTTATTACAATGACTGTGTAGATTACAGCATCAGTCATGCTTGAGTAAGTAGCATCATACTTGGATCGTCTAGGTCACAAAGGAACCAAAATTTCTAATAATAGGTTTTTGAAACCGAAAAAGAGATTTTTAAAAAGGAATTGCTGCTAACATCAATATGCATAAACAATGTGTAGTAAAATACGTCGAAAATTTGAAAAAAAGTGGAGTTGAATGTATTCCCTCAGAAAATATTTTGATGAAGCAAATCTTACAGGAGACGATGCGGGGTCATAGGAAATAATTTGGCAATACATTTATTTCTTGTCGCTCAGCCACTGGACTTGGCCTTCTTTCGCTTTCCGAAAATTACTTGGCGTAGTGTCCTTCATTATTAAAAAAAACACAGATACCATGGCACCAAGTACCACTACGAAAATTATAAATTTGCCAGATTGTGGCATTGTGATGTATGATGTACAACACATGCTTGATCGCCTTTATCACAAAGTTGTAGCCAATGGTGTCCTGAATAAGGCTTTCCGAAATACTACAGCTTTTACAAAAAGTATATGCATGAGTAGCAACAAGGGACAGTTGCAAAAATGAAAAAAAGTAAGTAAGAGATTAAAGTCTCTCAGTAACTGTTATAGTCCGGTTAGCAAATGTGAGAAATGGGTTTTCATAAATGCCGTGCAATTATTTTCGTTTAGGGAGTACTAGCCTTTAGTTTGAAAAATAAATATGACATATAATTTTGGTTTTTATGTGCAATATTAACGGTAGGTATATGATCTTTCTTTTCTTTTAAACTTCTCTTCGTTGAGGAAAAACATGATAGTCGGACGGAGCCAGATCGAGTGAATAAAGGGGAGGGGGAGGCGAGAGGGTGAGGAAAGGGAGGGAGCATGTGGTTTGTGTACAGGGACACTGGCCCACAAAAAAAACGCCTTTGGACAACTTCTCATAAAGCCAGATCGAGTGAATAAAGGGGAGGGGGAGGCGAGAGGGCGAGGAAAGGGAGGGGGCATGTGGTTTGTGTACAGGGACACTGGCCCGCAAAAAAAAAAACGCCTTTGGACAACTTCTCATAAAGTGGTTAACAACGTCGAATAATGTCTTTCAATTACTATTCCAGACTTATCTAGATAATCAATCATGATTACTTCCTGGTAATCCTAAAACACTGGAGCATAAACTCCTCCAGCAGATATTTAAATGCGAATGTTCTTAGGGACCATAAAGAACCGGAGTGTTTCCATCCCATCGATTGTTGCTTTATTTCTGGGTCGTAGAAATGTACACAAGTTTCATTCATAGTAACAAATACCGTTGAAGAATTTTCAAACCGAGCGCTGATTGAACATGATGCTTTCAAACATTTATTTTGGCATCAATTTTGTAGAAATTCGTTTCATGTTCTAATCGACGTGAACTATATGATGGACGTGATCATATGAAATATTCAGTGCCTTAGATATTTATTTTAGCCCAATTCGACTGTTTGACAAAATCATGTCATGAACTGCATGGACCTTTTGAAACATGCAATCCAATTTTTCACGGTAGCATACGAAGGCCATTGATCGCCAATGATATTAAGCATATCTTCGTAAATCTGCTTACCTTTTAACCCCTTTAAATATATGTAGGTACTTAATGATGGCTCGATACTCTAATTTTATGGTTTTCATAATTTCAGTCGATATCCTTTTTTTTTCAAATTTTATTGCGCAACTTTGGTTTATACTAACTCTTAAGAGTGCAGTGTTTAATTTTCACAATTATAAAAAAAATTACCTTACTATTGAAGATTCTTTAGGCATAATACCTATGTCACGTACACAAAATGTACTAAATATTATATTTATTAAATTAATAAGCATTTTCTAGTCCTTCCTTGTTCGTTTGTATTGCTATTTCTGTTCTTAGCAGTGTATTATACATAAAGGTTTGGCGAAACAAAATCAAAATATTTCATACTCTATTTTCACAGCTACTTCTCTCGTTTATCAAATGAACTTTCATGTACAAATTCATGTTTTCCTGGTTACACATAAACAAATTAATAGCCAAGCCTTTGATCTTTACAGATTATTTTTAGATGGTTATATGGGTATCTACAAATTGTAAATTCTTAAACAATAGGTGTAAAGCGCATTCATAGAAACGTGCACAGATATAAATATAAAAAAATTAACACAGGTACATTTATTTCCCAGATGTTCTAGTGTTTTTGTTTTCTCCTCGGCTGTTTAGTTGTAATATTAATTGTCTTGATTATCTTTACAAAATGAAAACAGCAGTATTTCCTGATCAAAGGGATGAATTTTTAGTTGCCGATATAATTGTATTTTATTTATTTAATCAGTAAAAGAAATAAGTTTCGGTAGTAATTTTATTTTGTATTAGAATTAAATGGTTTGGTATAGTAAATGGTCGGTTTTGCTTGGTTTTTGGGACAAATTTTAGTGTTTTGCAGTAGCCAAAATGGGAAATCATCCGATTCCAATTGCTTTATTGATATGGAAATAACATCACCCTTATATACAAGTAAATTTCTAGCTTTAAAAAATTGACGTAAAAAGATTACTGCTAGTAACAGTATGTAATAATTGTAAATTGATTGAAAGTTTGTTTTGTTTTAAACTTTTGCTTATTGATAAAGTTTATTGGTTCTGTATATAAATTTAGCTTTTTTAGTGTGGGCTGGTAGGTAATGTGTGTACTTTTGTTAGAATTCAATTTCAAACTGAAAGGTTGACTATGTATTTCATAGAAAATGTTGTGGTCTCTTCAATGATGCTAGATTAGTATTACATTCTTACTGTAAATCTAAAATTAAGAAAATCGATCGATCACAATGATCGAATATTGTGAAATAAATAAATTTTTGTGGTTATCGCTTTATCATTAATAAATTATTCATTTGAAAACGAATGACAATGGCATCAAAATAAATTTGTTGAACATCTGTAAGAAACGCGTCTTGTAAGAACAAATGAAGATGTATAGAAGTGTCTTCTATTTTAAAGAATAACTAATACTGTTCGCCTGTGTTCAGTTGCTGGTAAAACAAAAATCTAACATGCTCAGTTTGACGGATATGCATGCGCATAGTAGATATTCTCATATTTATTTTAGCATCCTATATACAGTAGCGTATATGTATGTTGGCATTAATTTAACAAAGAACGGAAACCCGAAATGTAGTTAATATTGAAATAAACATCAGAGGGAATGATATAGTTCCTGGCTATGCGTATCTACAATCGCAAAAGATTAATGGTCATTTATAAATGATGAAATTTGGGGTTTCATGTTCGTTGTTTTCTATGGCCTAATACATCCGTAACTCTTTTTTATTCACACGTAAAAGTTTACGATGTGTATCTATTCTTACGTTTTATATTTTATTGACCTTTTATATTGATTTCTGACATTATATTTTGAGAGCGCGTTTATATCCGAAACGCATTATAATATATATACGAGCTAACCATTCCGAGACATTAAACGGCTCTCTCTGTTCAGACGAGTATGAAATTTGTGGTATGGCGAAATGAGAAACGCCAACACGCTTTCACCCATTATATTCCACTATGATGGAAAATTTCATTCCATAGCCCTCGCACTTACATGTCTATGTGTACTACATACACTACAGAAGCTAGACATCTAGACTGGCACTTAATTTTCACATAAAATAAGCCTGCTCGAACATTATTTAGTGTGACAACCTGATAATTTAGTTATATTCCTTAGTTAGTAGCATATTAGCTGCATCCTAGATATTGTATAAATTAAAGCCAGAGCAATTGGGATAGTTTGTGATACTCGACGAACGGGCATGCATTGTGTTAAAATGGATGAAGGATTTTATAAAAGGGAAGATCTGTAAATTGTACGTTAGATTTGTTAATTCTATTGTATTCTACTAACAGTAGTTTACGAAAATTCACATATCTTGCAATCTTGCTAATTTCTGACATACTCAGTGAACAAAACAGGTAATAAATGGTAGCAGAATATGTTGTATCTGTCATATGAACTCGACTCGATCGGAAAAGGAAAATAAGCGATTTTCTGATAATTCGAAGAAACATAATTTAGCTTTTAATGCTGAGGGGAAGTTTTACTACCTATGTACTTCCTTTTGATGAGCTGCGGTTAAGACGTCTAAAACTTATAGTATTAATGATAATAATCCTTATTGAGAGTGCAATCATTTATCCTTATTGTCTTTTCTATTTGTGTACTCTCTTTTACAGGTTCACTTTTAACACTTTTCTCCACCTTTGACCTTTAAAAATAATTGCCTCATATTTATCTGGGGCTAGATCCAGTTTGTTGACTGATGAATGTCTAATGGTGGTGAGCATAATTTAATGAAATTATGCTCAGTATTATCAGAGTCAAATCTTCCGCGTACCCGAGAGTGGTGGTACCTGTGAGCAGTTCAGCTTAAAGAATAATCGTCAAACGAAATGTTCCACAATATGAGACCCAGCAGATATATTTCTGGTATCCCTAGTCTTATTTGAACCAGGTGATTCTTCGCTACAGATTTATGTCGCTTAGATAATCCCTAATAATGCTCGCTAAATACTTTGATATGGCCTTCCAATCAATGTTTTCAATTATTAAGTCCCAGTTTGCAGCGTTAAGAGCATTTTTGGCACCCAAAGTTATTAGCGCAAACGCTGAGACCCAGCAGATATTGTTGACCTATTTTTCCTTAAAATCCAAACTGATTGTCGGAATCAATGAAATTAAGTCCCACCAAGAGCATTTTTGCTAATTTAATCAGTTTTATACCTCTTTTCTAATTTAATCAGTTTTATACCTCCAAGATACATGAATATTTAACTTTGGATAAACCATAATACATTATGAATTAGCGTTCGAACTGTGTTTGTTATGTTTTTTTTTTGTAGGTATTTTGCTGCTCCTTTTTACAAGCTGGCATTTATTCCACATGGTTTTTTAATATTTACCCACAAATTTATTATTATTCTCGGTTGATTAATTTTCTAAATCATAGGCTTGTATCAAACACTTTTTCTTACTAAAATCGTGGCCTGGATATAACACTGAATATTTAACATGAATTAGCTAATATCCTTTAACACTGCATTAGTTACTTTGAATTTCTAAGTTTTACTCCATTTCTGTACTTTGGAAAATTTTATCACTTTCGAGATACATGGACTGAATTTTAATATAAAAAATTGCCAGAAGTTGTAGCCAATTAATATGAACTTTTATAATTGCTACTGTTTTTTAAGGCTTTTAAATGACTTTCGACAAATTGGACCGTTAAGTTCCACTAGCACGTGCAGGTTTTACCGCGTGGTTACTTGTGCGAACTAGTTCGCAGCGAAAGATTTGTGTTTGTACTCTTGAAGTAGCGAAACTTTCTTAGTTTTTTATAATGCGGATAATATGGCTACAGCAAAAATACGTATAGCATCCCTAAATAATTATCATAAATTGTGTAACTAATAAAATTGTTAATAAAATGTTATTTACCATTCTTTCATGACAACAACGAATCAAATGATAAATGATCGCTGAATCATATCATTCAGTTAAACTAATAACTGTTGTTTCTACATTGCATTTTTTTTAATTTAACGCCTTTTGTCTTTGTTGTATAGTATGTAAACGTGAACTATAATGGTATCTCATAAATAAAACAGTATCTTCATCAACTATTATCCACTTTTCTAAGCTACTGTCTAGCCACAATAAAGCTGATCAAGGGAAAATTTCTGCATATTGCCTTCTATTTTTATCCACTTATCCTCTCTGTGTAGTAATTTATACACGGTTGTATCTCTTGAAGAAATAAAATCTGATTCAATTTGTTAAATGTATTGTTTAGGTAGACCATATTATGCCATACGCTAAACTCCTTCCGTCAACTAACTTTTTACCCAATATATCAGCATATTGGGATGATTGGGCAAATTCGCCTTCGTATGTAGATATCAAAAATCTGTCTCGGCACACACCATTGCTCATATCTTAAAGCGTAATTTGATAAGCTCCATTGCTATATACAGAGTGCAGCGCCCAAATCAAATTAAACATTTTTTTGAACCATAATTTTTATTGCAAAAATGGAGAACTTTACAATTATTTTTTTACCAAATTGTTTGTAAGGTCATAAAGAACACATTTACTCAATATAGCCTCCTTCTGCTAGAATGACCGCCTCCATTCTCGTCTGACGCGTTCGCAGGACCGTTTTAATTAGTCAGAGTCCATATTGGCGAATGCCGATTCAATAGTGGCTCTCAATGATGCGACGCTTGGATGTCTGAACTTTGTTAGTAACTCTTTCGACCACCCTCCATACATAGAAGTCCAAAGGATTTAAATCTGGGCTATTGGGAGACCAAATTCTTTGGGCCAAAACATGTCAACGTTGTCCGAGAACCAATTTTGCACCAAATGACTTGTGTGCGCGGGCGCACCGTCCTACTGAAAAACATACGGCTTTCCAGACGATACAGTTGCCATTCACAGCTTCACCACATTTATCAGAACATGCAAATAAACTTCTTTTGTGACATTTTTCCCTTTTCTAAAGAAATGCGGTGGCATGACATCACCCTCACTGGACACAACACTTAGCACGTGAACATTCGCCGTAAATTTGGTCCTGGAAACAATGGGAACATCTTCAGGATCATGGCCGAGCCAGCGATCATTCCTTCGATTGATTTTCGCGTCAACAGTAAAATTTTTTTCGTCAGAAAAAAATCTGAGGCGTCGAGCAGCATTGTTTCGTAAAGAACACAAAAGCAGGTTACAACGTTTAACTCGCTTTGTCCTGGCAGCTTCGGAAAGCATATGTCTCACTTTAATTGTATAAGACTTGTCGCAGAGGTCCTCCTCGAAGATTCAACGAATATTTTCTTCACACACACCAACAACCGACGACAATTTTCTGATCGACTGTCCTGAATCTTCAAAAATCAGCTCCTCAGCCCTTTGAATAATTTCGTTCTTTCTAACAAGGCGCTCCTTTGAGCGAGTTTTCCTTGCCGGTGTTGCAAAACCTTCGTTGGACTTCTCCGATTTATTATACTTAGCCACATCATACACAATGAGCGCCCAGCGCGAACGCTTGCGGCTCTTCGATTGTACTCCGCACTTGATCTCAACGTTGCGACTGTTTCGATGTTGTGAATGTTTAGTGCATGCGCCAAGCTATTTGGACACCAATCGCGACCTCTCGAAGTAGTATAGAACGGCGGGAAATTCAAATTGAATTGTTTTCAGGCTTTCAAGTCTCGTACCTTCGTTAATAGGAACATATTTTGTTGGAAGAAATACTGACAAAAAAACTGTAGGAACACATATTAAAATTAGCTCTACACTTGGCCGCACTACTTGTGAGCTCAATATTCTAGAACTATAGCCCAACTTGATCTTTAATACTGGAAGGTGATACAGATGGCTCTGTAATAATATTTTTTTCTGCTTCACTGAGATGTCTCTGGATTATATGTCGGATTAATATCAGAGTGTTGAAAGACACCTTGCGTTTCATATGTGTGATATTGAAGGTCCACTGGAATGACTATCTTCTGGGTCTGAATCTCCAGAACTGTCCGAAATGCAATAAGTTTCATCAGCAGAAAACTACAACATAGACACGTAGAGAGAAGTAGTTGCATTGTAGTAACCTGTAAAGTGACCGGAATATTTGGTATCCATAAATGTAAAAACAAACACGTAGACTGTGGACATCAAGTGTAGGCATTGGTAAATTACACCGACAAATATAACATAGATATCAGGCAGTGCTACACCAAATAACACATACGACCCATCTATCGATTAGCAACATATCAGTAGAACAACTTTTTGTCGGTGAAGATTCCACTCTTATTATATTTGAAAATACGATAAAAATTCGATAATACTTTCTCAGAAGAAGTTTTTTTCACAAAATTACAATTTTACCCCTTTTGTTTGTTTTCAGGTTTCGGTAAAATAAGCTTTCGTATAAAAAAAATAAGAAATACCATATCATAAAGAAGCTCTTACAGATTTTAAATGTACCTTCATTTCAGGGATAACTGTATTATACCATGGAAGGAAGAACCAAATTATGACTTTATAAAATAAAATAAAATCCGTACAATCCGACAAATTCTTATCAGCATCTAACGCAGTTTTAAGGAAATTGCCGCGCAAATAATTGAACAGTACTTCATTGTCTTACCTTGTCATAATTTGTCGTCTTCCAGAATCCGGTGCTTTAATTGCTCTTCGTATCTGCACGCACTTCCTTGAAGTCTAAACGACGATATTTATATCCAACCCTAAATGTTAAATTTCAACCCGTATCTTTTAGATATCGTAAAATTGTTATTATTATTTAGACATTTTTCTAAAACTTCCGGATGAGATAATGACTATCAAGTTAAACTATAAGATACGCATAATGTAGGAATGGACAACGCAAATATAATAGAAATATTGTGGTAAAAATTTTATAAGTTAATTCATATACGACACAGTACCTATGAAACCTAGTGTAGAATCATAAATGTGTGGGTGATTCACAGAATTCTCCTGTGGGAGTCACTAGCTTAATTCGAAATTCGAATTATATAACAGTTATTACTGGCTTTATTAATTAAACGGTTTATGCGATAATTCCCTTAAATTCTGTCGTTAATTATGCCATTCAAAAATTTACGTTTACGATCATATTAAGTACCTCAAAGCAGATTTAATTCGTTTCATTGGTTCTATCTAATACGATTTACTTTAATTGGATCATATTAATGCTTTTTGATTGCTAATTAAATTGCGAAGCAATATCTGTGAACAGCTCATCTATTTGCGTATCTACCTTATAAAAGACTTAAATATGTTTGCCAGGGAAGTTAATTTAAATGCAAACTATAAGAGCGTAATATTTTATCGACTAAAATAATATAATTTTTAGTAATAATTGGCAGAAGGATTTGATGGTACATTTTTCATTTTTTAAATAGTTTTGTCGGCTAGCTAGAGCTGTAACATTAATACTTTTATTCGAAGCTTATATAGTTTATTTATAATAATAATTAATTGGTGCTTTATTGTATATTTTAGACCATTACCTTTCAATATTTAACGAGATAATAAATCAACATGTCTCATCTCGAAAGGCATATCTATTACTAGGTTATGCATGAAGTTTCATGACATCTCGTCTATTCATTTACAAGTTACATTCGTTTGGATGAAACTACTTTCGCTTTCGTAAAAGAAATGGAAAACCAGCTATATTTCATCTTTATAAAACATTGTTTTTTGATGGGAAAAGCTTCCCAATAATCATTATAATGGCTGCAGAAATGTTATTCCACATTTGATCCTTCTAAAACAATTGTTTATGGGTGGTTTAGTGAATTTGAAATGAATCGAACAAGCACCGAAAACGCACCGCGCTGTGCAAGACCAAACGAGACTACGAATGCCGATATCGTAAAGCAAGTGCATCGAATCGTTTGTAATTAAATTAAAGTGAAGTTATCCGAGTTACCTGAGATCATGGGGATCTCAAAGGAATGGGCAAGATACATTTTGCAAGATATTTTGTGGAATGAAAAAGTTTTCGGCGAGATTGGTGCCGCGTTGACCAAAGGTAGCAGCTCATTGATGATTCAACGGCTGGGTTGGTGTTGTTCCAGCGTAATCCAGCAGACTTTTTTCGACGTTCGGTAACGGTGGATAAACGGTGGAGTCCGCTAGTATAAACCAAAGTCTAAAAGGCAGGAAAGCTGACCAAAGCGGTCAAAAATGTTACGCTCAGCCGGAAAGCACAATTTTTACTGATGCAGAAGAAAAGAACAGTCACAGGAAGGTATTATGCAGCGTTATTAGCTCTGAATATCTGAATATGAATCACGAACATTTGTTACAGTCTGTGTATGCTTTCGTTCGCTAATTGCAAAGCTTACAATCGATATTGAAAAGTTATATTTTCTCTTGCATTTGGAAAGCAGCATTTTCATTAGAAGTATTAGTTTTGTGATTAGTTACCCTAAAGTACTACACAAAACTAACTTTGAAAGCTCTCGTTGTCGGTAAACATAAAATGTTTGCGATTTTTACTTTGTATAGTTGGCTTGCGCAAATGGATGCTTTCATTTCTAATTTTCGTTCATGTCGTCGTTAAGTTTAAAAATACACTGCGCTAAAAGCTGCCGCACTAATATTAGCTTAATCCATTAAGGGCGTTGTATTTACGTTACAAATTACATGTGCGCGGCAGTTTTAGGATATTAGAACGAGTCAAAACTGAACTATAGACTATTCGACCCTCGAATAGGGCGCGTCTGCGTTTATCGCCGAAGTACACGTATAACAATCATGTAATAGGGAAACTATTGGTAAGAAGAAAATTTACTAAATAGATGCCCATGTTCGAGATCGGTCAGCGTCAAATTCTAACGGATCTAAACGGGAACATCGCACCATCCAAACCCTCAACTCATCTATCACGGCGACCTGACAATCCTCGATACCGGACCCAAGAGCCGCAGAGATATGTGTGAATATGTTTCACGGACAAATTAGGAAATTTAAGTAAAATAAATTCGAATGTTGGTTGGCATTAATGCATTTAATGAAGTTACAAACATTTACAACATAAGTGCTTTATCTTCACTTAATTGCCAGAAGGTATAGCAGGAAAATATCTCGAGTTCTCCAGAGTTCGATTCATCGATCGTGACATTCTCATTTTACATCAAACTCAGAACAGTAGTTGGTAGCATAGATTACATATGGATAGATAGATGGAATGATGAAGTTCCGTCAGTATAGTCGGCTACCGCATATAATTTTTTAATCAACTCCCTAATTGTAGACAATCGCGATAGAATCGCTATTAGTTACGTCGTGCTGAAAGCCGTAATGATCTACTATTCCGTTCAACCTACACATTTTCGATACTGTTCACTTAATTTCATGTAGAAGAGGTCGGACTGGTATTAACAAATTTCGGAAGCTCTGATGTACACGCATACAATGAGCGGATATCACAATGGACTGCATTACTTGTGAATTTCCCTTATAATAGACGACTTTTTCATTCAGTTTCTACGCTTTAATCACTGGATTTACATTAGTAGATGCCTTTTGATCATATACAGAATTTTTAATTACATTTCTATAATCTTCGCTCTAATTCTATAATCCGTCGGTATGGCGTTCTCTTTCAGTACTCAAATTTGTACGTACTTAATAGTTTCAGTTATTTCAATAGACAAAGAAAATAAGTTTGGATGAAATATATCCCTATTTATACATATACATATGTCTAGATAATTTGCCGTAAAAAGGCAAGATTGCCATTTTGCTTTAAATATAACTAAGTGTTTATGAAAAGTTTGGGAGAATGTTTGCAAAAGAATAAAACAGACAAAAATTCGTATTAATAAAATGTGAGCGACCCAAACTGTAAGGTCGGTGATGACCATAAACAAATGTCTATTATGAATGCGTTTCTGGTTTTCGTATAACCGCCTTTCATGTCCTGAGGTTTCATAAATGATTGAAATCAACGTCAAATGAATGGCGCGAAATTATAAAATTATGCTGGGATTTGTTACATTATCTATCAGTATGTACTATTCATATACAGGGTGATTGGTGAGAATGGCCTATTAAAAGTATTATACGAACGGATAGGAATTTGAAAACAAAATTTTGCGGTTGGATATGGTTGAATATGAACTATCACGTGAAAATATTTTTGATTAAATATCACTTCCGGTTAACCGGAAGTGGGCATCAACTTCGATTTTTTAAATAGCATGCTATAAAATAAATTACAAATTCGGCTTCTATGATAAATTTTACACATATTTCATGTATCATACCCTATACCTAAATACCATTCCTTCTGAGTTATTCGCAATTAAAGAAAAAAAGTGACAGATACCGATCATACTTTATAGTGATATTACTTCACGTAGGAGTAAATGAGGCGAATGAAATTTTGCATTCGCACAGCTGATATTATGTAGTTATACAGCATTTGAAGTTTTTTTCTGTAACATTATACAGGGTGTTTAAAAACTTAGTTGCTTATAAATAAGTTCAATCCGCGGAAAGTACATTTTCTTAAGTGGAAAGGTATATATTTTATTAGATATTATGATTCTACAAAATATTCTCTTTGAATCCATATTAGGTGTTCCTATACCTAAAATGTAAGGTTAATAAGTTATAACGATTTAATTAACCTCCATACCAAATGCTCAAATATGTCAATTTACAGAAGCAAGTGTGCTTAGCTCATTTGTTTTACATACTTACTTATTTATGTCACTTATGTCACTTATTTTGACGTCTGTCATTTTAGTTAGTTGTTCTCGCGTACACTGTGAGAAATAGATATGCACCAGTACAATAATTAGGGTAAACAGTGCGAGTATTCACTTTACAACAACAACAAATTATTTTATTTATTACATAACATATTGTTATCTTAGTATTTTTTTACAATTGTTATTTTACCTCTGTAATAACATTGTTTTCGTTTCTGTGCAATACATTTTTCTCAGTATATTGTGTTAGAATGGATTAGCATTGAATAGACCAAATCAGGTAGTCATGAATTTATTTATTATGCAAAGTGAATGTAATCAAATAGTGAAATAAACGTATCAAACGTTTAGTGAAAGATACTAACATTTACAAGCAAAGATCAGCGAAAATTTCTAAGAATTTTTAAGATATAAAAAGTTTTAGCGACCGATATGTTCGTAGAACAATGATGAAAGAACAATACCTGTTAAGTAATAATAACAGTTATAATTATTTAAGAAGGCAGATATTTAAAAAACAGTTGAAGTAGTGTGTCCAAAAGAAAATATTTTGTTGAACGTTTTTTTACTCAATAAAATATTAGTTGATTGAAGAGTCTTTTGTGTATTTAAAATAAAAGTAAAATCCAAAATGTAAAGTAAAACCCACCGTGTAACAATATCAGTAAAAAATTTAGATTATCTAAGAATTCTCCTAGATACTCCCAACAATTGATATTTGAATAATCAACATAAAGTAAATCTACATCAAAGGTCAAAATAATTAGTCATAAAAAATTAGGTAAAATTAAAAAAATAAAAAAGATAATATAAAAGATACAGTAGAAAAATTATAAAAATAACAATAATAATAACACAAATAAATGTTATCTAAATGGTTCGACATGGCAACCATTTCTATTGAGGCATTCTATATTCGGAGACGTATTCCTATAATTCTTGCTAATCATCTGGTGTCATTTGCCTAAAGGAATTCTCGAAAATACGATTAACAAAATGACAGACGTCAAAATAAGTGGCAAGTAAGTATGTAAAACAAATGAGCTAAGCACACTTGCCTCTGTAAATTGACATATCTGAGCATTTTAAGTACAGAGGTTAATTAAATCGTTGTAACTTATTAACCTTACATTTTAGGTATAGGAACACCTAATACGGATTCAAAGAAAATATTTTGCAGAATCATAATATCTAATAAAATATACCTTTCCATTTAAGAAAATCTACTTTCCGCGGATTGAACTTATTTATAAGCAACTAAGTTTTTAAACACCCTGTATAATGTTACAGAAAAAAACTTCGAATGCTGTATAACTACATAATATCAGCTGTGCGAATGCAAAATTTCATTCGCCTCATTTACTCCTACGTGAAGTAATATCACTATAAAGTATGATCGGTATCTGTCACTTTTTTTCTTTAATTGCGAATAACTCAGAAGGAATGGTATTTAGGTATAGGGTATGGTACATGAAATATGTGTAAAATTTATCATAGAAGCCGAATTTGTAATTTATTTTATAGCATGCTATTTAAAAAATCGAAGTTGTTGCCCACTTCCGGTTAACCGGAAGTGATATTTAATCAAAAATATTTTCACGTGATAGTTCATATTCAACCATATCCAACTGCATAATTTTGTTTTCAAATTCCGATTCGTTTGTATAATACTTTTAATAGGCCATTCTCACCAATCACCCTGTATTTAGTTTTTAGCTTTAGTTAAAAGAATGGTGTTTACCTCTGTGGAAGACACCTTTATTTTAATTAACAACTATTAAAGAAAAAATCAAATACACATAGATAATGCTATCGAAGGCTTCCACGGTCCGAGTCTCTGTTATGAGAGTTTCCCGGTTTTGACAACGTCATAGTAAAGTAAATACGTACAAAACAAAAATAAAAGACAAGTAGAAATTAAAAATAAAAATACAAAGAAATATATACAACAACTTACTCACACTCGACGTTTCACCACCAATGTAAGTGGAAATTTCAGGAGCAAAACCAGGTGATGGGCGGCAGAGGTCACGGTAGTTCGACGTATCAACCACGCCAGAGGCGAAAACCGTCTGACATATTTTCCTCCTTCATTCTAACGCATACATGTATTTCACCATTGCATGTAATGCTATTTATAATGCCTAATGTCTGGGTTGTCCAACCTGTATATTTACTTTAGTATAACGCGGTCAATACCCGGAAGTCCTCTCCCATTTATAACCGCCTGAATTTTATTTATGTGATCAATTTAAGAACAGGTTTTCAGGATGCAATTGGATATGAAATTCAACAGATTAAGATAAAGGAACTATAGAGAGTCTTCGGCAATACGAAGAGAACGATGAACGAAGATTGACAAATTGCAATGTAATCTTTTTCATTTTTAACAATGTCCCAACTTAACTCGCAAATCACAAATTTAGAATACAACTATTACCTTATTGAATCAAAAAATGTATGTAATAGACGCTCACGCTATATTGGTGGAATCACCCTGAGAACGAGTGCAATGAAAATAAATCAAACATTAAAATGTTTAACGGCCTGCGGTGCTACTTTCGATTCTTCTGGCTACTAGATGGTATAAGGTTAGAATTACTCCATTGTCGCAGGTATTATGCGATATGTGGTAAGTGGCAAACTCCGATGAAATTAGGTGTTACATTTGGAGGAACGCTGACGAGATCAGAAAGATCGAACTCCACTGATGCTTAAGCTACTTTTATTGCACTCATTCACAGGATGATTTTAACAATATATCACTAGCATCTATTACAGATATATTTGGTCTTTTTTAAGTTGTGGCATTTGCCGACATTTTCAGTACTTTACTGAACCGTTTAAACCAAACAAATATTTTGCTGATTTTTACTTCTTTAGAGAATACCAGCTATTTGTCTACAAGTTTGATATGTTCGATTTTTTCTACATTTGGTTTTGCTCATTACAGGAAATGATGAATAGAAAAAATGCAATCCTTTCACGCCAGCAACTACAGGCGGTAGTAGACGAAATATGTAGGTGATACTAAGTAGATATAATAATGGGTACACATCTTCTGATGCATATAGAGAAATAGACGTCACAGAACGTCTTCATATCGACGAAACTAACAGAATACGTGTATACAAATTGTTTAAAGAGATAATTAGCCGACACAGATTTCAAGACATATTTCTTGTTTTAAGGTTTGAAAGTGCACAAAAAAAAACGACAGAAAGAAAGGGATGGTTATAAAAAAAGGGCCAACAATTGGTAAAGTTCAGAAAAAATATATTCTTTTACATAATGTACTCCTGCAAAGTCTGTAAGGTACGAATGTATATTTTGGGTTATTTGTTATAGTGAGAGTGGCTATGCATGGATGTTCCTACTGGAAAACAGGAGAAAGAAACGAATCAAGGGGAAAAGGATGAGCAGCGTTTAGTTTTACTTCCTGTTTGCTGACTATAGCCTAGGAAAGTACTAATCTAGCAATAATTGGTTGCAAAAATTAGTGTGAATTCCTTCATGAAAAAACTCGTGGAGTACATTCTATAAGTTTTCGTTTTACGGATGATACATAGTTACTTCGTATTGGTTGAGAAAGCTTGTTACATAGGGCTTTGGACATTGAGAAAATGGTTAATGATGGTTATGAAAAGAGACTCGTGATAATTCTTGAATACAATAAAATGAAAGGAGGTGCAATTGAAATAAATGAAGTAACACGATCGTATATTTTCAAAAGGATAATACGAATATGGCTCTTTTGCAGTGTATAACAACATGTACTTGTGGTTTACTACTTGTTGATCTTTAAAAGGTAGATTAATAAGAACTATGTGTACACGTTTTAGTAGTAATGTATGTGCAGAAAATGCGAAATAAAAAAATAATCTGTTCTTAGTTAATCTATTCTGGTTGGTCACACTATTTCAATGCAAACACATGAACAAGCTGCCTTAAAATTACTACCACAAATTCCTTTCCACCTTCAATTGCTACAGGTACAGAAACCTTTTAGGAAAATGCACTGGTCTTTTCCTAAAGTAACCGCTCATATTATTTCAAGCGGTAAGTACTCCAGAGCAAAGTTTATATTGGTATGCATTCAATTATCCTGTTATCAAAACCTCTTTAAACTAAATAAAGTTAATAGAATGCATTCTTTATCGCAATAAACATAATCTGACTAGCATACATACATATTTGTAACTTCCTGTAGTAATTTAGATAGAAATGTAACTGAATGCGGCAAGCTGCTAATTAATATTAGTCCAGGGCTGTATAAAGTATTGACGAGGGTGCCAAATTTAGAACTAATAGCTGAATAATTCAGTGGGATTAATGTTGGGGAGATCGCAGTTATACAGGTGACAACTCGTGAAAGGAAAAGTTCCGAATTAATGTTTTGCAGCTTAATAATGTATACCAAAAGCCAACTATATTGTTGCTATCGTTGATAAGTTATATATAATATAAGTTATTTACACTAAGTTATATATAATTAATATGTATGATAAGAAAGGTGCGTTGAACTAATTAATGCAGTTAGGAATGAATCCTTAACCATCAGTATATGTTATAACACAAAATAGCAGGTAGGAGGTATTACGCTAACACGTCAACTTATGTAAATTCACAAACAAAAAAATCGGTTTAAACAACATATAATATTACAGAGATATTTAGGCAAATAATTTACAGAAATTGAATTACAAAAATAGATCCTAACAAATTAAACGTTCTGGAACAAATAATCTTAAACTTTCTCTTGTACAAACTTTTATACAGAGATCCCCATCAACACGCCGGTCCTTAACGATTTCCACTCCAGTTACGCAGAATGATATAGATAATTCCAACATTCAATTGTCGTACAACAAACTGGAGTATTCTTCCCCTCCACCTAACAAAGTCATTAACTTATTTAAGAAATACGAAGATATCAAAATATTCTCATCTTTTTATGGTCGAAAAGGTCTGACAGATCAAACAAATCGTATTCTTTCTAACACTTATTAATGTTTAAAAAACTTTCTCTCTGATTTATATGACACATTTGTAGCTTTTTTATGTCGTAATGAGGTATTTTTTCTTTGTTTGTCCGTGAACATGTTACACTTATTTATTGTAGAATGTCATGAAAATCTACCAAAGTTTTTTTTATATTAATAAACGCACGATCCCTTTAAGAAAATGAAACAGCCTGCGTTTCAGGAACGAAGCATTTTGGAACAAATATTTATAGAATTGTTTTTTCATATTTTGACATAAATCCCACGAAAATCTATTAAAATTGTCAAAATTAAAAATATATGTGAGCATGGACCTAGATAGCAATATCTCCTCCATTTTGGAATGCATGTCAAGCCATTTAATGAAACTGAGACCAAGAACGTGGAACTTAGTGTTAAGGATTGTAAAACCCCCGAATTGGATATGATCTCACCGGAAAAAAGTCATCATTGTGGTGGAATGCTCACCAAAGCTGATAACCTTCACTATAAATTGTTTGCTGAAAGTTTTTGAATGAACGGAAAGTTGCTAGGTGTCAGTTTTATACTTGAAGAGGGGAAAATCCCTAGAAGTATCAAATTCGTACCAACTGTTGTGTATGTTTTACACATATATTGATACATTCCTCGAAGCATTAATCAGAAATAGGTTGCTAACTAAACTGCTGAAGAAAGATAGTCTGGGCGGATTCTGATAAAAATAAGTCAACCATCCAAGCGATCAAGACCGTTATACAAGCTGCTAGTGAATATGTAATATGGAAAGTGATGAGTTCCGATAACCATCGACTTAGAAACGGCTTCACCTCTGTATATAATAAGCCGATAATCTGGGGACAAAGAAACAGAAAGATATTTCAACTTATCTTGCTAACATAAGGACAAGATCGGTAAGCACGAGACAGCGACAATTACATGCTCCGTAAGGGTGTGGGTCAGGGCCGTCTTTGCGGCATGTTTTGTTTGATGGAATATTAAACCTGGGACTGACCGCAGATGCCATATGCGTTGGTTTTGCTAACAATATAGAACTGGTGTTGTGAGTAGCAGATCAGTACACCCTAATGAAGGACGCCAATATATAAAGTCTCTATATGATTAAATATCATCTCCCTGATCTTTCGCTTCTTTCCCAGTCATGCGTTTGGGATGATGACGAATATGATTTAGCTCACTGTTGTTCACAACCTTAGGGAAAGTATGTACTCAGGTTGAACCATAAGACCATATTGGTATATCTGAGAACACCCTTTTCTTCCAAATTTCTAGCAGTTAAAAGCTTGATTTCACACACTTGTACGATTAACTTAAAGGTTTGGTTATTAGCGTGGGTACTATGAATATTATCGAGTTCTAAAGTTATTCCATCTATAGTAAGATTAATCATATCAATATTATATCAATATATTGTCAAACTTTAACCAAATATGAATCCTGCCAAATTACAGGTAATATGTTTTTGAATGTCATCTACATAATTCCCAGTACGTATCGCAACATAATGCTGCAATCAATATAGCGGAGGATGTACGGATGTAGATACAAATCTCGTAAGTTTTGAGAGAAATATTACACCGCATTTCAGTTGTATAAATTACAACAATAGACGTGCGAAACAATTGCTACGTTCAGAAGATAGATTAAGGAAGTTTAGTGGAAAGGTATACAGGTATCAGCAGGGAATCTGATCCGCCGTAGATTAATAGTTGCACGATGTATAGAAAGAATAATCCCAATGGCATTATTTGTTCTGTTTAATTTAGAAATGATTCCGTGTAGCATAAAAGTATTTCCTCTTTTAGAGTCGATTCACAGCTTGACTAAAGGAAAAACTATGTTCTATATTTTGCAGCAATTTTATCAAAGCGATAAGTCGAAATATACGCCAAAGTAAAAGATTTCGCAAACAGTAAAGGTTTTGACCAAAAATTAAATAGCTAAACTAAATATCTTTACCTGAGAAAGATTACTAGAATTATCTGGGTAATCATAAAGCGATAAACTACATGAAATTGCTCAGTAACTTTTGTGTCCTTTAAATTAGTGGGATTTAACATGTTGGTCAAAGTATTCTGCAAACCTACTCATCTTAATTTTAGT
Source organism: Holotrichia oblita (assembly GCA_023690525.1). Classification (NCBI taxonomy): domain Eukaryota; kingdom Metazoa; phylum Arthropoda; class Insecta; order Coleoptera; family Scarabaeidae; genus Holotrichia; species Holotrichia oblita. The sequence goes on along the minus strand of CM043020.1, from coordinate 18,945,999 downwards.
TGCTGCTTTGGTGGATGTTAGTGACTAACATTCGAAGTATGGAGCAGGGCATATAAAACTTACTAGACGTAGGAACCCTATTACTGTAAGGTAATATTAAAGGATTTTCAACAAACAGTGTGTATATAAGGAAATTTGTATACACAAAAACACAGTTCCATTTAAAATAACAAATAATAACTAGAGATAAAATATTTTTTACACTAATTAAGAATTGGAAGTTATATTTCTGAAATGTTGGTGTAAAAGACCAGACCACACGATATATTACTGTAGCAGCAGAATATATAACACTGACAGGAAGCAAATAAAAATAAATGTTTATATTCCATTTGTATAATGTATAAAAATATTTCTGCGTAAAACTGCTCTCTGTAGAAAATACGTGTAATACATACATGTCTATTCCATTATACGAATTACAGATATCACTTTTCATAAATATTCATTTATACACAAAATTATTATATTACGGTTTGGTTTTTGCCCGCTACACCTTCCACAAATATAGTTTTTGTTGGCGATGGAATTGTAATTTATGTTTACATTGTATTACAAATCTAATTTATACATTAGCAAGATAATTTGAATTAAACGGTCTACCTGCTACAGCTACGCATTGATGTATTGAAATATTTATTATACAGACATCAATTAGCCGATGTGATGGAACTGATGGAACTGGATTAAGAGCGTTTGTCAACAATAACTATTATATTAATTCAGTAATAATTGTGATTAGTAATGAAAGCCTGGCTTAACATTAACGGAAACTAATTTATATACCATGAACGTAATGTTAGGTTGTACACATAAACAGAATTCTATAATACAAAGGAATTAATAAAAAATTGAGATACTTGAATTGATCGTGAACACTTTTCGTTCGTCATCGTGTTGCCATTCAGATCTGCACTTAGTACGAACCTAGAAAAATAATGTTGGAGAGATGACCTCAAAAACCAAATATTCATCTTATACACAGTTACGATTCAGCTTGAACAATGGTAAATATTGAAAAAGTAAATTGAGAGAGGAGGAATTAAGTGGAAAGTATTGTGGGACACAGCTTTTCTCATATCTTTATTCTTTCGAAGTGTCCAGACACGCGTTCGACGACTATTCGAAAAACGACCATATCTGGATTCATCAGTGAATAGTACCAACTTCCGCTCGTCTGTCCAATTGACACGCTCTCTTGTACATTCTAATCTTTGTCGTCTATGTTCGCGAGTCAATGGTACACCTCTAAAAAGTCGTCTAGAACGCAAATTTTCATTCCATAAACGTCTTCTGGCAGTTTAAGCTGATATTGATGTTCCTATGGCTCCTGCGAGTCTCATATTCAACATTCGACATGTGCTCAAAGGTTCTCAGGTCTTTCTTCAACAGTTCCAGTTTCTTCGACACGGTTAAAAAGTCTAGAAATGACACTTTGACTAACTTGAAAAAAAGTTGCTACGTCACTTTGTCGTTGACCGCCCTGTAGCAAACCAATCGCTCTATTTGCTTCGTCAGATGTTAATTTACGTCTAGGCATTGGGAATTAGCAACGAATAAAATTTTGATACCGAATTTGCACAATAAGTCAACAAATTGGCAAGTAAACCAAACAACCAATTGATTCTTTAGAACGGGTTTGTACAAGCAGAACTTTCCACAGGTCACCACTTGCAATATAATGCTACAGTTATCCGTATTGCATAGTTATGATAATTACCAACTTTAATAAACTGCCAAACATGACAAGCATTTGAAAATTAAAAAATAGAGCAGATTTTGAGATATATCCTTAACTTAAAAGTTCATGGTACTGGTAATTGGTATTACATATCAGCACTGCAATTGCATCTTCTTGTGTGTTATTTTTTCAAAACACAGGGAATGGTCTTTTCATCAACAACGATAATTTACACTTAAAAGAGACGCCATTATAGCGAAAGTATTTCATCTGCAAGGAACAAGTTTTGTGGGTTCCATGTAACTGTCTATACAATCGGATTAGAGTATAGTTGATTTATTTATGTATGTCACGTGATAGGCTTAGCATACATCCATCTCAAACAATTTAGGGAATAACCGGTACAGTAGCTAGACCAAAGTAGTCGTCAAAAGCCTTTGATTTTGTTTGCCAAGTCAAAGTAAAGAGATATTCGTATACGTATATCAATCAAAAAAAATAATTTTTCTGAGTAGGCTTTGATAATCTACACATATAACATGAATTTAAATTTAATGATTTCAAAATTTGCACTACTCTTTCATTGGTTTTGGGCACTCTTTCTGGGGTGGGTCTAGCAAATTCTCCCGTGGACAGAAATTTCAGTTTAGCTTTTTTTTTACTTTGGGGTTAATCAATTAGATAATTTCGAGCAAGTTCCGGACTTGTTTATGCGGATGCAACCAAGTCGAAAATGGCCAAAACTGATTTGGACACAGTAGACCTTTTTGGTTGAGTCGCTGTTCGGGGTGAATATGCAGTGAGAAGAAATTACAGAAATGTTCTGGAATTGTTAGCGTAATATCAATCTTTAATAGAACTTCAAAAAAAATGTGAGACATGTACATCCCTCTGCCGGAGATCCGGTTAAACTACATCAGCATGTTGCGATGAAGAATGTAAAACCTAATTCAAAGCACATGATTTGAGGTTTTACCTTCTTTATTGCAACATGCTGATGTTATTTTTACGCCATCTCATGAATTTTTAGTACCGCCCTGTGTTACTCTAGTTTGTTAGGTTATTGTGCGGATTTAAAAATAATGTAAAACGTAACAACGTTCGAACAGACGATACCAGACTAACTTTATTTCTTACATACATATAATATAAGGATTGCACGTGAACTATACAGATCGTTGCATCGCAAGTGCCGTCAAATGCTCGCTCCGATTGACGTGTTACTTCGTTGAGCAGGTCTTAGCGTTGTAGTATGTATGTATGTACGTGCATAGCTGCGCCGGTGGTATGAATTATACGTAATGTAGGTAGACTCATATGATAAAATTTTCTTTAACGTGCACAATGTGCCCGCTGCTTTTATCTTCATTAAAACTAAATATGTAGTTATAACAAGAATAGCAAACTTGTGCACAGAATATGTATTGTAAGAAGATGTTTATGACGAATGAAAAATCTAAAATATTAAAGCAATGTGGAGAATAGTAATACTATCTATTATCACAACAATTCACAGTAAAATAATGAAATTTAAATTCTGTAATTAGTAGCTAAATAAAAAATGAATATTCTCATATTTGCAGGAATAAACGCTAAGAAATATGCATATGTTACAACAGAAGGAATCTATTATTAGTCATAAATTATTATTTTATAAGTTAACATAAAAGCGACCACTTTTCTAATGCATTAAATGCTCGAAACGTCTTCCGGTCGCCTCAAAGCAATATGCTAAACGATCGTAGAAGACTCGTTGCGCATTCTGTAAAATTGCTGCCAAATTGTTTGGTCTATCGTTTTCAAATGTATAGATCTTAGTTTTCATGTATCCCCATAAGAAAAAGTCATTAGGGGAAAGATCTGGTGATCTAGGTGGCCAGCGAATAGTTCCCCAGGTACTTAGAACACGGTTTGGAAATACATTATGAAGATATTCCCGTACAACTCTACTATTATGAGCGGGACACCCATCCTGTTGAAACCATATGTTATCCAAGTTGAGCGCCAATTCGTGGAGGCGTGGGATAATTCGATTCTGGAGCAAGTTAAGATACTTCTCGCCTGTTAAATTGCCATCTATAAAAAATGGTCCAATTTTATGCTCTACAAGTAATCCCGCCCAAACGTTTAATTTTTTGGGTATACTGAGTTCTAGCATTGTATATTAGGTGCGGGTTTTCTCTTGCCCAGTGTCGAGGTACAGCGGGATTATGTCTTCCGTGCAACGGGAAAGTACTTTTATCCGTAAATAATATATTTGCAATAAAATTTACGTTTTGATTGCAAATATGCATCATATTTTCGCAAAATTCCATTCTCTGTTCTTCACCTTCGGGAAATATTTCATTTGTTTTCTGTAATCTGTAGGCATGGTATTCATTTTTCTTTAAAACACGGCATACTGTGCTTTTAGAAATATCCAGCTGCTCACTAATACCCAATTAAGATATTTTCGGGTTCTGTTCGACACTGGTACAAATTAAAAGATATCTTTCGTCTTGGCGAACAAATGGCTGCCTATTATGTTTGTGCTTGTTTGGCATAGTACAGCCCAATCTTTCAAAATTATTTATTATTCGCTGAATTGTTTTTAGAGCGGGTGGTGATTGATAATTCTCATAAAAGCGCTCTATTATTTTCCTTAAGGGTATTTCCTGATGATACCACTTAATAATTTGTTTTCTTTGAACTAAATTATAAACATCCATTATTTTTATAACATATAAATACCAAACTAAATAAATACTTATGTATGTATCTTACACTAAACTCTGCAGAAAACCTAATAGAAACGACGACAAAACACTAACTAACTACCTTGTACAACGCCTAACTGGAGACTGCAAATATCCAAATATTCATACGTATTCTCTGCAACATGTATCGGCGCCGGCGCGGCATATGGACTTAACTAAGACATACCGTTCAACTATCGATAGAATATTTTGACGGCACTTGCGATGCAACGATCTGTATACATATACCAGACGATGTTTAGTCTAGGATGGTGCGGTCACGCATTACTTCAGATATGTTCATTTTACCCATAGATACGTATGTATGGGTATATTTTGGGTATATTTTGTCTTTTGTATCGCACACATATAATGTAGTTCTAACATAGCTGGCAGTGAAGAGATGTGTAAAATATGTGCACGTACATAAGTGTAAATGACATAAAGCAGATTAGGCAAAATTGCAGTGACAATTACACTTTGTGCAAATATTAGCTTCTGTTAGTATATCTCTCATTCACTTTGTAACAGATTATATTTCCACAGGGTAAATTCAATGAGCTTATACCGCGAGACTAAATATTATATTGATAAGAGTTTGCCATGGAGTCGAATACGTATGTCGTATCTTATTACATTCTTTTTAAATTCAATATGATTAAATTGTCAGGTTAAGTGTCATACTGACATTAATATTCATCAGTATATTTATCTAACTGTAAAAAGTGTGTTTTAACAGTGATTTAAAAAAAATGTACATGTTTGAATAATATTTTAATTTAAAAATAAAAAAAATATAATAATTGTTGAAAATGAGCTCCGGCTTGTTCAATGCACAAGTTTACGCGCCTGTTCATGCTATCAAATGCATTTTGCAGCATTTGTGGTGTTATGGTTGCACATTCCTCGATAACTCTCTGTTGTAGTTCTTGCAAATTAAGTACAGGCGTTCTAAAAATCCTATTTTTCAAATAAGGAATACAAAATAATCCATAATAGTCAAATCGGGTGACCTCGGAGGAAATTCAACGTATGCAAACTTATAAGTCGATTATCAAAAAACTCACGGAGAAAGGCTATAGTTTCTCTTGTCGTATGGGCTGTTGCGCCATCCTGCTGAAAATAACCATTTTGAAGTTCATCTTCGTGAAGTTGTTGAAAAAATCATCCAATATGTTATTTCTGTATCTCTCTGCATTAATGGTGAAATTGAAAAAGATCGGTTCAATTATTCGTCTACGAGAGACCGCAATCCAAACACCAATTTTCTGAACATGTAGTGGAGATTCAACAAAAAAATGTGGATTATCAGTGCTCCACTTTCGCATATTTTGAGAATTTACGTACCCCGAAAGATGAAACCATGCATACATAGACGTGATATACATATATGAAATTATGTTGGAAGTTCGCAGGAATAAGTTGGCCGCAAAAGTAACAAATTGTTTCAATTCAACTCGTTTCTCTTTTTCATTGCGAAAAATATTACGGTTTTGTACTAGTTTTGTTTCCTTTGCTCTTGCTAGATAACGTTGTGTTTATTGCCTATAAATGATTTCCAATGAGCGTATGATTTTCGAATATAAGTTTATTGCGACGTACTACTATAAATGTCGTAGTTTAATTAACATCCCTATAGTGCGTAGTAGCTCCGCATTTCCGCTGTATTATTCGGCTACGCTTTGTCGGCTAGAAAAATTTAATTGAGGCACACAAATTCTGCAGCTCGCTGTTACGCCAATTGTTTCCGCATGGGCGCTATGTTGTATAATTTGTTGAGATCTATTGTCGCTAGTAAAAGCTTTTTCAGGTACTCTATGGTACGCTCGACTGAAAGTTGAATAATAGTATTGTGTTACTGTGAACTATGTAGGTAACGGATTTTAAATAGGTAGACTTTATTTGGAAATTTGTATTGATACAAAGCTATTGTTTTTGCCCTTTTGAAAATCTTTAATTTCTGGTGTTAAAAAGCGGCTGAGAGCTTTGAAATGGTATGTATACTATGTATATTTTGTAATACGTCACCTAGATTTGCGTTTTGGAACAGATTTTCATGTATACTGTTTGCTTCATTATTTAGTTGTGTGTAAAAAATCTATCGCGCTAATCGTATGTTGTCTTATTTTAGATATTTAATAATGATATTTTGTATGTCATTTTTTTATAACAGTATTGTATTGAGTACCGTATTTGTCAGGCTAATACTATTTTGACAGATATGTATTTGTTCTAATTATATTATATATTCGAAAATTGGTTAACTGCCACCAGATATAAAGAAAACAGTTTTCATTCGAAAGTAATTAAGTTTTCTTTTATCTATTTTATAATTATTAAGAAGGTGAGCTTATTGAGCTATAACTAAAAGTATGTATACAGGGTATCCCAACCAACGTACCTCGGAAGATTACTGCTTTCTTACTAACAACATCAAAAAATTGTATTAACAAAATGTATAGCTAGTAGTGATGGCAATTCGTGGTCGATAGCCTAATCGAGAATGTATAAGGCATAATAGATCAATTTTTAAAATACAAAATTTTGTTGAAAAAACTGCGCACTTTTTTCCAACAGTATATTTCTTCGGCGAAATCAAGGAAACAGTTTACAAGCTTCAAGCTAGGACATACCACCGTCATAGGATCAGGAGCTACGTGTGAACGAAATTTTTTTAACAGCTTCCCCGGGGAAATAAAAGCAGCAACGCGATTTTAGGTTTTTAAGGAACTTTTAAAAGAATTTCTATCTCAAGATTTGTTTTATAAATTATAGGACTTCTTTGCGTTTACATAGTATTTATAATTCTGGCAGATCTACATTATTTGCGCTGTGTCGTTCTTAGAATTCGTTTTCAGTTCTACATTTTTTCCTTTTAGCTTATTGTTTCGTTGTTATGTTATTCCATAGAATTAGATTTTATGCTATTTCATTAATTATATAACTTTTGTTTATATTGACATATTATGTATACATTTTTGTGTTACTTAACAACAATATTATTAAAAAAAACACTTTAGAAAAGTTTGTCAAGATTTTCTAAGTAAAAAGATTTTATAAAGCTTTAAGTAAGAATTTGGAGTTAAAAAGACATCGTTTGAAATTAGTATTTATGTGAGGACTGAGAGTATTTTGAGTACAGTAGTACTCGCATAATTTTATTAAACAGAAGAGGAATTCTGTATTCGATACATATCACAAGTACTGTTGAGGTGTATCAATATTATTGGTAGTAGTCGATGTAAATATTTGTTCGAAAGAAACATGCGCCATATATTTAATACATTTTATGCGTTTACTCCACTAAGATATTGGAAGCTAACCAGACAGGCGTGAGAAATTGTATTAGAAGCCTTACCATGGATTGCCTTATATCGTATCTGACGTAAGTATATGACATTATACAAATATTTTCTAGCTTCAGTTAATATTTTCTTAAGCTAGATTATTTATTTCAGGCATTTCTAACATGCCATTTATAAAAATGTTGTTATATAGATGTGTAGTTTGTTATATCATGTATTTTTTATATAAATATCAATAAATAAACTATTTAAAATATGTATGAGCATATTGCGCAGATCATTCAATAAAATTAATATTTCCGGAGTGAGTAATATCAATCATACATTTTCAAATATAAATTTTTAATGTTGTCATTAATGTCGATTAAAATGGCTTTGCACACTTGTCATTTTGGATGATGAAACGCGCTTCGAAAATTAAACACTAAATTTTGTGTGTGTCATGCAATTTATTTTATTTCCCTTTTTGTTTTAAATACTTTCTATACAGGATGCCTCAGCGAGACCGTTCATTGGAAGATTATGGCATTCTGGTCAAAATATAAATGTGAAAATTTATAATTATACCACATGAGCGCAAATTATTTAGATAAAAGGTTGCTTTGGAATTCTGAACGAACCGTGTGTGTTTAATTCATCGTCAGTAGTTGAAATTATACAGGTTATGTACCTAAGCTAATCAGTTTGTCAAATAAATGGTAACAATACTTATGTCGTCGAGTATAAGAGTTATTTTAAATGCAATGTTTTGTACTTATGGGTTTATTTTCAATTTATTACATGAGATGTTGAAAATGGCCACCATTTTCATGCAGCACACACCTTTTCATATTTTCAAATGTGTTCCGGAGTATTTCGGGCGTAATATTGGCACATTCTTCAATTATTCGGTTTCGCAACTCAGGAAGTGTGTGAACTGGTATTTTAAAAATGATGTTCTTCAAATGTGGAAAAACGAAATAATCTAGGATAGTCAAATCTGATGATCTTGGCGGGAATTCAGGTTCACAACGTAAACTAATCAGACGATCGCTAAAAAATTGTCGTAAATAAGCGATAGATTGCGGAGTCGAGTGACAAGTGTCACCATCTTGTTGGAAAAATTCCTGTTGCAGCTCGTCTTCGTGGAGTTGGTTTATGAAGGGTTCTAAGATGCTGTCTCGATACCTTTGGGCACTGATGGTTTCTTAAAAGATTATAGGTATCAATCGTCTGCGAGAAACACCAATCCACACCCCAACTTTCTGGGGATGCAACGGACACTCACAAAATATGTGAGGGTTTTCAGCACTCCACATTCTCATGGTTTGTGAATTGATATACCCTGACAAATGAAACCACGCCTCATCTGTAAAAAATGTCAAATCCAAGAGGTCATTGTTGTTCAATAGATATTGGGTGAACCACTCGCAATATAACATGCGCCTGTTATGATCAGGCGGTAACAATTCATGATACGTCTGCATTTTATAAGGAAATAAAGCAATGTCCCTCCTTAAAATTATTCTTATGTACCATATGATACGGGAACTTGCTGTATGACTCTTCGCAAAGATGTTGTTGGTGCTGCGTTAATAATTTCTCGAACAATTTCAAAAGTTTGCTCTGTAATTCAATGTTGGCCTACCACCGCTCTTATGTGTTACACTTCCTGTTTCTCAACAGTCGCATTACAAAATCCGGACCACATTGAAAAATCAGCTTCCACGAACACAAAATCATGTTGAAACTGTTGTCGAAATTCAAACTGATATTTAAGTACTGTATCTCCAAATCTCCATTTTCAAGATTTTCAATACGAAAATAAGATTCAATGATTCACCCTAGAATCGTTTATGTAATTGTCTAAATATCATGTCGAGTAAAGAACCTGTTGCCATTGAAACTGATATTTAATTCCTGTCAAATAAAACTTCAAATCGAAACTGACATTTAATTAACATTAGCAAAAAACTGAACCTATCAAAGACATTGGTTTTTTTTATTCATGGCAATCCCTTATCTAAATAAAACACAACCTACACATACCAAACTAGACCGCAAGAGTTGCATTGATAGCCAGACAAGTAATACAGCTTACAGAGTCACTGCAACTAAGCACCCACCACACATAAAAAAAAATATATTTTTTGCTCATATAGTATACTCGATCATGTTCTCCTCAATGAAAATATTATTAGATTTCTAGCGCTTCCGGCTATACCGGAAGTCGCCATCTACTTTATTATTTCTAACGGGTCGATGGCCGCAGTGGTTAGGCGGCTGACTATTGTTGTGAGAGGACGATAGGTGCCGGGGTTCAATTCTCTGGAGGGACGGTGACATTTTTTCAGAGAGTTTAATCCCGGATCGACTTGCCATTCGCTGTTGGGAGCAAAGTGATTAACAGCGCGGCATCATAAAAGGCGATATGATGCTGTCACAAAGCCAATTGAACACAACATACACGCACAAAAACTACACCGCGATAGTTGCAGTGATAGCCAGACAAGCTATACAGTTTACGGAGTCACTGCAACTAAGCACCCACCACATTAAAAACCAAAAAAAAATGGAACACCCTACATATTTTTAGATATTTGGATTCCATTATTTATAGCTTTAAGAATATCTTTACTCTTTGAAATTTGATTGGTAAGTTTTGTAGTAGTAAAATTCATAATATACTTAAACAATAAAGATGTAAAATTGAGGGGTGCCATTTGAAAAAATGAAGTTATGGTTCTTCAAAATTTCGACGAGTTAACGTGCCACCACGCAATGACAGGTGTTCTCAGCGCTAAAGTATACTCCAAAATGTTGTTTAAGTATGTTATGAATTTTAAATTATTATCCGAAAAATCGAGTGTTATCTGATTTTTGGAATAAATGTCTGCTACAGCAAATTTTTTCAGAAAAAATCGAATAACTACAGAACGTGCCAGTGAAATTGTAAAAAACAAAGATATTCATAAAGCTTAAAAATATGTGAATCCAAATGTGTAAAAATATAAAGGGTGTTCCGTTAAAAATAATAAGGTAAGTGGCGTTTTGCGGTATAACCGGAAGCACTAGAAATCTAATAATATTTTCATTGAGAAGATCATAATCGACATAATTGATAATTATAAATGTTCCAATTTATATTTTGGCCAGAACGCCATAAACTTCTAATGAACGGTCTCGCTGAGACACCCTGTATATTGCTTATATTTCAGTATTGCGTTATTTGTTTTTATGGTTGGTGTTGCAATTTTTATTAGTATATGTTCGAATAACAAATGTGCCAAAAAACAGAATAGCTAATTTCCTCGTTGGATAAACCGAGACAATGTTAATGTTCATTCATTTAAAGGGCTTCATTCAACTTTGTAGCTTTAATTCTCAACTTCGACCCAGTACTGCATAGTCATTAAACGCTCTGTAAGCATGCTTTCAACGTTATTCTCCTTGTAGTAAGTAAGAGAGATTAGAACTAAATATTTTGTCATGTATTATTACACAGGTTGCACTGTACCTTATCCTTTAATTAGAGAAGTAGTTAATTGCACACATTAATTAACGGAAACTATTGCTACATCGAACGTAACGTAAAGGTCTCAGTTTTACGCAAATGTAGGGCGAAACTAACTCAGCTTGCAAATAGTGGAGTCTTTAATTAAAGAGTAACGGAAATGAGCCGGTCTATACTTTTAATAGATTCCTAATGATCCTAACTTGTTAAATCTTCTTCTTCTTTGTAGCAAAAAACTACATAGATCTGGGCCAACGTATCTATTAATATTTTTTTTTAGCTTTGATTGTTGATTTTTACTTGCTGATTATGAATTGATGCATTTTCTTCTATCACGTAAGCAGGTTTTAACAGCAAATAATAATATGGTATGACATTAACTTTCCACATTGTTTATAGCGCTGTATCAAATACTTCACATTTTGGTGAAGTTATTCTTGCTGGCCGTATTTAGATCTTCTTCTGGAAAGTAGTAAAATTGTGGAAGGAGTAAATGAACTTTCAAGGCTTTAGCAGATCAGTAGGTTTGTCTCTGATTTGTTTCCACTCCCTTTTCAAAATGTTTCTTATATCAGGTCCAACAAATAGACTATTAGTTACTATTCGTTTTACTTCAGACAAACACAAAAGTTCCTCCATATGCACAGTATATGGGAATCAGCATGGAAGCCGCTACAAATTAGTTATTTTTTATCTACGAGGATCGGTCAACATCGAATGTTTCATTTTTTTCGATCTAAATATCATTATTAAGTGAAAATCTTAAATTTGGCGCTGTTTCTCAAATCTTTTTCTATAATTCAGTATAGTAGTAATTTTCTGCGTCAACAAGTGGTAGCACTGCGCATGACATCGATGTTGGTATTAGACAGCGTCCTGTGATTGAATTCTTGAATACAGACGGTAAAAAGCCCATGAAAGACTGAAATGAGATGTACAGTAATGCAATAATGGATATCAGTACTGTTAGACGGTGGTTTCGTCTCTGAAGGAGAAACACCGTTGGATGAATAGTTTTGCCTCATCCTGACCTGGCAGCATCAGACTTTCATGTTTTTGGGTTACTAAGAGAAGTGCATGGTGGGATTCACTCCGATGATGAGGCAGTGAAAACGGCTATGCGATGCAATGATTTAATAAACAGGATTGTGCTTCTTACCACCCTGGGATACATGTCCTTGTTTAAAGATGGATCAAATCTGTGGAATTGGGCAGAAATTATATCGGAACGTGACAAATTAATCATCAATATTGTGGTTTTTAATCCAACCATATCAAATCAAAAGAGAAGAGAAACGAGGCATTCGTTTTTGACTGACCTTCGTATAATAATAAACCATAGCAACGTTTCAGAAAGTTTGGAGCGTGTAATGCCAGAGCGAAAAGATTTTCCAAGAGGAGGAGTGCAGTTACGTCGAGACAAGACTTGTCGAACTCCGCACATAGCGGGGTGTTACTCCACTCACCAGCTAGTTTTATCAGTGTCAGTATGGAGCTGTGAATTTTACTCTATCTTTAATCAGGTTCATTCAAATTGAAATAAGTTGTGTTTCGGCAATTTCAGCTTATTTTTCTAATTCCCTATTTTAATTAAAAAAACACGTACAAAATCTCCCTGTTAGATGGAAATAGTCTGGTATGGTATCTGTTTCAAATTAGTATGTAAAAACAATATTATGTGTTATATCTTCGGCATATAATGTATATGAAGGAGTCTCGAAATATTTTGTACTGTGGATTGCTTGTCTAGTTTCATAAATACGAGAGGACTATTAGAATTAATAGAAGAAATTATGGATGATATTTGACAGAGATCACAACGTAGTTCTAAAAACTTTCGTTTACTATTATTATTACAAGCAGTACTACAATTAGTTTTTCAGAGCTTTTTTTGTACTCGTATTTATTATTGTCTGTGCCCCGCAACCACACTCTTAGTGAGTGCATACACATCACCAACAATTTTCTGCCTTCAAAACGCAAAATTGGTCGTTTCCAGAATTCTTAACTGAGTTTATAACTTGTGTTAGCTTCTTATACTAAACAGTTTTTAAAGATTCGCTTCTTAAGCAGCTTCAACTATCCTAACCTGTCTTCTTAATGAGTGAAGTGTCGCAGTCGTGCTTGCTTACTGTCATATAATAGAAATTAGTGCTCGTTATATCGCCGTTTCTTTTGCTAGGGTTCGTTGGTTTCTGTTTTTCATATCATTATCCCGTTTTGATTCTGAAGATTGTTTATTCGTTGCTTTTCCATTATTAGACCGATAGAACGTGACGATGTAATACTGTAGGTGGATAGCGCATTGTCGCAAATTAAAATATGTTGTTATCTCTGAAAAGCGATGTGTTATATAAAGCTACAAAATGCAAAACATGACAGAGTTTAAGAGAAAAATCTTATACGCGTTGGATTCTAGATAGGAATATCACACAGCTAAAGTAGATCCAATATGAAAGCAGCAAAGAGAGAGAAATAGCGAGAACACTGTGTTCGCTAGTCCTGTATGAAATTGCACCGTGAAAATTCACACCTGGCGTTCTTGTTATTCAATTTAGCTTCGCACGTTTAATCTTATCTACGGTTCACCTAAAATAACGTGAGTGTTATGAAATGCGAAGGGATGTAACTTGCCCCTATACTTTAACGTGGAAGTTTCTTTAATTACATTTGTTACCAGTAATTTATCATGTTGTGTTATATATTACGTTATGAACGGTAGAAAAAGCTCGTTTCGACGAATATAATCAAATATTTATTTGGTTGTTTCTGACGTACGTTAACGAGTTATAGTTAGTAATTGCTGGAAATGCGTTCTGTAGGCTACCGGTTATTTCCAGATTAATTTTCCAGTATGCGGCGATAACAGAAACTTATTATATCTACATCCTTTACAATGGTTGCGTGTTATCTTTCTGAATATGCAGCACAAAACTTACTTTTCTTTCTACATTATCTCTAGGGATACGATGATGGCGATGGTAACACGAGGGTAATTTTAAACTTTCTGTTTTCAAACCGACTATTCATTTTATTAAGAAAAATTTCGATTTGATATTTTTTGGAGTCATACAATATTAGAACTCAAAATCTGTCCTTTTCAAACCGTCTCATAGATAGATTAATTGAGAATGTTGAGAGTCCATTGCTATTCTATATAGTTGGTCATAGAAGTTTCCATTCAACTGAAAATATTTTTCACTCAATATTTTAAATATTGCCTTTGTGTCTTGTCGAGGCAATTAACTGACCTATCAGATCTTAGAATTTCAGGTGATGGTGATGGTACGAACCTAAAAGTTGCTGTGTACGATTACGCCTATATTTAATATTAATTCTCGTTAATTAGTTAAGAGAATACGGCATTAAATACAAACAATAGTCGATTCGGAAGTGCAGATTTTGGATAAGTTGTCAAGGAGAAAAAACAATGCCAGTTTAAGTTTTAAAACACTACCTGTGGATACTACCAGTATTGGTTTTAAATAAGTCTGCCCTGAAATTAATTAGTTGCTGTAGTTGTACAGAGAACTGGACTAGAACGACAACTATGTTTGAGAACTTCGACCAGGAAGAAATCCTTTTCTGCCAGTACTGGATGTTGAAGAATTACTTACAGCTAACTCCACACTCTTATTTTTATGTACGCGTTATTTTGATTGTTGTACTACATTCCTTAAACGTTACTGTTACATTCGGAAGACCTGCACTAGCTAAGAGCGAACCCTGAGTATAGGACTAGCCGGGCTAATTTGATGACTTTATTATTTACTAAGGTTATCGTTGGTCTGCTACACATTTGTGTGTACTGTGTGCCCCATAGCTTCACTTAGCTGTTGTATATTGTTAGTTATATAATAGTTTCAGTGTTTAATTTCTACACCAAAAACACAGACGAGGAAGTTCTGCTAATAGAAGGTAACCGTGATTCAAATTCTGAAACAAGATGTCGTATATGTAATGACTATGTAATGACAATGTAAGACGTTTAACGTTGCAATACACAATCAAGACAAAGTTTTTGTGAGTTTGGTATCATTTCTACAAGATCAATTAACAATATAAATAAATCAGAAGTGTTTTAGTGCAAAGCCTTAAACTCTTGATCATTTTAGTGCAAAGCCTTAAACTCTTGATCATTAATGTCAAAATTATATCGGGCCGAATTACCAAACACACGAGAAATATATCTTGTCAAGGTCTGTCTGTATCTGAGAAATTTAATTCTTGATTCTATAGTAAATACTTATCTAGCTATATATACATGTTATCCTTACTATGAAACATTATTTTTTATGGTTAGCTTAGTTAGTAGAGACTTGAAGTAGAAGTTAGTGTTGATCGCTTTTTGATAGCTCGCTGTTCATTGTCAGGAGAATAGTTTAGTCCTCACCAACACCACAGCTTTTGATTAATTACTCAGGACACGTGTTTTGTTTATCTGTAGCTTAGACCAATAATACTACCAAAAATATATTTTAAAAGATATTTTTTTTTCTGAAAATGTATATTGGTCTAGCAATGAAAAACTTGGTAAGTTGGCTTGGGTTCTCTTTTCAGAAAAGAATCATCAATGCCCAACTTAGCTAGTGTGAACATCTTTTGGTGGAACGTCTTCTAAATTCCTTGTGAGCATCTTATCCTAAAGATTTTGTTCTAAACATTAACGTGCTCTTTCTGTTAGACTCAGACTTTACTGGAATGTTGGATAACCAGTTAGTCATCTCTGTCCTAAATTTTGATTTACGCTTTAATTCAGTTTAATTTTAAACAATAGGAAGTGTACGTAAATGTTTGTACGTGACGTCGTGTACCTTTTAGGAAATTTAACGCTCTTGAATTTGAGACATGTCCAAAGTCACCAAATTTGAGAAATTATTCATTGGCGTAGCTGTCAACATATCATTTCGGTGCGTTTGATTTTTTTGCGTTTAAATTATACAGTTTTATTATACATTCTCGAACAGTTATTTTTAGGGCTCATTAAAGGTGTAGTGAAGTTATCTGTAAGTATCCCTGTCTGTAATCTATCCCTATTGTACATGTAATTAATCTTAAAATTTTAAGGGCTGCTATGGTATTTACACCGGAAGAAAGTGCTTTTGTGTTGATGGCGCATTTTCGTAGTGGGGCACGAGGTGCAGACGAACTATGGATTTACTCTCTACAATCGTGCTTAGATCAATTTTCTGAAGAATATCCCGAAATAAATATTGATTATGAAACATTTAATCATCATAAGCGTAATATTATGAAGCGCTTTGAAAACAAGTCCAGTATCTGTATCGGAAAATCTACAGGAAGACCCACTGTGTTGACAGCACCTGTCATTGATGATATCCAGAGACGTATTGACCATAGTCCAACAAAATCTTTACGAAAATTGTCAGCACAAACTGGTAATTCTAGAAACATGTAACAAAATAAGTATTACCATTGATATTTTTAATCTTCTAGGTTTATTAGTGACAAGTTGCTCGAAAGTGTTGAAGAAAAAATTATATATGCACCCATATAAAGTTTCTGTGCTTCCAAGACTCTACCCACAAGCTTTCGAGTCGAATGAACATTTAAACAATGATATTTTAGACCGTGCTTTCTTCGCTGATGAAGTATGGTTTCACTTGTTGGGATACGTAAATTATCAAAACTATAGAACTTGGGCAACAGAAAATCTCCATAACTTAGTGGAAACTGAATTACATCCAATAAAAATAGGGGTATGGGTTGTAAATTGTGGTAGTTCTAAAGAGACTTTCTTTCGCGTTACCAGAAATATCTATCTACATACAATGTTAAACTTCAGTAACATATTTCGTCACATTACGACCCACATGCCAGAGTTTCTAAATACATACAGGAATTCCTATTGTATGCATGTTACCTAACGCATTTACTGTTAAGTCGCAGGAATGTAATATATCACATATGCATCAATAATTTTCTAGTCAAATCTATGCTTGCATAGTAGTGGCTAATTACAGTAGCTGATATAGCGGAAATGCCAGGCAACTACTTATACATAAAGTAATGGAAATAATAGCGGATGTCAGAATTTAAATTTTATACGATTTGAGTATTGGAAACATTATTCATTGTTCTATCTCACCACATAAAGTGCTAAGAACAATTGAGATCTGATGTATATATACGTATATCAGGTTTATCATAAAGTTAGTACTTTCTGGCAGAACTTTCGCAATGAAAAGAAAAGCTATAAATATTGGTTTCACATTCCCCAACGCGCCAAAAGTGTAACTGGAAAAAACGCGGATAATATCATATTAAAATTTAGCTGTAGCGCAGAGGTTCACCGCTGAGATTGTT
The DNA here is from genome assembly GCA_023690525.1 of Holotrichia oblita. Lineage (NCBI taxonomy): Eukaryota > Metazoa > Arthropoda > Insecta > Coleoptera > Scarabaeidae > Holotrichia > Holotrichia oblita. Next base: position 18,928,458 of record CM043020.1, on the reverse strand, counting down.
GAAGTTACCTCACCGCTTTTAGGGATAACCTCCGCTCTGAAACTAATAAATCGTTGCAGTAGAAGACACGTAAAGAATATGCGCTCGAGGTAAAGTTCCCCACATCTCTTTAATTTTGTGTTCTCACCGCAGTATCTGATATAATTTTAAATTTTCTATTTCAGCGGGAATATTTCGTAGAATAAAGTTAACCATCCTGATATATTTACTCACTTCAATTTAACATGAGTCAAATTTATAGAGAGAATAAATGTGAATTACTGAGTTGTAACTTCGATGTAGATCTTACGGAGGAGTTAATCAAATTGTTAATATTGCTAGGAGACAAGGGTGTTCAATCTCATTCGCTTTACCACATAGGGTGTCGAAGTATAATCTGATATAGCTCAATAATGTGAAACAGAGTGGCCAGTTAAGTGATGGTTGATAAAGGCACTAAATTAAACCGGTGCAGAAATTTAGGATACCGTTTTGTCCGTTGAATAATGTAATATAATGAACCTTCGTTAATTTGCTCTAAAAACGGCATTATACGCTGTAATTAAGTTGAAATAGATCTTGCTTTCAACCGATGAGAGTTCATATATTACGTTGGTTGAATAAAGAGTTAGATATATATCTATATATTTCGAAAAAATAGAACAATTTATTAGCTCTCGGGTGTGAATGATCATTGTGTACAGTATAGAAGGCCAGAATGAAAACAAAGAGGCGAAATAACAGAAGCATCAGGTCCAATTCGACGGCGGGCAAAATTACCATCGTCTACGAAGGGGCTTTTCTTTATTTAAAAGAGAAATAAACTCAGTATTCAGCTCAAGCTGTAGGGCTAGGTGTTCCACCTCTTTAACGCCAGAGTCGTTTATAATGTTTGGGTCATGGCGAGCTGTTTGAACTCTATAAGTGTCGTAAAATAGCATAATCGTTTAAAGAAAGTGTTGAAGTCTTTGAGATATAGGACAGTTTTCTAATTTAGGACTGTTGCTTGATATGCTCCTGCTGTACTTATGGAATCCTTCTGATTCGCTACATCATCACTATCAGCTTTCTACATGAATTCTGCGGCCTTGAAGCTTTTAGTGATGGTGATTCCTTGCCGAATCATTGCATGAATTTTTGTTTTTTCAGTAGGTGCTAGTGATACACCCACATTTTATCACTTGCTATAATTTTTGTAAACAAAATTATCGTCAGCTAGAACTCTCTAGTTTGCTTAGAAATTTGTTGCTGACACGTTGTGTGATCTCAAATCATGATGTAATTGTTTTAAGACTGATATATTTACTCCAGCAGTAATTATGACATCTTTCTTTCTCTCTCTGGTAAGGCCTTTAGTTAGCTGTTGCTCCGATAGGTTCTCTGTGTTTTGGATAGTTTTCAATTAATTCCTTATAAGTTGCTTAGCTCAAAATTTTATTTGATCACTTTCTAATCGATACCTTTGTATCCATTTCCTTCATTCATAAAAAATTTGGTCACGTTTTTACGTTCTAACTGAACTTCAATAATATCTTGCTAAAAGCTCTATTTAGCGAATTTTTTACATGATATCTGTATTAAAAAATTCGTGGGAATTTGTTAATTTCATTAACAAAAAATCCGTACAGTGTAATCATGAAATTATCAGTTTAGACGTTGTATCTTTATTCACAAATGTCCCTACAGATTTGGCATTAAACATTATAAACAAAAAATGGAATTTAATTCAAAATTATACAAATTTACCAAAAAATGAATTCATGTTGGCTGCAAAGCTTTGCTTAAATTCAACATATTTTCAGTACAATGACACAATATATAAAAAAATATTCGGTACAGCAATGGGTTCTCCATTATCTGCTGTTATAGCAAATTTAGTAATGGAGGACTTAGAGCAGGTCTCACTTGACAAACTAAACTGTCATGTGCAATTTTATAAGCGGTATGTAGATGATTGTATATGCTGCATACCAAATGATAAAATTGAACATGTTCTGCACACATTTAACACATATCATGATAGGTTAAAATTTACTTTTGAAAGAGAAAATCAAAATTCTATAAACTTTTTAAATGTAAAGATAATACATGATAACACACAAATAAAAACAAACTAGTACATTAAAGACACTAGTAGTAGTAGGCATTTAAACTATTTTTCAAACACTTCGGTAAATTTAAAGAAAAGCGTAATTAACAGTTTAGTAGATCAGGCAATTAAATTAGCTAACCCTGATTTTACAAAAGAAAATTTAAGCAAGGTAAAAACAATACTAGAAAAAATAGTTATCCTAAAGAGTTTTACAATAAATTAATCACAAAAAGAATAAATAAAATATATAACACAGGTACAAAATCAAATAATAACATATACCACACTATACCATATATAAACAATTTAAGCGACACAATAAAACACCAATTAAAAAATCAGACATTCACATAACTTTCATACCTACCAACAATAGACATTTATTCACAAATTTAAAAACACCCATTAAACATGGTAATCAAAGTAGTGTCGTTTATAAATTAGATTGCAAAGATTGTAATAAATGTTATATCGAACAAACCAAACAATATTTAAAGAAACGAATTTATAACCATCAATACACTGTTACACATAACGTCACCGCTGAAACTGCTTTATCTAAGTATTCTGAAGATAGACGACATAATTTTAATTTTCAAAACACTAAAATTTTAAAAAAGGAAAATAATTATAAAAAAAGATTAATTTACGAAATGATATACATTAAAAAAGATGAAAACGCGGTAAATTTTAGAACGGATATTGATCATTTAAGCGTTATTTACAATAATTTAATTCACGCCTGAATTTTATTAATTTTAAGTTCTTGACTAGGTTTTTTTGCCATGTTTTTCCCTAGTCCTTGAACAGAATTGTTAGAGCTTGACAAAAAATAGATTGATATACGAATAATTCAAATCATTTCAATTTCTAATGCTGTATTAAATCATTATTCGTTCATTATTACTTGTGAATATAATTAAAATTCGATATATCAATGAATTCTTTGTTTTTTAGATAATTTTGTTGATAGGCATGGCAATTTATATTTATATTATTAGTAATTTAGCACATATTACATGTCAATTTCTTCCACTGAAGAAGTTATTTAACGAAAACATATTATTATATGTTATGGAATAAATTGGTATTTAATTATTTATTGTTTTATTGACCTCTAAGTGGAAATAAATCAGGAATTAAAAGATAAATAGAGCTTTGTAAAAATAGCAATACCGTGTCGATTTGAAACAAATAACGCGGTATCTATCAATACAAACTGTCGGGGGTTGTAATAAATTTACACTGCCGGCTCTTTGACAGTCATAATATAGTACTAAAGGCAAAATTAAAGTAATAAACCTAAAGTACATTACAGCCTAAACATAATTTGCTCTATTCTAACATATTTACATACATTACAGAAATGTTTTAAATTATAAAAGCAGTTCTCAATTAAAAATATTTTAAGCTTTGTTTTAAAAATTTCAAAGGTTCATTTTTTAAGATTTCAGGTATTTTGTTGTAGATCTTTAAAACTTGTATGACAATATATTTGTGGATAGTTGTAAAACTTGTGTGTGGTATATGCAAACTGTCTTTGACACACTCTCGTGTACTGTAAGTATGTTTAGTCTCATACTGTTTTATAAGTTCATTTTAATGTTTCTTAGCGAAGCAGACAGACTTGGAAGAGTAAGTATATTGTATTGTTTGAATACTTCAGAACAATACTAACACTGCGACAATTCATTCCTGTATTTATAAATTAGCGAATAAGAGCTGAAATTATTTCTATTTAAAATAGATTATTGGTATTAGCGTATGTATTGTTTGTTCTGCAATTTTACTGGACTGTTGTCGACTGTTTGATTTAATTTCATAAGAAAAGTAATTATAATGAGTAATACTTAAAAAAGTGATATTGTAAAGATAGGTATCTTTATTGGCTGGACACAATCATGTATGCCAGAATATATAACAACTCTCTGCAGTGCACAACGTTAGTTGTTCCAAAACCGTATCCCAAAATATCCAGTTACAGGTTAAATCATCACATGTAGGATTTTTCCCTGCTTCATAATTTTGAAATTGCGCAACAGGGAAGCTATAACCGCAAAAGAATACACATTTTGGTTGGACATATTAAATAGGGTACTTTGAAAGATGGATAACATGGAACGAAATATAAATAAGATGAGATTAGAAAGAAAATATTAATTATCTGTTTTCTATTTAAATCTGTTTAACACTACTTTCGGGCTCTTTATTTTAATTACGCAGTAAGTATAAGGTTATTTTTGTAGGCGGATGACACTACATTGGTGAGTCAAGCTAAATGCCAAATCTATGAAGTAATGTGTGTTGATCGTACCGCTCAAACTGCTGCTAAGCAACAAATTTGCTCTAATAGACTTAGTTTAAACTTATCCAAAACCCAATTTTTATTAATTACATTACGACAGGAACAGATATATGTAGATCCTGAATATGTGAAATACCTGAGTGTATTTAGACTGAACACTTAAATGGGAGAAGCACCTATGTATATATGCTCTCTCATAAATTAGGACGCAATATTTTTTAATTACAAGTGTTAAGCATGAATTGTGTCTCTAGATGTGTTAGTTTCGGCATACTGTTCCTTTCTGTCATGGGGTAACACTGCCTTGTGCGCAAGAGCGTTTGCTTTTGAAAGAAAGGCAATTCGCCTCATAGATGGTTAGTTTACCATTGACTGCGTTATACATATTACATAGAATGTTTATTGTACACAAGGGCCAATATCATAATATCAATTCGGTTTGACAGAACCGGAGTTATAAGCACTCCTTCAATACAAAGTTTCCTCTCCACCCCTCCCCTTATTTGACAAAATACAAAAAAGCTGTCCGATATAAAATATGTAAAATTTTCAGTAGATTCCAGTGAATATTTCAGTGAATATTTCATGATTTCAGTGAATATTTCATGCCAGAATAAGCGATTGGAAATGGAATTCGTATTTTAATTATTTGAATTCTCTGTAACTATTCCGCTTCATGCACCTCAATGCGACTATTGTAATAATTGCAATATTAACAGGGAGTGATCATGTACCGATCGTGTGGAAGTTTAGTTGAATCGCAAAAACTGGATAAAGTATGTATCGCATGGATAAAGTATGATATATATATATATATATATATATCCGATATAAAATATGTAAAATTTTCAGTAGATTCCGATTTTCATGTTTCAGACCATAAGTTGGTAAATTTTGCGTAACATAAGAATTAAAATTTTTGGTGATCAGTTACGCCATCTAGCGGTCATCCTACGCTTTTCTAAGTAATTTCCAGATGTTTCTAATGGTCGCTTTAGTCAGTAGTATTTTTTCTCAAAGCTGTACTGCAAACCGTTCCTGTGATATGGCCGAGCAACATTCTTAGTTGGTCACCCGGTACACACCAATAGAGATTGATTGATTCATATTCATAACTGTATATATCTCAAAAATGAGGGAGTGTAAGTTGAAAAAATTAGTCGGGATGAAAAGGTTAAAAGGAGGACATTCATGTGGAGAATCTTTAAAAAATAAAATTTTATACACAATATCACCTTCATTTTACTAGATTTTACTATCATCATTAATTTGTAAATAAAAATTACATATATACTGTGCAAACTGTAAAAAAAAATAGAAAGAAATTGATTTTGCCAAAAAAAAAATCAACAACATTTATATGCGATATGGGGTGGAGCAAGACCCCCAACACAAAGAAGATATTTGATGATTCCACCAAACTGAAGTTAGTTTCGGACTAAAATTATAGTGCCACTGCATAATGAGTGGCTAGAGCGTTTACAAGAAGCTACTAAACATTTTGTTTTTGTAAGAAATTAACGTATGAGTAATATTAGAGGTAGCGATCACAATTTTAAACATGTCATAAACCGTTGCCATAGTCTGAAATAGATACAAAAATCTTCAGTTAATCTCTTTCCCCACTAATTGTATTTCTGTATACAATAAGGTGTCCCTCTAAGTAATTGGTTGTTATAGTATGCGTTGACATTCATACATTAGAAAAACAATTATTATGACAATTTTGCATTAGAATGTGACACATTTTGTTGTCACTGAATGCATCATGAAATTAGTACAATTATTAAACACAATCAATAGAAGCACTGTTATATATAATGCGCTTGAAGCAACAGATGACTAGCAATAGATACTGATTGGATACATATGTTTGAATTATCAGCTATTTAAAGTGCAGCAAACATTATGTTTGCCCATCTAAATCACTTGCCTATCATTATTAGCGTTACTGAATGTAGTACGTGCACGATATAATTTAACAGCTGTTGTTTCTAGGTCATATCCGTACGTGTTTAGTCCGTCGGTAGACTATCAGTAGCCGTTCTCTTCTTTCACTAATATTGGATGCCACAATGCACAATGCCATTTGTTGTGGTTACTAGATCCCTTTATGTGCGCCCATGTCTTCATTAATTGCTCTGTACTGCATTATTGTGTTATGCTTATACATGTTTAGTTTTCATATATAGTTTTCGTTACATTTAGACATTTTCAATTAATCCTAGCGGATTTAGTACATACACTCAGCGACACTTGATTGAACGCAATACCTATAACTTTGTTAAAAGAACACTTTTTTAAACTTTTGTATTTTGTGCCTTTTTAAATTGCTATTTTAGGCTAGTTTTACAAGTAAGAGCAAAAAAGTTACTTACAAAAAAGAAACTTACATCAACTAATAAATTTTATTTGAAAACCTGGTACGACACTTGATTAAACGCAGCCAAATAAAACAACAAAATCGCTGGAAAAAAAAATAATGAGTGTAACCACTATTCTTATTTACGACTTCAATCATTCTATTGGGTAAAGAATTGTATAAATTTTGGATGTATTGTAAGGGTAATTCAGTCCAAACTTTTCGAATTGCATGTTTTAATTGTTCCTTGTTTAGAAACTGTCTATCATCAGTGTAAATCCGTTGGGACAGCCATCCCTACACATTTTCTATTACGTTTAGATCGGGCGAGAGAGCTGGCCATGGTAATAAAGTAATTCCGTTGTCCTGGAACTATTTTTCGACAATTCGAGCACTGTGGGCAGGCACGTTATCCTGCTGGAAAATGAAATCTTGTGTGCCCAGTTTATTTTGGATTAGTTCTTTTTCATTCTTCATGACTTGCAGGTACTTTTGAGCAGTTAGGGGTCCCTTACGAAAACTAATCGATACCATTACTTCTCCACCACCTTGCGGCCTAGTGGGCTCTTTTCTCAAATCATGCCAGTAATAGCGGAAACCGTCAGGTCCATCCAGCGTAAAACGTATTTTGTCCGAAAAAACAACTTTTTTCCAGGTTTCCTGCCACGCAATGTGCTCCCTCGTAAAATCTAATCTTCATTCTCGATGTCGGGCAGTTAAAACAGATTTTCTCTTCATTCGCGAGCGTCGAATTTGTGGAGTTTTTTTTAAATTCTTTGAACTGTTCTTACAGATGTAGATGTTCTTGCAGCATCCCTAATTTTCCTTGCCGTAGCTGCAGAATTCGATGCAATTCTTAAGATGTTCCGTTTCTCTCGTTCGGTAGTCGCCGTAGCAATTCGCCCTTTCCATTTTTTGCCATAATTTTCCTTGTCGTGGAGATAATTGCGGATTACACGATCAGTCCATCTTCACTTTCTCGCTATTTCTCGTATTGAAAGGTTTTCGATTTTCAAAACGTCAATTTTTCCTCTTTCCACATCAGTGAGCGTTTTTCCACCTCCCATGTTTCTAAACAAACTAGCCAAACACAATTTTTTCTTAAAAACTACTTTTAACAATCACTCCTAACTAAAACTGCACAACAACCTTTTCTTATCGATTACACAAGAATAATTGAGATGCGTTCAATTAAGTGTCGTACCAGGTTTCCAAGTAAAATTTATTAGTTAATGTAAATTTCAAAATTGTTTACTCTTACTTGTAAAACTAGCCTAAAATAGCAATTTAAAAAGATACAAAATTCAAAAGTTTAAAAAAATGTTCTTCTAACAAAGTTATAGGTATTGCGTTCAATCAAGTGTCGCGGATGTATATCTACATGTTGCAACTACAAATTGAAAAAACAAATTGATAGCACGCTGTTACCGTTACTGAAGCACGTCCGTTATCCTATTTACTTTTCGGCACTGATGATTCGAACAAATAATTAAATTAAAATGTTGCGTCGCGGTCCGTACGTCCTATTACCAGTTTTAAACAAATTAAACGGAACCAAAACCTAATCGTAATTAATGTGTATAGGACTTATGCACGAGGAACCGGTTTGCTCTTGAATAATTTATACCGTTGCGGGGGTTAGCGATTGCTCGCGCTTAAGAATTCAGTCAAGCGGCAATGTATGCACAGAAGGAAATTTCGGACCGTTAATTATGAAGGCTGTTTGATTTACTGTGACACAGTTTTATACAGTAACCAAATGAGTGGAGGGGAATTATCGATAGCTTTTAAGCTTTAGCGCACGACGTTTAAAGTTTTTGTCGATGTCAGCTGATTTGAAGTTAATAATCGGCAAAAGCTGAGCGCTTTATTAAGAGCGAGTTTGCAATTGACTATACGGATTTTAACTCTTACTCTTGTTAGTAGAAGTAGTTTAGCTTTTAGCAGTTACAAAGTAATGCACTTTGATAATGAAAAAAAAAATTTAGGACAGAGCATCACATTCATGTCAGTTTGTTGTGATTAGCTTTAGCTTCTGTAAGGTGATTGTAATGAAGAAGAAGTTGAAGAAAACTTAATGCGACTGAAAGCCGTCACAGTACAAAAACAAAGCGAAATTAAAATGAAATTTAGCTTAAAAATACACCACAACACAGCAAAAGAAACTTGGTATCAGCTAAAGCTCAAAACACAACTGACAATTCTAGGCGTGAATTAAAATGCCATGAGAAGGTAAATTTTGAATAAGTTGCTGAAACCCATTATTGATGAATTGGCTGGTTTGTCAAGTTTGTCAAAATAAGATTAATATAGGTGCTGTTATTTGAACAGCATTTACACGGATAAAATTCCTGTCTCACTTTATGATTCCACATCTGCACAATATTCTTTTAATTACCTACATACATACAACCTTTAGCTCCTGATCTACTATCACAAGCGCCCGAAAGATGGATGATAAAGTGAATAAATGCATTTTCTGTGGAGAGGTCTATAAGTTTGACTAAAACTCGATTATTATTACTGGCTAAAGTAGTAATCAATTATTAAATGATTTTAAAAAAGGATAATCAATAATCGGTTTACTACTACTTTGTACATTGAACAAGCCAATTGAATTTTAGTTCTATGTTGTTAATGTTACTGGATTATTGATTTAGAGAGCCAGTTGTTACAAACTGTTGCTCAGAGGGTCTTAAGTTTACTACGGGAATATCTCTGATTTTGAAATAAAGGTTTATCATCAACAAAAAATTTTAGTTCATATGGACATGATACAAGTTACAAACTGTTGCTCAAAGGTTGTCAAATATCTTCACCTTCCTATCTGCTGGTGAAGATTTGGGCAAAAGATTTTAAACTTGGCGGAGACACCTGTGAATAAGTTGTTAAGAAAGCATTGATTGACAGACGAATCACTGTGAAATTGCTAGCTCTTCAATAGGTAGCGTAGAAATCATTTTACATAATGAATTAGGTGCCTGTACGATGGATACTAAAAATGTTGACTCTTCAGTCAGGTCACTTCAGAAACAAATTTAGCCATCACTAAGCGAGACACTGAACACTTCTTAGCAAGATGCGTTACTGCAGATGAAACCTGGGGCGCCTACAGGAATGGCACAAGGGTTCACCACCGTTTCGAAAGTTTCGTACAAGAGCATTTGCGGTGAAGATCATGGTCACAATTTTTTGGGATACCCAAGAAATTATCCTTGTTGACTTTTTACCACGTGATCAGACTATAATTGGACAATATTATGTTGCATTAATTTCAAAACTGCGTGATTTTAGCGAAGAAAAAAGGTAGGGATTACTCAGACGTGGTATGTTGGTTCACTGGCCGCAATTCATAAGATAGGCTTCGAAATTCCCCAAACTCAAAAAACACTTTCTTGGGATTCAATTTCAGGACGATAGAGCATTGATGATGGAAGTGAACAAGTGATTTGAAGTCCAAGACTAATTTTTTTTTCTAAGGGTCTTAAAGCTCTTTGTCATCGCTATACCATAATCAGCTTGATAGTTTCGGAAAATATTTGAATAAATCGTCAGTATTCATTTCTTAAGTTATAGTGTTTCGTTTGTTGTTTGGCGTATTTAGTATGCTCATTATTGCAATATTGCCGTGAAAGATGTGAAATGAATTCAAAAATGTCCAAACTCCTATTCGAAAGTAGTAGTGATAAGGTAAAGTCTGTAGTTACTACGGTCACAGTTCTAGTTGTTTAAGCTTGTTGTGCATAAATGCATTACCTCACAAGCTCATACCAACCTTGATGATGATGATGTCAGAAGCCATTTCTGAGTAGAACTGTACTCACTGATATGGGACGTTAATTAGTCGTTTTTGCCTTTATGACTATCGAAATATAAATTGCAATTTAATGCTGACGTTACGTAATAGCAGTATTACTAATATAACTTTCAATTGCGTATTCTATAATACCGATTTGTATGACATTATATAACGTGTTTATGTAACTTTTGAACTATCTGTAAATCGCTAAAATAACTAAAATAAATAGAAATAAGCAGTACCTAGTTATCTAACAAATAGCACAGAATGTGTTGTAACACTTAATTACTACAAATGGCTTTCAAACATTAAGCTGCCGCTAATGAATAGAATATTCATCAATACCAGCCGCATTTTCCCAAGGAAATTCACATTTAGATCAAATAGCGGAATTCAGGTGTGCAATTTTGTATATTACGGCATTATTTCAATTAATTTCAGTACCGACATTTGCAACTAAATCTTAACTTAACAAAACAACTATCCAAAACAATAGCGTTATGCGATAGACTTAAACAACAGTTACGTAGAACTAAAAAACTAAAATAATTAGCAAATTCATTATTACATTTCTAAATCTATCAAATCTATCGACATCTAACTTGCATCTTCTCTCAGAATGCTACCACATATAGTCAGTGCTCTGGTAGGAGAAGCTAGTTAGAATTACTTAGGTTAAACAGGTTAGACTAATTGTAATTTTCAGATCCAAGATAGATTTAGCGCTAGTATTAGAGAGTCAAGATAAAACACAATTCCCTAGAAAGTAAAAAATATGTTTACTGCACTACTAGCATAAAATTTTAAATAATGATTTAAAAAATGCTATAAATAAAGCTCTTTAATTTTCACAAACAATCAAACAACAGAATGAATAGATGCTGCATTTAATCACAACCTTCCAGTGCGTCTTATACTATTTTTCTTTTATGTTAGAATGCTAGTGTAATATTTACTCTATTAGATTACCATCATCAAAAAAATTACCTCAAAGCTTATCAATCCACTGTGGTCCTGGTCTAAAGTATTGAATACGTAGTGGGCGTATTGGCTGGTGTTGGCTGAAAAAGAAGAAAACCGAATTAATCTTTTCTTTATAAGTTATTCGCTAGCAATTTAATTTGGGAAAAGTGCAAATGCAAAACAAATACAAAATACGATGAAATTAAATGGAACTGTCTTGATTATTATTTTAGAAGTGGTAGATTCAGTTTTTAAGCAGTCTATATAAGCTAGATATAATTGATGTGTGACTGGATTTAAAGACATGCGGATGAAGTTGGATATAAAAGGACCAAAGTATTACCAAACAATCGCGCTGCAGTTTTTAGTCACATTTTTTGACTTTATTAGGATCTATAATAAACATATTAACATAAATAAGTTTGCAGCAAGATTTTTTAAATTAATGTTGTCGTCACTGTGATGTACTTCACTATTAGTATATAATTTCCTGGAAAAATTCTTCTTATTTGGTATATAAGTATATGGTAAGGTAATATATTATATATATCTCTTTCATCCGAATATATCCTTCCTAAGATATTATGCAACAATTATTACTTTTCGTTGCTATTAACTTCCTCTTAGTTTAATTCAACCTAATTGCACTTAAAACCGTAAATTTCAGACGAGACGCCTTGCGTAATTAGACATTAAAATTGCTGAACATCCCGAGTTGGCCTGACGTCGAGTGACGGCTAATGTAATTGAACGCTTTCAGATAGTAGCATTTTCCGTTAATGTAAATTCAACCCGATACAGGCAGGTACGAACGAATAGTCTTTGATATGCGAAAATTCTTCTTGAATAGACATTAGAAGAAGTAATTCGAATCAGGATATTACAATCAAAGAAATCAAGTATAAATAATTTGCTTCTTCCTTTAGAAAGGTTGGAGATTTATGTTTGCAAAACTTTATTTGGAACACGAGTATTGATCAAAATCTGTACATGTCGAAAACTAGCTTATTAATAATTGAAACAAAAGGTACACATACTAGTTGCGCATCGAATCAAACAACAAATCGAATTAATATTTCATGCCAGAATAAGCGATTGGAAATGGAATTCGTATTTTAATTATTTGAATTCTCTGTAACTATTCCGCTTCATGCACCTCAATGCGACTATTGTAATAATTGCAATATTAACAGGGAGTGATCATGTACCGATCGTGTGGAAGTTTAGTTGAATCGCAAAAACTGGATAAAGTATGTATCGCAGGCGAATGATTGTAAAATTATAGAGGTATCCCTTATTTCTAAAATACAATACACAATCTTAGATCTTTCGGTTAGTTGATTAATTTATAGAGATTTACAACAAAGAATTTACAAATTCCGTCTGCTTAATATTACTTCTGCCATTGATTGCATTCATTCTGAAGTTTGTAGAGATGGAAGTTTTTCTCAAAAACTTTCAAAGAAATAGCTGCTATTAAATGTTATGAACATAGTTCAGAAACTACATGTGGCGAAATACTATAATATTGAATAAGATATTACAATAGTTTTTGTAATAAGTGCTCCTGCAGCAGCTTCCTAAACTACATCGATTGGCAAAACTACCCACTGCAGTCCTTGCTGCTCAATTGTTTGAGTGAAAGTGTTTTCATTGTTGTGTTACAAAATTAACACCTTAAATAGTGCTGAGTTGTTAATTATATCTTACAAGCAAATGGTAGTTCAACCGGAGTACCGATCTAGTAAAACTTTCGTCACAAGAGTCATCCACAAAACAGGAACACTGGACCATTCATGCTGCCATGACTTGAGGCATTTACATCACTCGAGCTGTTGATAGGTTTCTTAGCATTTTAGTTTATTTATCTACTGTCTGGTAGAATAACAAAATGTTTTATGTACTCTGAAACCAGCATGAGTGGATCAATATAATATTATGTCAGTATAATAACAATTATAATGCATTTTTAGCAATCAGTATAAAGGCTCTTTCATCAAAACATTTTGTAACAAGTTACGTTGAGTATCGCTAGACTTGTGAGATAAATGGCGGAGGCGCCGGTTGTTGATATCAGGAGCTGCTTCAAATTAATGCTGCTTTGTCAGTTCACTCCGCAAATTTTAAAAAGATATAAAAAGCATTTTCTAGATGAGGGTAGACGAGATTTTAACCGCATGCCAGATATAAGGTAGCTGTAAACATCGATTTAATATTCAAGTGCTTTTCTTTGTTAATTTAATAATAATTGCTTGGATGAATATTTTCTATAAGTTATACCTGTGCTTAATACACATGCCTTAGAAACTGAAAGCGTCTTAGAAGGAAAACGGTTCGAACATAGGTTATATTAAAAGAAGTTTCCAATTGTAATATAAGCGGGAACAATGTTAACACAGAGTAGAGTCCAATGACAGTGTCACACTGTGGTTCGTTTAGCGTCGTTTCTTGCTTCAGCAAATAATGACCGCAAGGTTCTATTCGAGAAAGTATAATATAGAACAAAACAGTTAAAGAAATAAATTAAAATGAAGAGGCTACTGTTCAATATACAGCGTTAGTAAAAAGTCCCGGAACGGTCGAATACCTTTGTTATTTGAAAATTATGATTTCTGAAATTTGGTATGAGGGTATAGTTAATATAAATGCATTTTATGCAATAAAGTTTATATTTTTTTCACTTCACACAATCGGCAATACGTCCAACTTTTTTTTTTAAACGGAACGCCCAGATTTTTTTAACACTTTTGAATGCAAAATAAAAAAAAATCTACGTTCAGGAAGTATTAAGATGTTTATTTTTATTCACAAGAAAACAGCTAAAAAATTAAAAAAGTGTCCTAATACAGAAAAAAACAAGGTACCTTTGAAAAAAAAATTTTACTGACCGTTTACATTTTTGTCAAATTGTAAATGGAGAGCATTTTGAACAATTATTGTAATCGCAACCTGAATAGACAGGTATCTTGATTTTTCTGTATTAGGACACTTTTTGAATTTTTTAACTGTTTTCTTGTGAATAAAAATAAACATCTTAATACTTCCTGAACGTAGTTTTTTTTTTATTTTGCATTCAAAAGTGTTAAAAAAATCTGGGCGTTCCGTTTAAAAAAAAAAGTTGGACGTATTGCCGATTAAACCGCAAGTGAAAAAAATATAAACTGTATTGCATAAAATGCATTTTTTGTATTAACTATAGCCCCATACCAAATTTCAGAAATCATAATTTTCAAATAACAAAGTTATTCGACCGTTCCGGGACTTTTTACTAACGCTGTATAATAACAACTTTGTCCAAAATGTCATACATTTTCTTGTTTTGTGGTTTGGTCTAAACCTGTGTTCTGAAATATTTGTTAAAGCTGTTTCATACACTTTTAGGTTACACGATACTGCTACCATTTTCTCTTCTGAATAAATTCTTTGATATGGAATAATATTGCATTTTTTCCGATAGTCAAGCAGCTATAATGACGCTGAGCTCCAAAACCATCAGCACGAAATGAGTCTGGGAGTGCCCTGGCGAACTAAATAACCTAATTAAGGAAACCACAGTTGCACTATGTTGGGTATCAGGACACACTAAAATTAGCGGCAACGGAGAAGCTAACCTATTAGGAAGGAAGGCTGTCATAACTTCGTTTGTATGATTGCAGCCGTTTTGCGATATAGGGATGAGTACCTACAAAATGGAAGTCAAAGATAGTGAGGGGCAGCTCACAGTATCCCTCTGCGAAAGTCTAAATGGTTTGAAACATTCCAAGATATCCCTTGGAAACTACAACAACCATAATGCAAAGATCTTGCCAGACCTAAGTAGAAACAGATAACGTATCCTGGCAAGTTTTCTTACAGGGCATTGTCACCTTGGAGGACACATGACAAGGACAGCTCCAAAATAGAATAGCGACTGCAGGTTCTGTAGGGGCCAGGATGAAAATTCGGAACACCTGACATGTAACTGCACCACTAGCACGGAAGCCCGTGCTAGTCATCTCGGCAAAGACGCTATAGGTGCAAGAAGAAATACCATCGAAACCACTATAGCCATTGCAGTTTACTAGAGCTCTTAAACTAGATGGGGAACTTTCAGAACGGACAAGCTCCAGTAACTTACAGCTCATGCAAACAGGCACAATAGATCAATAGGTCGCAGTTCAACATCACCCTCAATTAAATCAAATCTAATCAGATTTAAATATCGTTTGAAGTGTTTGTCCTTGTTACTAAACTTGATCTTGTATTACACAAAAATAATCCATATATGTATGTATTCAAAACAGATATATATATTAAAGTATATAAACTGAAATAAAATAAAACATTTTATGGTATAGTATAGAACGCCTCTAAGCGTCTTGTATGCATTCTAATCTGTGTACGGACGTGAAAATTATTCATAATCCCGGATTTAATTATGACGAAGGGTATGCTATTGCCTAAATCATACTTCGCCAAACATTTGCTTGATTTATAAATCATGACCAACTAGATCCCTGTCGGGCTAACCGCAATCGTATGTTGCGTTGTGACAAAAGCGAATTTGATTTAGATGCAAAGACGCGGATGTAACTGAAAGTGACGGAAATTATAGTATGCTCTCCCTTGACCCGTCATCCGGTAACAATATTCAGTTGTAAACTAGGGCATTGCAAGTAGATAATTCAATGTTGTTGCGTTGTGATTTTCTTAATAATCTTTCTATTTAAAGAGATAATCTTAACGCTGCATTTACCTCGGAAAAAGCTTCAATAAAATGTAAATTTTTCTTAAAGAGCAGTTTTTCGGTAGGTCGCCGACGTGGGGTTAACGATTCTGGAATAATTAAAGTCTTTAAGTAGGTTCCTCGAAGAGCATAACGCTGTGTTACGTTAGTATTACGTTAAGTACTTACTAAATCAAAGTACATGAAAATTTGAATTATCTAGGTCGTAAAAGTCATACACTCCAAATTTTATATTTCTGTAAAATAAATAAATTCTTCCATGAATGGAGCAATTTAAATCACTAATTTCTATGTAATTATGTATAGTTGTGTATACATTTTCGAGCCATTTGTAAGTTTCGTTTGTTTTGTGTTGTCGCTTCCACTTTAGGTACCTATATGGAATGTTGTTTCCAACATCAACGCTATTACTATGAAAACATCTCTATATCATGCTTTGCAGATAATGCTATCTGCGTATTATGCGTGGGAGTAAGAACCTCTTGAGGGTGTACTTCTTTTAAAATATTATCTAGCAAATCTCTTGTTTTGTACAAGGCTACAAACATGTTTCGAACAGTCTGATTCGAAACATATATCCGCTGGATGCGAATTTAAGTAATCTGGTAGCTTCCCAAAGCAGCTGAGCCAATAATCCTGATCAGGCTGAATGAGCAATTGTTTGTTATGAATATCATGCAAAATGAACAATCTAGATTCATGCAAGACCGCATTAAGAAGCACTGGCTGTTTAGAGTGACTAGGTATTATACGAAAATGTCAACAAGTGCACGAGAGGATGGACATGTAATACGATCTAGCACCATGGGCTTGCCCACAAACTGGTCTCTGCAGGCATTAACCCCTGAATTTTGTTTTGCTCTTTCATACGTTACAAAATATATCTTTCGCAGAGAAACACGAAGATGCGATCTCCACGCTGAAATCTATAGCAGGACATGTTCCCTAAGGGACATTCTGAATACCCGGACTGTTTCTAATCGGTATGCATGTTCAGCCAAGAACTCCTCAACTTCAACTCCTCATATATGCTGACAATACTGCTATTTATCCATCGTCAACGAAGAAGGAGATAGTGTGTTGGAAACTTCAAGGTCAGGTCATGCCTCAGTAATCGAAGTGAAAAGTCAAAATAAACGAAACAAAGTACGTTGAAATTCTTGATAATATCTTTGTGAGCGACTTTAGATTATCACGAAGCCAAATTGCCCGTTACCTGGCAATACTCCTTCACCTGAGATTGTAGTTCATGCATCATGTACAGCAGACGACCGCACATTCTATATCCTAAAAGCTAAAACGATTACTGTAGATGCTTGTTCTTTATCGCATTGTGTCACATGACGCACCATTTAAGTCTAACACTAAGACTTATCTTACAAGTTAGAAGTTCTACAAATTAAAATTCTAGAGTCCCTACGGGGTCTCCTTAGTTCATCAAAAATTAATTGATGAGCATTGACCTCAGTTTCCCTTCGGTCCAAAAACACGTAACATATCTGGCTGCAAAGACTGTTGACAAGATCACCTCTTCGACAAACTCACTAATCAGCCATTTATCAATAAGACTCACATTACTTGTCAACAGCTGGGACTACCTAGGGGATCTAATTTACCTCTCCTTCAAACACTGGAATGGGTTTTAGACTAATCTCATGAGCTCAAGAACACTTTTTTCCTTGGGTCGTCATCTAATATAGTTATGCGAAGGTAATATTTACGTCTAAGCTTAGTAATATTTCATTTTGTTGTAATAATTTTATTTTAAGAGAAATAGTAGCTGCTTTTAGAGCGGATGTATATATACTATCCGATTAATATATGTATTTTTTGACCTTTATGTACTTATCTGTATATTCCTGATTTATTTCCGCTTAGAGGTCAATAAAACAATAAATAATTAAATACCAATTTATTGTTATTTATTGTTTTATTGACTGTAAGTGGAAATAAATCAGGAATATAAAGATACTATCCGATATAAAATCTTGAAACTGTCTCATGGAAATATTCCATACAGTATATCTAATCATAAGTCTTAGTTTGGCAACATACCTTTAAATTTCAACAGTTTCTAATATCTTACTATTACTCTTGGAAAATATAGCCCCTACGAGACCACGGAAGCTTAGTAATTAGGCACGATTCAAACTACAATTTAAATTGAATTAGTAGGTCTCTCCTTCCGACAACGTGAATACCTAGAATTTTCGTCGAGGCACGTACAGCTGGGATTCTGTTAAATGATCACTATTAACATGTAACAGCTGCTCCGTGTATCAATTTTAGACGGGTATTCCAAAGCTTCCGATAGTAAGAGTTCTCGCCTCTGATAAAACATGAGGGTTGCGTTTTTCAAACTTTGCCTAACGTCGAACATAACTCATCAATGGGCGTTCAGACACACGATAAATTAATTAATGCATTATGTTTTAATGCAGCCTGCGCAGCGTCATAAATAATCTAGAACAACTGCAGTAAATTTCAGGCCGACACGGCAGATGGATGTCGGTTATTAGTATGCCGGAAAACAGGTCAAAAATGGGGTTTTCCTCACACGCACAAGTTCTTTTATTAATCCTATCGTTCTTCTGGCAACTTTTGTAATTTAATTCAATATGCTTAACTGACAGCTACATAAGATACCTATTTCAAACTTTTTCTTTAATATTGTGTAGACATGAAATCAAATATGTCTCGTTAGTGTACACTGCTGATATCGAACTGCAGGTTTTTTAATTTTACAATCAGTAGACGGATCTGGGCCAGTTGTTTTGTCTGAACGATAATTCGGTTTATTGCAATGGTCATGCACCTTCTGAAAAAGACGCAGGACAGCAACGTCCATCCTTACTGCTTTACCAGATAAAAAAGAAGTAGAGCAAAGAGCAATCCTATCAGCTTGTGTTATCAAAGAATGTCATTTTTGTTGTTGTATTATTATATATGTGGTTTCGCTTCATATTAAAAAAGCGCTTGGTTTTAAAAATATTAAAAGTTATACTTAAATTAATAGAGCAACATAGGAGGGAAATAAATATTACATCCCTAAAAAAAAACGCATGTATCAGCGAATATGCAGTGGCTTATTTTTGCGAGTACATTTAAATATACATATAGGACAGCATAATTACCTCTGCTCCCAAACGTAATGATAACTGAAAATTGGGTGACATCCTAATTTGAACAATGTTACTCAATTAAGCGGGCACTTTGGAGCAGTTCTCAATTACAGCGATGTATTTAGGACGGTGAGATATATGGTGGAGGCGCCGCGGATTTAGTTGCAGATTGAGTGTTGAAGTGGCAGCTTACTGTATTCAGTACTATATCGTGGAAGCTTAACAATACTCGGAATACGCGTATATACTGGATGGATGGTTATAATAAATTAATGTGAATCTGACTGGAAACTAGAATTGTAACGTCATTTCGAATACAGCTAAGATAGGTAAAACTACGAGTCTGCGTGATGCTGTGATCTAGTTGTATTGTAGCCTGTTGGGTTAACCTAACTATTTACTATTTATATCCCTCTAATCTGTTGGGTTAACCTAACTATTTACTATTTATATCCTTGAAGTATACTATAACTGATATCTGACGCTCTAGTATCAAGTAGCGGTTTAATACTGTACAGAAAGGCAAATTTGCAGATTCCAATATATTGTAGCTCATTTCGTTCCAACTTTTCTGATAACGCTTTGTTTTTTTATTTCGCTGAAATTGATATAAGATTTATGATATCAAATTCTTGTCCCGCTACAGATATTTCGCTACTTTTTCTACAACCATTTCCATTACCGAGAAAAAAAACTGAATGTCAAATTGATTTATTAATTTTAATAAAGCTTAATCTTCCAATTTCTAATTGAATTTTCAATTCCCTTGGATTATTTTCGTCGGAGCTCAAATCCTATTAGAACAACTGTAGTTCATGCTAATGTTGAATATTAATGAAGGAATAACGGAAGAATTTTGATAGTAAATTATATTTTTCATTTCAAATGACAATGAAGTTACGAATTCTATTGACGGAAAATTAATTGTATATCAAATGATAAATTTTATAGATATTGAGGTTGATCATTAAATCAAAAATGGCATTCACAGCTAGGCCATGAAACTAAAGATTAATTTTTAATATCAGTTCATAAATACGCCGCTACAAAAGCACGCGACTTTTAGGGACGTCATCTGATATTCACCAACTTGAAACTTCTAGGATGATACAGGGTAAGGGTAATAAGAGTTCTTCATTATTAACAAAGGTGTTTCTATTTATATACTATTGCTGGTTTAAATTGCTGTTGAAGCTTCTACATAGATTTCAATTTGTTGTTGATCGCAAGAGGAACTTGTTAGGTTGTTAGATTTAGTGTTGCTGTGTAGTCTTTAAAACATTCATGTTGGACAGATAATTTGTCCAGTCAATTGCCATTTTATTACTGATAGTTCCCCTCGATAGAACTAAGATAAATAATCTTGTGCTGCGTACAAAACATTAACTTTAAAGTATTATTACTACCCAGACAGTCAAGCAGCGCTAAAAGCTCTAGGGGCATGTATGGACATGAGTCGAGGCTAACCTGGGACTGTCTGCCGATCCTCAAAACACTGGCCCAAAGGAACACAGTTACACTGACGTGGGTACCAAGACGCTGGGGGTGCGAATTGAACGAGGCTGTCGACGATCTTGCAAAGAATGGCACGGCATCTCGATTTATTGGACTAGAGCTGTTTTGTGGCCTTACCAAAAGCCACATAAGAGCTCATCTTCAACAGTGGGAGACTAATCAAAAAATCTCTCGGCTTTATCACTGGCCACGGCCCTCTTAGGTATTACCTCCAGAAAATGGGCAAGGTAGACAGCGAGAAATGCCGATTCTGTCTGAAACGGGGGACACGTGATCTGTAGCTGCGTGGCGATAGACCGACAAAAGCACCGTCACCTCGAACAGGAGCAGTTAGAACCGGCTGACATCAGAGTCATAGCCCCCAAGAAGATTTGTTTAGAACTTTAGAGATCAATTGGGACTGAAAGATCAAGGGTATTCACAATAGATCTCATTGGTCGCACATCAATGCCTTAACGACCCACCAGTTATCTAATCTAATTATTACTAATTTACTAGCAGGATTATATTCATTCCGTTATCTTGTGTAACCCTTTATTATCTGATCTACTATTGATTCAGCGATAGGCATGTATCCTGCCTGCGTTTATTCAAGCCCATCCAAAGCCAACTTGGAATGTCTTTGACCGCACTTTGTCAGCACCATTGGTTTGACCGTTTGTAATTTGGTTAAATATTTTTTTAAGTTCAAAATACATTCACTTAATTATAGATAATCAGCTTTATACAGGGAAACTCTCTTTCTTACTGACAATCTTCTTGATATTTTTGACAAACTAAAATATATTACAGAAAGTATTAATATTCAAATCTTCTGCTAAAATAGCGAACATTCTTTCTTTACTCACGACTGACACCCTTCTATGTAGATGTGGTTATTATACTGTGGTTCATGCGATCTAATGTTTATCAGAGAAACTAGATATATGACATGATATTCTGGGTATGTGGTCCGAGTTTACAATCTAGCGTGGCCTACACGTTGCGTTAGTGTGCTATATTAATAAACAATACTTGTAAAATAGAATAGAATTTTATCATTTCAGGTTCTAAACAGAAACATTTCTAAGAACTGTAAATGTGAAAACATGGAAACGCAAAATAAAACACGCAGTTAATATAAACAATACGAGCTACGGTAGCATTATTATTTTTATAAAAGAAAATTACTAAATCTATCAATAATTTGCATTAACTTCCTGTTTTGCTGGCTACCGGTATGTGGATTTCAGGTAATCCCATACGGGTTCAGACGGTTTCTAGCGATATGCAATTTAAATAATTAATACCACGTTAATCTACGTAGGCAAGCTTTGGGAAAAGCAAGAATTTACCACAATCGAATTATGCAAATTAGCAACCGCTATAAAGGATTTATGCGCGTTACAAAGGACTTAGTATAAATTTTGCGAGCTTAATTACACATAAGTGAATTCGTATTTCTTTACGAGTCCAAATAAGGGTATGGTTTTAATACACAAGATGTTTTTAATCGCGAAATACTGAAATGGCTACAGCTACCTGTATGTACATGTATTATGTCATATGTATTGTAACTTTACTATCGCAGTAGCTTACTGTGTATGCATGATATATGTAGGTCAGAATTAAATGCGAAACTGGAAAAGTTTTAATATAATATTATAATGTGAACTGTTCCATTTTATTAATAGAATTACAGACCTTCAAATAAATTCTTGTAATACTTGCCCATTCATAAAGTCTCCCATATTCTATCGATCTGTGACTATAATGTTTACTGTAAAGATCATAGTCTTCATCAGACCAAATCTATGATCAAAAGCTTTTCCTTTAAACAGTGAAAGCGATTTACTATGAGATACACCTTTCAAGAGTTATTCAACTCTCTTTCATTATTTTAAATGAACTGTCCTGTAGGCATATATCGTTATTTGTTCTTTTCAAATAAAATATATTACAAATTTCCATTCAAAATATCATTTTGTCCAATCATCATTTGTCCGATCAGTCGGCAGATTCAGTGCACTTATACGATACGTCTATAGTACTTACAAATGTGGCAGAAAAATAATCTTGCTGAAACCGCTTGAGCTTTCTCCTATCGAGTACAATCGTCATCTCCGGACTCTAATCCACTTAGTACGTCCACTTCAGCGGCCTAAAGATGTCTGTATATAGATGATAGTGAACTATATTCCCAGCACATTGATTTTAGGAACGAGACTTGGGTGTCCAGTTATGACAAGGAAGCTCGATCTCTAGTACTCCAATGCGCAAATATATATTTAAAATAAAAACTACAAGAATATTTGCGAACTGTAGGATGTTTTGTTATCTGCTACAGTGCTATTCTTTCTTACATGACTTATTTATGACGTCTTTTTCATATCAGTTGTTTTCACCCCCGCTTAACACCATTTGTATCTATTTAGAATTTGTATTGCTATTCATATTAAGTGGGATCAGTCTGTTTTCCTGTTACTAATTTCGCGTAGTTGAGTTTGCTATCAGCAAAATCATACTGATTTGAAGACAGCATGTTTCTAGGTACGTTTTTAATGAAGATTGTTAATAATTGTTTAAATTTATTATTTAGTTCGATTGCTAATAACTGGTTAACCATTAAAATTCAAATATAGAGGATGAAGGAGCACATTTTAAAATTATATCCGATTATACAGGGTGAGTCCACGCAAAACGTTGACATGAGGGAGTGGAAGGTATTAAGTACTGAGAGTTTGTTCGACCATGCCTACATAATCATTTAAACAGCTAACATATATGAAGAAATCATCTATATGTAAGAGACTTGTCTCCTGCGATTGCGAGGCGTACAAGAACAGCAACAGAAGGTAGTAGGAGAAAAATCCTAGCCATACTGGTGGAATAATGTAATTTTCGATAAACGTAACGTCTACAACTAGGAAAAAACTACTCTTTCTAGTTAGTCTCAATATTACAAAACTTTGTGGATTTCACAAGTATGAAAATGCGAGAAGCACTTTCATTAGCTATTATACTTGCAATTTTAAAGGAAGCACATTTAGACTGCAGTATAAATGATATGGTAAGCCATTTTATCCAGATATACTACTTAAGTGTGATCTGATGTAAGTAACAGCTGACATAGATGGTTTAAAAACTTTTAACATATTTCACCACGTTTCCCGCCAGGAGCGTGGATAAAGCATGTAGTGTACGATGGTTTTGAACAACAATTTTTATTTCTACGGCGTTTAATACATCGATTAGCACCTTTATTTTTTCCGCTTAAGCCTTTGGCATTATCAGTAAAGATATACTTCAAGTTTTACCTCTGAGCAGAATTTAGTCCTTACTGGGCTTCCACCCCAAAGCTAAAACAATCAAACAGGTTTCTTATTTTTGCAGCCATTAGGGCTAAATCTCTACTGGAGCTCAACATAAGAGACCTCAGCACCATCACGGCTTCAATCGTCGGCGACGGCCCTCTTAGATACTACCTGAAGAAGATGGGCTAGGTGGACTGTGATAAATCCCGATTTTGTTCGGAAGGAGCGAGACGACATAACACATTATGTACAGCTGCGAGACGGTGGTTCGGAAGTGGCTCCATTACTTCGAACAGGGGCACAATAGAACCGGCTGGTATTAGCACTATAGCCCCTAAAGAAATCCTAGACTTCTTCTTCTGGAAATCAATTAGGACTAAAATATTAAGGGTAGTCAGCATTGCCTACAAAACTCACATCTAATCTAATCTATAAATGCGGCATACTTCAAACTAAAAACTTTCTAGCTCATCGTTTCTTTCTTGGCGTCTTGTTCTCTCCGTATTCAACTATGGTCTGCCAGTTGATCGATCTTGCTTTGGTGCATCAGACAAGGTGCTCTTGCAAAGTGTGGAAAATCCCTGTATTTATATTTGGCATTCAAAAGCATGAGAATAACACCAATTGTTTGATCTAGGTTGTCATAGCTCTATCATAAGATTATTAGTGGACACACCGGCCTATTTACTTGCTAGATTGTTATTTCATAAGCAGTAAATTGTCTAATTTTTATAGTTTCGAACTTGTTTCACATCAATAGTCTATAGTTTGCGGTCATTTTTACTCGCATATTATTATCTACTATATCGCGGAATTATACTATATGAGCAAAAATTATTTAGATAAGGGATTGCCATGATTAAAAAACCAATGTCTTTGATAGGTTCAGTTTTTTTATTAATATTAATTAAATGTCAGTTTCGATTTGAAGTTTTATTTGACAGGAATTAAATGTCAGGTTCAATTTAAAACTTTACTCGACATGATATTTTCACAATTACATAAACGATTCATCATTGAATCTTATTTTCCCAATGGAAATCTTGAAAATGGATATACAGTACTGTAGCTTTCCTGGTTGAATTTCGACAACAGTTTCCTGATTTTGCGTTCGTGGAAGTTGACTTTTTCAATGTGGTCCGGAATTGTGTGCAACTGTTCAGAGAAACAGGAAGTGTAACACATAAGAGCCGTGGTGTGAGGCCAACAGTCCGTACAGAGCAAACTATTGAAAATGTTCGAGAAATTATTAACGCAGCACCAACAACATCTTTGCGAAGAGTCATATAGCAAGTTCCCGTATCATATGGTACATGCAGAATAATTTTAAGGAGAGACATTGCTTTATTTCCTTATAAAACGCAGGCGTATCATGAATTGTTACCGCCTGATCATAACAGGCGCATGTTATATTGCCAGTGGTTCACCCAATATTTATTGAACAACAATGACCTCTTGGATTTGACATTTTTTACAGATGAGGCGTACTTTCATTTGTCAGGGTATATCGATTCATAAACCATGAGAATGTGGAGTGCTGAAAACCCTCACATATTTCGTGAGTCTCCATTGCATCCCCGGAACGTTGGGGTGTGGATTGGTGTTTCTTGCAGACGATTGATACCCATAATCTTTGAAGGAACTATCAATGCCCAAAGGTATCGAAACAACATCTTAGAACCCTTCATAAACCAACTCCACGAAGACGAGCTGCAACAGGGATATTTCCAACAAGATGGTGACACTTCTCACACGACTCCGCCATCTATCGTTTATTTACGACAATTTTTTGGCGATCGTCTGACTAGTTTACGTTGTAAACAATTCCCGCCAATTTCACCAGATTTGACTATCCTAGATTACTTCGTGTTTCCACATTTGAAGAACACCATTTTTAAAATACCAGTTCACACACTTCCTGAGTTACGAAACCGAATAATTGAAGAATGTGTCAATATGACGCCCGAAATACTCCGGAACACATTTGAAAATATGAAAAGGCGTGTAAATTTGTGCCTGCATGAAAATGGTGGCCATTTTCAACATCTCATGTAATAAATTGAAAATAAACCCATAAGTACAAAACATTACATTTAAAATAACTCTTAAACTCGACGACATAAGTATTGTTACCATTTATTTGACAAGCTGATTAGCTTAGGTACATAACCTATATAATTTCAACTACTGGCGATGAATTAAACACACACGGTACGTTCAGAATTCCAAAGCAACCTTTTATCTAAATAATTTTCGCTCATATGGTATAATAGGTTAAGTTAGTTTAAGCATAAAACTCTACTCAGTTTTTGTTCTGGTGATAGAACCCCGATACCCTGTATCGCTTTTCTGAACCAGTACTCTATGGTTACAGTTAGCACTTGTACTGATACACGTGTATGTCTCTATTTAATTTTATTCACTATAACTATAATAAAGACTGCTATTATTATTATTATTATTTGCGGAGCAATACTGCGTAATATGCCTATTTTATTGTAATTTTTTCTTGCTCAATACTGCTCATAGGAAAAAATCCTCCAAAATTACAGAAAATTTTAATTATCTCTTTTGTCCACCGCCTGACCCTAAGCTTTATTAATGGTGCTTTTCTTTACGCGTTCATTCCATCAGCGTATCAGAAGCAAAACAATTTGGAGCAGTTTTCAAACAAATTAGAACGATAACACTTTTTTGATACAACACTAACTTTGTATTATGTAGCACCGCTGTTATTAATGGACATTACTTGTTCCACTTTTCTTACGCATCGTACAAGTTCATATTACTGACCGGATTATATATAAATTGTAATCATTGAGATGAAAGGATCCATACATCTTATAATCCGAGGCAAGTTCTGAGCGGTGTACGGATATTTGGTTAGAGAAATTATTCGGAGTTTAGAATTTCGGAGGCAGATGTGAAATGACGTAGTCAGAGTGCGGAATCAGCCTACTTACATATGGCATTAATTTACTCTTCTCCCTGACATACACGAAAATACTGATTCTACTTCTAGTATATGAAAAGTTCTCTATCGAGAAATAATACCATTTTACATATATATATTTTTTAAACAATTTAACCCATTTTAATTACATTTACAAGTAATATCTCACTTGGAATGCATATTTACTGGTTCGTGTAATAGCTTTTATTTAAATTGCAGCAACACGTACACACATTTATTTCAATTATAAAGTCGTCCCAGCTGCATGATCTGATGAATGCATAGTGCTTTTATATTATCTCCTCCGGCAAATAGAACATAAATTACGTTTCTACATTTTAACAACAAAATGTGTAGCGCCGAATAGCTATTAGATCTATAACACAGCATGTAACGCTACGTCGTAAAAGTAACACAAATAATTATTTTTACAAATAATAAACTTTGATGCGCAATTTAGATTAGTAGACTATAATGATGTGAACATGCAATTGTTATGTAATGAAATGATACAATTTACTAACAATACATATAGTGTAAATACATTTAATGGTAATTACTAATGCGCTTGTTTTAACTGGTGATGTATTATATATTATCAATACTACTGGTAATACGTTACTATGTTATCCATTTTAATTCCAAACACAATAACAAATGCAAACAAAACTTCAATTAACATAAAATAAAACGAATAGAACGTAATACACGAATGCAAATGGTTTTGGCTTTGCCGTACATTCACAATAAAAAAGCGACTAATTTAATTGAATGGTAATGTTTTATTAGAGTAGGTACTGGCTACTCGCCAATTAAAATAATGAAAGGAAAACGTTATTAATTCACACATATAGGAAATACATTCAAATACATAGTGTGGAACTCACTTAGAGAATGAAAGTCGTAACTACGTAGTTAAATAGCTTTTGACTAGCTCGATTTTACGTTTTAAAACGCTATTTTGCCGCTGAAACAATTACACATATTATGATTGCTGTTCACTTAAAAACTACTTTTTTTATAACTAACCAAGAGCATATTTACATAAAAGTTGTGGCTATTGAAAACTGCACTGATAACAATTCGCGTATTAAAAATCATAAAATGGAGATGTCAGCATCTGCTGTTGGGGTATAATTAACAGCACTGGCAACCCGGACAAGTAACACGGCTTAGAAAGCTGCTGCATCTGTGCCCACCGGAATAAAACCAGAATAAAACAAAATTATTAATTTACTGGTAGTAAAATACTGTGTAATATAATTCTTTGCGTGTATTTTCTAAAACTCCCGATGAATTGGCTCTAACTTGTTCTAGTATCTTCCTCGAAATCGCCTAGATCTATACGTAATTAACATCAGAAGAAGGAATGTAATAGACCAATTTGTGTCCACTCGATTACATTTATCTCAATTGATTTCAGGTTTCATTTGGAGAGTAGCGCACAGATAAAATAAAATATACTAGTACTCTACCTTCCTAATATCTGATCTGATAGTAACAGCGAAGAAGAAAACAGTACGTGTGTTTATTCACTGCAGAAACAATTTAGTATTTTTCATAGATAAAGATAGTGCAGTTAGCTGTAATTTATATAGTGGTGTTGAGTTTTTTTTCCTCTTTAATCTGAATCTAAGTTTAATTTCCTAGTGTGCATCGCTTATTACCTATTAATTGAGTTTGTAAGTATTGCCTCCAGTATTTTTATTTTATACCTAGTACTTTTTTCCTCTTTCCTCGCTTTTTGCGGATCTTGTTTTTATTCACCTTAATCTTTGCGCAAAAATAAAATAGTATAGCTTCTTTTTTGTTTTACCTCATATTTACTAAAATAATTTTCGCTATTGCCCTTTGGTTAGTCATTTTTCCCCACCGTTGCCCGTAAACCTTGTTTGTAATCTTTGTTAGTCACTGTAACAGGCACTACAGTGTGAAGCGTGTGTCCCTGTGTAATTCCTTATTTCTTTATCTATTTTACCACATTATTTGTTTACTTTTGACAATGAATACCTGTAAAAATTGTACATCTATCATCAAATCCAACTCCTCCAGCATACAATGTGATGCATGTCGGGGGTTCATTCATTCTAATTGCGCTGGAATATCTGAAAATGATGCTATGATCACTAGAGCTAAAGCGCGTTGTATAAAAGTAGTTTGCAATAATTGCAATAGCAACATGGCTCAATTTGGAGAATTTAAAACTTTAATCACTTCTTTAAAAACCGATTTTGCTTCGGCCATAGAGGCATTAAAAAATGAATTTAATGAAAAACTAGATAATCTAAAACGCGAAATTAATTGTCGAAATGGAACGCCAAAAATGGAATGCAATATGGAGGACATTATTGATGAAATGAATGAGCGACAAATCAGAAAGAAAAATATTATATTGTTTGGAGTGCCGGAACAATCAGATGACTTAGATGATGATGTACGTGCAGCTGCTGAAAATGTGGAAGTGTCTCTAATTTTAAAATCTGTGGTTCCTGATGTAGAACAATCTAACTGGAAAATATTTAGACTGGGGAAGCAATTATCAGCACAAGCAAGACCTAGGCCTATTAAGGCAATAATGGATAATGAGGAAATCGCATACGCTGCTATTCGTAAAGCGAAAACACTAAAGAACATACCAAAATATAAGAATGTATTTATATCATCAGATAAAACTCCCAGGCAGATACGACTGTATAATGATGCTAAAGCTGAAATGCGGACAAGAGTTGCAAATGGGGAGAAACACTTGAAAATTAAGTACGTACACGGTGCTTACAGAATCATCTCGTTAAACTAAAGGAACCCAAGTACAGCCCTGAAATCACCTGTTATTATCAGAATGTGAGAGGTCTGAATACTAAGCTGTCTCAGTTTTATAATAACGTCTTAGCATGCAGTTATGATATACTGTGTCTAACAGAAACGTGGCTGACGCCCGAAGTGGATAACGCGGAGCTTTTTTCTGATGATTACATTGTTTTTAGAGATGATAGGAATACGCGTGCGACTGGATGTACAAAGGGAGGAGGTGTTCTTTTGGCTGTTGATAGAAAAATTGTTACCAGTGCTGTTGACTTGCAAAGTATTAAGGATTCAGTGCCAGAAATAGACATTGCAGCTTGTAAAATCTCTCTTGCTAATAGGTTTCAGATGTTTATTTTTGTTATATATGTACCTCCCTCAGTAGCATATGATACTTATTTATATTTTTTGTCTCTATTAGAACTTAATATTGGTTTGTGTAATAGTGTAGTTATATTAGGCGACTTTAATATTCCAACTTACAACATAGATTTTAATGAAAGAAACTGTATGATGATAAATAACTTTCAAGAGTTTTGCAATTTATCCCAGTTTAATACTATACTTAACGTAAATAATCGACTTTTAGATCTGGTTCTTTCGAATCTTTCCTGTACAGTTCTACGTGAAGACTGCCCACTAGTTAATGAGGACGTTAATCATCCTTCTTTTTGTGTAAATTTTGAATGTAACCCAGCAAGCTATGTAAACTTTCAAGTTCATAATCAACTTAATTCTTACAATTTCAAAAGAGCAAACTTTAATGTAATGTATAGTAGATTCTTGGAAATTGACTGGACGCAACTATATGATACAAATTCTGTTCAGGAATCTTCCAACGTACTCTATAAAGCTATATATGATGTATTTGATGCAACTGTACCATTATATAAAGATAAGAGAAATAGGCGTTTTTATCCACCATGGTTTGACGAAAATATTAAGCATCATATCCGTCTAAAATATAAAGCACATAAGAACTTCAAAAAACACAGATCTGTAGATTATTATGAGCAATTTAAGCACTTAAGAAAAATTACTAAAGAACTAATTGGTAATGCATATAAGAACTACGTACGCAATATTCAAAACAATTTGGAGCAGAATCCTAGGAAACTGTGGCAGTTCGTGAATTCTAAGCGAGGTCAGACTAGAATACCAAGATTGATGCAATACAATGACGCCAGCTTTGAGACACCACAACAGATAATGAATGCATTTGCGGAATACTTCAATAATGTGTACATAGAGTCGAATGAAGATCATTGCAACCACCTTTCTTGTAGTACAGTGACACCCTTTACTTTTGGAATACCAATTATTACAGAAGACGAAGTGCTGAAATGTTTAAAGAACTCCAAGAATAGTTTCTTAAGTGGTGCGGATAAAATCCCGAGTTTCATTATTCGAGACTGTGCATCCGTATTTGCAAAACCACTGTCCTATCTAATTAATCAAATATTAAAACCTGCTACTTTACCTGATCTTTGGAAGGTATCACGAATTGTTCCTACGTTTAAGTCTGGTGACGCAAATGAAATTTCCAACTACAGACCTATATCTATTCTTTGCAATTTTGCCACAATTTTTGAAACAATACTTTGCAATTACATTCATCACATAAAACACCTCATAACTTCTGCTCAACATCGTTTCATGGCTAACCGTTCTACAGTTACTAACTTAAGCTGTCTCTGTCAATATGCCTCTGATATTGTAGATAAACAAGGACAAGTTGATGTGATTTACACAGATTTCCAAAAAGCATTTGACAAAATTGATCACTATATTTTATTGAAGAAACTTGAAACAGTGGGTCTTTCAATGCAGCTACTTCACTTGTTTAAATCTTATTTAATTGGCAGAAAACAATACGTAGAATACTTTAATATAAGATCTAATGTTTTTTCACCTACATCTGGAATACCACAGGGATCTAACCTGGGACCACTTTTATTTCTGATATTTATAAATGATATCGCAAATGTGATTACATGTGAGAAACTGTTATTTGCAGATGATCTCAAGATATATACTAAAATTGAGTCCCTTGATGATTGTTATCGGCTTCAACGAGATCTTACATCAGTTGAGACTTGGTGCCACAATAATCATCTTTTATTAAACATAGCAAAGTGTAAAATGGTATCATATTCAAAAAAACTTAAAATAAGGGAGTTTGAGTATTCATTGGATGGGACTATTCTTAATCGTTGTCATACCATAAAAGATCTGGGAGTAATATTTGATAGCAAGTTGATGTTTGTGGACCATATCCATTCAATAGTAGCTAAGCCATATAGAACATACGGATTTATATATCGTAACTGCCGTGAGTTTACGGACATTAGATGCCTCTTAAGTTTGTATTTCACACTTATTAGATCTAAACTTGAATATGCAGCAATGATATGGTACCCAATCTACCAAACCCACATTGATATCATTGAGCGAGTACAACGACGATTCTTGAAGTACCTGATGTACCTATGTGATGGTATTTATCCGAGTCGTGGACTGGATTACTCTATTCTGTTAAGAAGGTTTGATGTAGTGCCACTAAGAAAACGACGTATTATTTTGAGTTTAAAATTTCTACATGGATTATTAAACAATATGATAGATTGTCCCTGGTTATTGGACAAAGTAAACTACCATGTTCCAAGGTTAGGCACTCAATACTTATTCTATTGTGAAACGAGTAAAACTAACGTTTTAATTAGGTCACCGATATTTATAATGTGTATGAATTATAATAAAATATCAAACTTATGTGATATTCACGTTGATACTTTTAAAGTAATAGCTAAAATTTTTCAAGATAGTTGTTATTGACTGCACTATTTACTTTATTTACTTTGTTACCTACCTTAAGTTACAATAGTTTCAGTATATTTAGTTTTAACCATATACATATGTGTATTCGCTGTCTACACTGTACATGTACATTTTTTTTTCTATTTTTTTCCTGTACTTGGGTTGTTTTACCTGTTGGAAAATATATGAATTATTATTATTATTATTAATAATACTTTGTCACCATAAGGAAGCTTTCAGTTAAACTTTCTAAAGTAAATGCGTACTTTGGTCTAGGAATAACCCATATGCTTTGAGTTGTCAAATTGGTCGTTTTCTGAACTGCATTGATAGATATCATCGGGTATGTGAATCCTTTTTATATGTGGTGCAACGTAGTAGGGAAAATGGTAGTATTCGATCAAAACCTGTGCAAAACGGAGGAGTTAGTTAGACCTGTACACATTGTCAATCTCGAGCTGGATGTTTTGAACGTCGTGGAAGAGCAGCCATGCAGTATTGGGATACACGTAGACCAACATGGTGTATTAGAATGCAAAAGTTGGCGAGTATTGAAGTATAACCAGCTCCATCCATATCACGTGAACGTGCACAAGTCCTACTACCAGTGGATTATTTCCCTCGAGTACAATTTTGCAAGTGCTTGCTACATCAGCATCACAATATCCACAATACGGATTATATAGTAGGGCACGCAGAATCATGTTACTCGCCAAATTTAATTTACCGAGACTGTTCGTAGATGTTGGACAAGCTATGTCTCCTCCAAGATGGTGCTTCACCCCATTTTTCATGAGAAGTATGGCGACATCTAGATAATGTGCTTCCCGGAAGATGAATAGGTCCAGGTGGTCCAATAGCCTGGCCACCACTATCGTTCCACCTCAATTTTCTTAATTTTTATTTTCGGGTCACTTAAAAAGCATAGTGTACCCCACTCAAGTTAATACTAAGCGTGGATTGCGAAATCGAATACATGCATGACATACCTCTGATGGCACGTTTCCGAAGCAAAATCTTGGCGGCGTGGTGAGTAGCTATATATTTACTCCTTCTAATACTATACAGGATGTCCAGATTTCGTAGGGGCAACATGGGTAGAGAGACGGTTGAATTAGCGAAAAGGTGTAGATTCAATAGCTCACTGAGAATCCATTTTCAAATTTTATTTGTCATGCTTCATTTGTTTAATATTGAAGAAAAGCTGGAATCTTCTTTTTTGTTGAAATATTAGGATGCGGATTGAAGCAATTCAAATTGTATTCTAAATACTTTTATTGACACTAATACAACAATTTTTTCTGCGTAAATTTTTAGTAATGCTTATAACGTTTTTTGCGCGATTGGAATCTCTAGAACAATAATAATAATTTATATAAATAAATTTGTGAAAATCAGGAAGATTGGAACTGAAACCGTTGGATGGCTGTTCCATGGTTTCTATGGTTCTGCTCCAAACAAGTCAAATTGTGTTTTTGTTGTTGTCGTTCCTAATTCTGTTTTATGGTTCTGTTTAATTCTGAACGGTGAGTAAATTACTTACTGTTTTGATACACATAGCAATCAGTAACAGCAATCGCGCAAAAAATTAAAAGCGATACTAACTCAGCCGGTAAAATAATTTGGCGATTAATAAATAGGTTAGCATACAAAATTACACCTTGTCTACTATTTCTCCAGTTTAGTCAACATGCATTGAATTTTGAATCAGCAAATCTTGAAAAACTTGGTAATATTTTTAACAACGGCCATACATAGGCATGTACGGATACATAAATAAAAACCAATAAGACGTTTAATTTAGATGCCGTAGTCCAATATTTCGATTTCTCTTTTGACTCAACTCATGTGTCAACGATCCTGCTCAGCGAAAACGTTATTATGTTGCTTTGTTAAACAGATCCTTGAAAAAAAAAGTAAAAAAATAAACGGTAAAGTATAATTTTGCCATGAATTAATGGACGTGTACAAGCCATAAATGTTGCAGAGAGGGCAGTGTTTAGAAAATTCGGTCATTAATTCCAGTTTTGACGTTTATTATCTTTGCAAGCGCTTCTGTACGTAAATGAAGTTGTTAAACACCTAGTTTGCATACGTTTGTAAATTCAGCTAGACTAAATATTTACGTGTATATCGAAGTTTGCATTTGGGTGGTCATTGTTTGCCAAAGTGTGGGCGTCCAATAGCGTACATAAATAAATTTAATGATCAAGAGTATCGAAAGTTGGAACTGCTATAATAATTTAAGTATGTATATCTACAAACGTCTTAATTTATCTTACATATACGATGTTGATCAATTACAATGGTAATGTCTAATTTTTTTGGTAGTTTTATTGTGTTGATACATTTTTAAGATTGTTATTGCTATTCCTAAACGTATACAGGAAGTTGGAAAAAATTGCGAG
The DNA here is from genome assembly GCA_023690525.1 of Holotrichia oblita. Classification (NCBI taxonomy): domain Eukaryota; kingdom Metazoa; phylum Arthropoda; class Insecta; order Coleoptera; family Scarabaeidae; genus Holotrichia; species Holotrichia oblita. The sequence continues at coordinate 18,893,322 of CM043020.1, read as the reverse complement.
TTTTCTTCAAATTGTGCTACCAATTCAACGATATCTGCCTAATATGTGATTAGGAAGGAAGTATAGTTACATTAATTGAGCTTGAATTGATCAAGAGCCCCAGTGGTGAGGCGGCCGCCCAGTGTTGTGAGAGAAAGCTGGGAGGGAGGCTTCAGTTCTCCGAAGGGACCGTAACATTTTATTCAAAGAATTGTATCCCTCCCTATCTGCCGTTTGCTGTTGGTAATGGTTCATTAATAATAAATAAGGTTGTATACCAAGGCAATTGAACTTATATAACAGGCATAATTTTTATAGTAAGAGTTGCACGGATAGAAAAGTCATAGAGCTTAAGAAGACATTTAAACTAGCACCCACCATAGATAGCAAAATAGAAATAAGTTTAATCTTATTCGACGTTGTTATAGATACTAACAGAACTGCAGCATGGAATAATACATGAAATACAAATGAAAAAGAAATGGTTAATACTCTCTAATAAAGCTAAAATATTAACTTACGTTAACTTATGTTAGAAAACCTCAAAACTTTCTCTACGCAAATCCGAAGATAAGTAGAAATGAGTAACAACAGTATTTGTGAATTAATATGGTCATGAGCATTTTGTGTATGCTAATTCTGCAAATCTGAATTAATTCTTCAGAATTCTTTATACACATCGATACCCATAAATTTCCTGGCATGGGCTTGAGCTTCGGTTAACAAACTTCTTACAAACTGCCCTTTGAAATTTTCTGGTTATCTGTGTTGTTAAATAGTGTAGATTTGTTAAATTGTTTCAATTAATTTGGCTGAAATCTACAATGTTTAGTATGATAGTTAGTCTAGGTGTATCAATCAACCATTCGTACATCTACCTTCTCAACGTATATTCAATTTTGAGATATAGAATTAATCAAATGTTGTACCAACCCATCACTTAATCAACAGTCTGAGTGAAGACAAAAATAAGTAAGAAACTTTCATCAAAATTACCACTAAGTAGTACACCATATACAGGGTTAAGCTATTAAATTTGTTTATGGTAATTGACTACTTAATTAAAACTACAAAGAAGAAATGCATTATTCTTTAATGAGGATGGAATTAAAGTTAATGAAATCATAAAAATTAGCCGTAGTGTTGACAAGCAATACGGGTTAGGAAGATGCTGTAGCTTTATTCATCACAAAAAGTAAATAAATTATTAATTTGAAAAGCTCTAAACGAAAATTGCATTGTGTTAAACTGTATAAAGAAGACATGATGTGGCAAATGCGCAATGTCGCTTTATCTAAGCACTCTAAAGATAGACGACATAATTTTGATTTTCAAAACACTAAAATTTAAAAAAAGGAAAATAATTATAAAAAAAGATTAATTTACGAAATGATATACATTAAAAAAGATGAAAACGCGGTAAATTTTAGAACGGATATTGATAATTTAAGCGTTATTTATAATAATTTAATTCACGCCTGAATTTTATTAATTTTAAGCTCTTGACTAGGTTTTTTTGCCATGTTTTTCCCTAGTCCTTGAACAGAATTGTTAGAGCTTGACAAAAAATAAATTCATATACGAATAATTCAAATCATTTCAATTTCTATAGTTGTATTAAATCATTATTCCTTCATTATTACTTGTGAATATAATTAAAATTCGATATATCAATGAATTCTTTGTTTTTTAGATAATTTTGTTGATAGGCATGGCAATTTATATTTATATTATTAGTAATTTGACACATATTGAATGTCAATTTCTTCCACTGAAGAAGTTATTTGACGAAAAGATATTATTGTATGTTATGGAATAAATTGGTATTTAATTATTTATTGTTTTATTGACCTCTAAGTGGAAATAAATCAGGAATTAAAAGCTAACTTAAAATTAATTATAGAGGAGGGACAGGTAAATGATGGTTGAGGTTCACAAATTGCTCAATTCAGAAAAAGTTTTCAAAATTGAAAGTTGTCATGGATAGAAGTCCTTCGACCTGTCAATATTCATGAATTTCTTGATATATGACAATAATCGCAAATCTCTTCGGCAACAAATCAAAAATAATCGAAAATTAAATTATCAATCGCAGAATATTAGCAAGGTATGTAGGTTAACACCCAATTATCAACTATCCTGTGATATCTCTTCAAGAGGAGAGTAAACCGTCCCTCGTTCGTAACACAACAATGTTTTATTGTTGACGACAATGACATTCACAACGACTATATGAATGATCCCTATATATATATATACGTGTAATATATACATATACCTTAAAACGTGAAATTACTGCAACTAATGGAGAAGTTTTATACATATACATATACCTACATATATTTAGCAAAACATGCTGACTGAACCTAACCTACATAACTATATTACAACTGCTTACTTAGTAAGATGTATTTACAATTACACTAATAACCTACTTTAACACTTAATACCAACAATACCTATTTCCTAATGACACCATTACAATCGAACGTGATGTAAACTTTGTGTCACAAATGGTGAAACTGAAACTCCTTTTCCTACACTGGAGATAAATGCTGAACGCTCACTAGTAAATAAAGCAAAAGTATATATGTAGAATAAAAAGAGACTATGTAGCCATCAGATATTAAAAATAAAAAATGGTAATTAATTGAAAATTGTGCCATAAGATCGCAAGAAATCTTAGCTCAAGAATGATATTCAAACGAATATGTCTTTACATGAATTCCTAACTAATCTAAAAGAGTTTACTAACAGAACTTATAGTAAAATAATGCTGCAGCAGAAAATGTAACGGAATTATTCACTTCCGATGCAGACAACAAAAGTAGAAGCATGAAAGGTCTCATAGAATAAATATATCGACCAAAAACTAAATACCAGAAAAAAAGCTACCTAGTAAAGTTGTCCCCATTCAAACACATATAATATTAATTGAGAATGAACATAAAAATAGAATAAAAATCAAAAATGGTGAGTATAGTTACATGACTTTGAATACGTCACGTTATGTTAAAATTCACGTTCATATTGTGTGTGCCACCACAATATGATGCTACCATAGATTATGACTATAATATATCCTTGCAAAAGGAACCAGTAGAGTAATATTGGTGCGGACGGAGGATATACATTAAAATTTTACGAATTGCGGGAATTCACGAAAGAAGCGTAGGACTGTTTAAAAATAAATGCTACGTCGTTAATTATATACATATATCTCTAGGGTACGTTTGGTACTTCGATAACAACTACTAAAGCTATTTTAATAATGTATACGCATATGCAATTTTAATAGTTTAACTTCTTTAGCTAACACGTTTATATAGACGAAAACTACTAATCATAGGCACCTGATCTATTGTTGGTACTAATTTCTAATATTTTGCCAGCGAGTTTTCATTTCATCTTCTATGCGCATGTAAAACTAATTTACATAGTCCGAGAAGCCCACAACTTCGCCAAGAGTTACTTGACTTACATCGAGATCATCTAATCGATCTCTCCGTTGTTGGGGAGTCAGCAACGAGATGGGCTGCAGTTTTCTCTGCATTCCCACAGTTTCCACACAGGAAAGAGTTTATTATGGCCATGCGATGTGTGTTTATTAAATAGGATGTGACCGGTTAAGATGCCTCTCAGTAACCTCAGCCTGTTTTTGCTCATGCTTGGGCGGATCCCAAGAACTTTACAGTGTCTCACACCGGGAAGTGCATTCCAGTAGGAGCAATACCTAGTGGCGATTTCAGATCTGACAAAAGCTTTGATGCAGCCATTAGAAGTCTCACACGTCGGTTTTGGAGCAGAGAGTGGTCGTTCACTGGTAGCTCTCGCTAACTAGGAGGTTTTATCCTATAACAGTTCATATCATTGGCAAGAAAATTTTTTATAGAACACCCGCTACATGTACCTAATTTTTAAGCATCAACTACTAAGGTATAGTCTACAATGACATACCAACATGTTGCATTTTTTATAAGAAATGTGTTGAATGACTTTTAAGATTTTACATTTCAGTTTTATTACAGAAATCCAAAAGGATCCAATATTTGTAATATAACTAACGAACATAAATTTTAAATTATTAACGTACGTTTTAGATTTTTAATTTTTTTCGAATCGGACTATAATTCAAAAGATTGAATAATGTACTAGGATATAGACTAACAAAGTAAATAGAACTAGTTTAATATGCACTCTAGAACGGTAAATAATTCGGCGCTGCAGACAAAATCTTGACTACAACTTTAAGCTATACGAATGCTTTTATAACGTAACGTTGGATAAGTGGAGTGAACTCCTGAAATCTACTGCTGAAGAAATTAAAATGAATTTGAACTTAATTTTATTGAAAAGCTGCGATTTTTCAATTACTCAGCTCTTACATTAATTTAGAACCTTGCTGAATGTAATTGAAACAGATGGCGAACGTTTTTAAAAACTTCTATAGTAGATTTCTAGTGCTGAATGAATTAATTATTCTAACGGACTAGAGTCAGGTCTAATATCTCTCATTATTATAAGGATCGTGTTTTTGTAAGCCCGTAAGTTCGGTTAGCTATTACGAACTTTTTTAAGAAGCGAATATACCAGTTGGTGGTGGTTTTTCTGTTATAATCAAGGGTTCTAGAGGAATTTCTCTTTCCTTGGTAAAGTATGAACGAACAACGAAGTAATTCTTTCCACGATTTCTGAATTATCTGCTCGTTTTCCTCGTAGCAAAAGATGTTTTTGTGCTTAACATATCTTTAGTAGAGTGACACTTCAATTATTAATGTTCGTATTACGCGTTTATCTCACTAATCCGTGCAGACCAACTGTGTTAGATTTCTATGCATGTATTATAGATTAGATAGACAGGCTACCCGGTATGTTTGATTGTGCTGTGCGGCATTCCTTGACAGACAAGCAATGTGGGTGTCTTAATATATCTTCACAAAATATTAGACGCCCTCTTGTTGTGAGTATTTAATTGTAATAAACTTATGTGTGCCAGCATTCTTGCAACTAGCGAGTGATTCGATCGAGTTTTACTGTCGAATACTGTTTATGTTACGTATTTAGATACTGTTGAATGAAATATATACAATAATTGTATATATTTTTATTCTATACTTCAGTTTTGCGATTCTAACGAAACTGAAGTATGGATGCAAAAAGATAAAATATGCTTAGGAGTAATGAGAAATTTTTAATTAAACAACATGAACAAAACGATAGTCGCTTATAACTTTTTGAAATTTGCCTTGCAACAACGAAAATATCTGCCTTTGTGGAATTTGATATTGCAGTATATCCATGGTTTAAACAGAAACGTGTAGAATCTCGCCCAAAGTCAGGCCCGTTAATTATAGAGAAGGAATAACGGTTTCATTCAAAAATAAATTTTAAAAAACACGTTCAAGTTTCAGAGGGATCGATTCAAATCCTGTTGTAGAATATGAAAATAGATTATATAGGGTGAAAAACTTAGTACAGATGTGTATCCGTAAGTGTTAATGTAAGTGAACGTCAGCTTCTATGCGTAGGCAAATAAAAAATGTGAGAAATCTTTCTATTTAATATAAATATATAATATGCTAAGGCATGGATTATTATTATTATTATTATTAAATGTCAGAGAAGATAAATAAATCGGGAAATATTTCAAAAATTGTTTTGCAATGGATTTGTTTCTCCAATTCAACCATTTAATTGAAAAAGAGCTGCTCAAAAATGATTTACTAGATAATCCTTATTACAAATCCTTTAATGGTCAACATATCTAGCTCAAAACATAACGTGCATACATATGGTGCAGCCAATAAATCAAGGTTTTCAAACGCGAAACTATTTACAGTTTGCAAGATTTCTAGGAAATGTGGGGTATTACGTATGCAACACACGAGTCATCAGCAGAGTTGGAAATTTACAGTTGTTTTGGTTTAAACTTTGTCTAACAATACAGTTCTTCAAAATGTTGTACTTTAGTGTGTGATAATCGCGCTTCGGAGTATACTCATGTTACCTTATCTATTGCTATCCAACATAGTGATTAGTGTTAGATCTCTTTCCAACCAAAAGTAATCGGATAATTTGGATCCGAGAAACTCGAAGATAGTTTAAGTGTTAAGTTAATTAAGAAAATTCAGTTCAGGTTAGTTCTTTCAAATTTATTTAATTTTTAGTTCTTTCAAATTTTAGAATAAAAATTACAATGGCAGGTCATAAGTGAACTTAAATTACTTTATACATTATAATCATGATTGCCACCAATAAACTTCCTTTTGAGGCGCAAGCTCTCATAATAGATACTTTTTTTCTGATCGAGTTTGAGGTGTTGGTAGAAGATAATGAAGATGATTTTTCAGGAAAAATGGAGGATGACCGAAAGGATGAAACATTGCCTGGATATGATAGAAAAGATGCTCTCATCGGTATTACATGATGGGGTCGAAACCGCTAAAGATAAAGAGTATAATGACATTTCCAGTGACAACATTACAGACAGTGATATTTAGTATAGTGAAAATGATGAATATTATGAATAAAAGAAGACAACAAATTCTGCATATTTATACTAAAAAAACGATACTTACATATATGGCTGTGGTTGCAAAAACCAGAAAAACGAATACGACAACTTTCATATGATTTCACTAACTGAAATAAATACCTGAAATTGAGTTGGGGCTCTGGGAACAGTATCTACGAGTGTTAGTTAGTGACTATTGTATAGTATTGAATAACAGATTGATCAAATTATTTAAAAAATCGTTGATATATATAAAACTGGCAAAATTATCATTAAGAAGATTCAACAATTAAAAAGAATGAAAGCCCCGATTGTCTGCAGTATAGATCAATACACAGAGTTGCAGTGTATTTTAATTTAATTAAAAATACTGTGTTTAATGTAAGCGGTTGATATATTTGGCAAAAAAAATCGGTTTCGCATATCGTAGTCGAGCACTAACGCTACAGCTGTCCTACATAAAAGATCCTATCACTTAACTAAGAAAAGGAGTAGCAGGAATTAGATTTTCAAAAATTGCGGTTTCTCTTTGTTTCAGTCGATGTTAATAATAGTAAGAACCACTCTAACATAATACTCTTGGTTCCAGAACAAATATGACAAATTTTATAAATGCTTGTATTTATAATCATCATTGCTCATATTGACTCATTGCTTATATTGACAGATGCAAAATTAGTGGCACAAGTCAATTAAAAATTTCAAAATTAGTACATATAAACTCTCAAGTTCTTGATGTGTTACTTGAATTACGGGTTCAGAACAAACTACATTGCATTAACAATGTTTGTTGCAAACATTATTTGTCCTTGATCATGTGAGGAAACTTATAATCGTGGCCTCCTTTATAAAATATGGCCAATTCGATAAGCTTCCGCATTGTATAATTTTTCCAGAGTTAGTTTGTGCCACAAAGAGTTCATCAGTACTAAACAGTGACTCCTTGTGCAGTAATGCTTGAATGGCGTTAAAGAAACTCAAACCGAAGACATTGAAATCAGGGCTGTTTAGTTACTGATAAATCATAACTATCTTCCATCTATCCATCTATCTCCATTCATATTCAGTACCACCGTGACGAACTTCCTCGTCATTAATTTGGTTCGCGCATTATTTTGCTTTGGTTAAATAAGGAAAATCTTTGTGAGAAGTAATTACAAAAAAAGTTTTGTGAATGTGTTCTACTATTAAGCAAATACTATGGTGGTTCAGTTTTTGTTTGGTGTTATTTTTGGTACTCAGAAAGAAAGCCATTGCTTAGAATTCGGGATATTATGTAGAAAGAAAGTCATTTTATTTCGCTTGGTTTGCAACTAATTAGTCACAGTTGTGTGTGTATGAGGGACTGGTGACCCACGTAAAAAATTCTTCATAAACAGAAAGAAGCAAAAATGTAGGTTAGAAACTAGGATCGACCTCAATCCGATCTATCCGACATATCTTACAACTCAACATGTTTTATTAGCGTTCCTCAAGTGTATTCTTGTTGGGTAGGTACAATTGATTCAAATATATGAAATGAAATTGATCTAATTCGGCTTTATGAGAACTGATTACAATTTTTTTCGGTATTGCTTTCTAAATTTCGGGCTGGTGGCTTAGTGGCTTGCACACTTGACTAGCAGTCCGGCAGTACCAGGTTCGAACCCCGGTGCTTCCTTTCTGAGTTTGGTTTTCTGTAGTTTTCCAAATTCCACAGCAAATGCGGAAAGGTAACATCTTAAGTCGGTCTACAGCCGCAGGCGTAATAATAACTCATGGCCAGCCGATGCCCCCTGTAATTGGCGCAAGCTGTTGGGGGATGCTAAGGCATGGATTATTATTATTATTATTATTAAATTCAGTATTATTGTCTCTCTCCTCCATACTTAGGTACCTGCTTCAAAAGTTTCAATCCATGCTGACATTATCTGTATTGTGTCAGTAGTATATACAGTGTAGCGATGGCTTTATATTTTACTCTATATAAAATCCCATTTATTTCGGATGATAGGTATCTATAATTGAATAGGATAATACGGAACAATGTGTGGGATATATGTAGAGCCTAGTATATATTCCAGAAATGAAGAGATAAACTTTATGTCTAAAGCTCGAATTTAATGCCTACTTCAATTTTAGCATTGCTTCCAATGATAGAAAAGAACTTTACGACCTAAAACGGGAAGATCTCAATCAATATGCGGCTAAACGTAATGGCCCTGAAATTACATTGTGCATACAAAATCACCATACTTCATTGCATATCTACAAACCGAATATAATATGCTGATGAAATTTTCCGAGAGACCGCATTAATTTTCCTCTTTTTACATTTACGCATCCGTAAAACTTTAAATTTACTTTATGACAATTTACGAGAAATCTTATCCTGAATTACGATCGAATAGGATTAAACACTCGAGAAAATATCATTCCAAAATTAGCCGTATAATTCGAGACTGCGAAACAATCCGTAGAAAATGTAATACTTATTCGGAAATTTTCGTATTTATATTCCTGAAGCCTTCTGCTTCCATTAACTTTTTCAGATGTCCGAGCACGAAATTGTAGGCAGAAACTTAATTTTAACTATACACGAATGAGTTTCATGTTTCAGTAGCAGTAGTTTGAAGCGTGAAATTGTCCCTGCTTTGAATTTATGAATAGGGGCTTTCTCCGTTTTACGGCAGTGTCCTATTTGTTTAGTAAATTAACTGCAATTTATTAAGAGAAAGCTGTTCGTGGCGTTAGAAACTGTAATTAGTGAATATCGAATCAACCTGAGAAAATATACTTAACAAACCCAACGTTAACAAACCATATACACATAAATATGTTAGAGTTGAGTATATGCAGCTTTTTTAAGGAATATTGCTCAAAACTTATGTTTACAATATATACTGAAAGAGTTAGCGAATAGATCTAAAGAAATACGAAAACAAACAACATAGCTATTCCACTCGGAAAACATCCACCATGTAAACTAGAGTAGAGCATAGTCAATATTTACCAATCATTCGCAAGAATAACATTTCGGAATGGATCTCGTAGTATCCATAGTATTGATAAACTAAACTAATGCTGCAATATGCTATACGGAACTAAAATGTGGAGTTGGTTTTAATATACAGTTATACTATTATAGGCTAAATACATATACTTGAATAATCACGTCTAAAACTTTAATCATATCATTAAGTGACATTTTTCAGCATATAAATCAATTTTCAGTAATTAATTATATTTCAAATAAAAGCTGCGACATTTGGTACATAAGCCTATCTTATTCTGGAAATGTTCTTTTCAACACTAATTTAATCTTAATTCTGTATTTATATCTCAAAGACAGGTAATGTTTCAAAGGGAAAAATAGGGACCTATCCACGGTCTATCTTAAAACTTAAGGAGCTGTTTAACATATCCTAACACATTAGCGTAAAGGGTGAACTTGGGAGGGTGGGTAAGTGCTATAATTCCCAAAATAAACACATATCTTATGACTTCTACGAAAAAAAATACTGGAACTGTGATCCAAGTAGATTAACATTTCTACAAGCTACCACAATAAGTCAAATGCTCGGTGTCATAGGAATCACTAGTATCTGATAAACATGGGCAAGCCAAGTACTGGATCGGGCTATTGAAATATGAAACAATTAAGCAATGTATGTCGAAATTACAATATTCATTAATTATTGAAAGCACTGAACTTGTAGCGATCCTAACGGACTATAATTGCTAGATCTGTTCAGGAAAGTATGAAACAGAGGCACTGCATCATCCACAATGGAATAATCATATCACAAAAAAAAGTTCTTGAATCAAAATAATGTATTTCTTTTAAATAGTTTCTTTAACTGTATCGTTCTGCTAAAAAATACAGCCTACTACACACATAAAAACGTATTCTTGGGTCAAAGATGTAGACTTCTTTGAATATATTTATTTGAAACAAATAAATATTTTCTTGCCAATAGAAAATATATTAAAATCAAAAAATTATGTTTACTTGACTAAAATAAATGATTTTCTTAAAGATCTATTATAATCAAGTAAATATTTTCTAGAATGAAGACCTCATTTGAAGTGGGGGATGTAGTGTTGCGAATATCAGTAAACGCCAAGTGGCCAACCTTCAATTATTGTTTTACTGTGCGAAAGTTACGTGAATGTGTCAAACATTGGTTCCTCTTTAATAAGTGGTAATACACACCGCGAATTTTATTATCTTGGTAGAAGTTGTATCAAACAGTGGTTTGTTGAATTATACGCAACTATTGATACTACTGGTTAATTTTAGGTTAGATTCTCATTTTAATCTGTTTAAGTACTCTTAAGATATAGTATATTGTTTATAAAAGATCTCTTCTGCAAGTGTTAATGTGCTTAATATTTCAACTAATATCTAGAAATATATTTTTAGTTAATTAGGCAAAGGTGTCGTTATGTTATCTAAGCATGTTGGAACTAAATAAAATGTTGTATTTATATTTAATTCATTTTATAAAATAGTGTTTCTAAAGGTGTTTTATGATTTAAAAATTCAAACTCTAATTGGCATAGTGTTAAATTCGATTTCTTTTTGTGCTTCAAGAGGCTTCCATATTATGTAATTAAAATATAACTAAAAAAAGATAAAATTTTGAAAAAGTAAATTCTCTTCTAGTTAACCTAATAAATAATTTATATTTCTATTGTGAAATATGTAGCAAATACTATATCATTACTAGGTTAACTTAAGTGTACATGTATATTATATAATATGTATGTATATACAACATATCGCATGTGTAATTAGTATATTGAATACAATAAGTAAGTGTCTTGTCTTAAATAATTTAGGGTCATATTTATAGTTCGTGCTTCAGGCTGTGCCGATGCAGGAGCACACGATTTTGACATGAATGTCATTAAAAATGTGTCAAAATCGCGTGCTCAAGCATCGACACAACCTGAAGTACGAACTATAAATATCGCCCTTAAATCCTCGCATTTAATATCAATCCTCGAGTATTTATTTTATCCAAGAACAACATAAGTACTTGCAACAAGAATGAGATTCTTAAATGAAGAAAATATAATATTTCTGATAAGCAAAAATTACTTGGTTTAAAAATATATTTATTTGAATTTCCAAGAATTTAATTTACTTGTAACAAATAGATATTTTCTTGCGTATATACGAACCTACCGTTTACTCGATTCAAGTAAGATTTACTTAATCCAAGAAACTACTTCTATGTGTGTATACACAGGAATATGCTGATGAAATGGTGATGCTCAACAGCATAATCTCAGAACGTATGCAAACAGTGTTAAAGGTGGAACGAGGATGGTGCAAAAAGGGGAACCTTGGAGTAAATCCTGAAAAAATTGCACTTGTACCTTTCACCAAAAGAAAGAGATGGGATCCTCTGAGAGCACCGACTCTATACAATGAAGCTATACAGCTTAGTCAGGAGACTAAGTTTCTAGGAAGGACTAGATTGGATCTCACCTTTGAAAAAAATTACCGACAAATGTAAAAGGGTGTTGATAACAATCCGTAGAACAGTTGCAAAAACATCGCGACTCAAACCGCATATGACGCACTTGTTGTATACTATGCTAGTAACTTATGGGTGCCTGATTTGTCTATATATAACTGGGGCTATTAGAAGCACCACAATGGCTGTTGTAGAGACCATGGTAAACCTACCTAATACTTACAACTGAAGAACCCACTATGGGCCGGGCCAAACCAGGATAGAAACAGCAATAAGCAACCCAGTCTTTGATATGGACAGCGGCATAGCAATCACCAGAATTTCCTACGTTAAACCCTTTAAAGTTTTCTTGAATTGGGATGAGTGGAAAAATGGAGAAGAGAGAAAACCGAAAATACAAAACTGGTACACAGATGGGTCAAAAGCGGGTACTAATTCTGGCGTTGGTGTCTAGGAGGGAAACCAGGATTACAAAGTAGGTGAACCACTTGGGTGATACACCACGGTATTTCAAACAGAAATATATGCTATACAAACCTGTGCGTTGAAGAGTTTGCGTTGTCAACCACGAGGAGAGGCGATCTACATTCTCTCTGACAGTCAGGCAGCCTTAAAAACTCTAGCATATTATTATACAGCCTCCAAACTGGTATGGAAATGTTTGCTAAACCTAACCGTTCTGACCAGGCACAACAAGTGTGGGTGCCAGGACGCAGAAGTATAGTGGCCTATGAAATTGCCAACCAGCTAGCGATGGAGGGTTCTCAAATGAAATTTACCGGACCGGAGATGCTTGAAGGCATATGGTTAAAATACTAGAATTTGTTTTCATTCTCACACCGCTTTTATTAGATAGGTCTGTAGTCTGTGTAGGTATTTTGTTTGATGACATATAAGTCCACACTTACATTTTCCTTTATGCTTTCAAAAGCATCTGAAGCAGTCGTCGTGATTTTAGTAATTTCTGATCATTTTTTTCTTTTTTTCTTTTATGTACTTATTTTGTTTGTATTTTTTGTGTTGGATTACAATATTATTATTATTATTAGTTAATAGCCTATGTATATAAATTACGAAATAATAATTATTTATGTACAAGTTTGTCCCGTACATTTAAAAAAAAAATTATATAGTGCAAAGAAACTTATATTAAGCTTTTTATGTTCGTAACCACTGTAATTAATCTGTAATTATAGTGAGGTATTTAAATATTTTGCGGAGCTAATGACTAAAAATTAAATTAACGAAATTGTATTAACTACTTGAAGACGTATCCTACGAAATAGTTCTGTAAAACATGTGATGATAACATGAAATATTTAAGCTCTACTGCCATCCGTCTAGACGTAATTTGCAAAGTTAACTACCGATAGCTCCAAATTAAGCAACAACTTCCAACAGCGAAATATACGGGCTGCGATAAATGCTTTCGTGATTCAGAATAACATATAATAGAATAATCCTTCAAGCGAAACTCAAGCTGAGAAACAAAAGCGTAAATTTCAAAGATAAAAATAAAACTTTAATGTATTTAGATATGTCTGATCTATTAATAATTATATTGTCGTATTTCAACGACACCGCCGCTATTGTATTTGTTATTGTAACTTTATGTATGTGGTGCTTCTTAAAATTAATTGTATACAGCCAGCACTAAATACCATCTAAATAACAATACTAGAGTTTTACGTTCTGAAATATTAATATTTTCCTAATTTTATTGCAAAACGTTTTAGGCGTCGTTACATTTAGTCGCCCAACATCATGGGTATATAATTTTATGGCATAACCACAAAGCAAAACGTATAATATTGGCCCGTTTCCCGGATTCGACAATAATTTTAAACGAGACATGCAAATTTATCCACCCCAGGCAAGTTCTGCAAAAAAATGTAAACACAACGCTTGCCTTATTTACAAACTGGTACAACATCAACATACATATTGTATATTTATTTTGCAGTCCGTTATTTTACTGTGTGGTTTTTATTTTCGGGTTAACATATGGTGTAATATTAAATAAACATAAATTTAATTTTCAACAACCGTTGTAGGGATTTTAAGACCTCTACCCTTTCGTCGTTTGTGACAGTTTTGCAATAACAAAGCTTCGTATGGAATGTAGAAATAATTAAAATTTAAAACCTCTATATTAAATTAGATATTTTAGGCTACCAGTTTCCTATTTAACTAATTCATTCAATGTAATGACATTGATGTCCGTTAATTTTTTTTTTTTGGAATAGCTTTGGTATAAAGCCTATATTTCACTAGTTTCATCTTTCTTAATCAAAAACTGGGTGGAGTTGAAAGAAGCCATAACGTGGAGAAGCTTTTGCAATATGTTTGAGAAATAACAGAAACAATATGGCTGCGGAAACTTCCTTCAAGGTATCTGAAACGACGTAGTACTTCTAATGAAGAAAAATGGAAACCACATAGAAAGTCCTTTAAAGTGCTAATTTGAATTAATTGTCTCAGTCTAATGTAACGAATGGTGTCTATAGGAAGGTTAAGATATTAATTTAAGCTAGTAAGTTATCCTTCCAAATAAGCTAATTACTTTTTCATACTTAATCTACGATTTTGGTTTGCGTTTGTGATGTTCCTACTTATAGATGTTTTTTCATTGTCATCATCAGTTGAGAAATGTAATTTAATTTTGCATTGTTCTGACCACAAAAATAACACAGTAAAATTTTTGCACATTCCAGAGCTTGATTGTGACACAATTCAACGAGAGATATAGTTCCTTCTACCATTTCTTCATTTCATTTTCTACTAGAGATCTGCAAGACATGATCATCACTTGAACTTGAGCTTGTCGCTCTGTTCTTTTTCTCCACTATCTGATCGCATAATTTTGATACAGCCTGTATCACAAGAGCAATTGTTAATTCAAAACATGTTTTAAAATATTGTTTTACATCATTCGTATGTATCTGTAAAGTCATAAATCTTAGTTAGCTAGTAAGCTCTCTGTCATCTTTATTATTCATTATTGCTTTCTCCTTGCTG